>CM044002.1:82755978-82845978 GCA_024085815.1 Flaveria linearis | reverse complement strand
TATGTATATGTATATGTATATGTATATGTATATGTATATGTATATGTATATGTATATGTATATGTATATGTATATGTATATGTATATGTATATGTATATGTATATGTATATGTATATGTATATGTATATGTATATGTATATGTATATGTATATGTATATGTATATGTATATGTATATGTATATGTATATGTATATGTATATGTATATGTATATGTATATGTATATGTATATGTATATGTATATGTATATGTATATGTATATGTATATGTATATGTATATGTATATGTATATGTATATGTATATGTATATGTATATGTATATGTATATGTATATGTATATGTATATGCGTATATACATATATATGTATTTGTATATATATATTAACCCTATACGCTGCGTATAGGGCTATACGCCGCGTATAGGGTAGCAGCGTATGGGTCACAGGGCAACGTATAGGTCGAATCCGACCCTATACGCCGCGTATAGGACTATACGCGGCGTATAGGGGATCCACGTATGGCCCACAAGTCGCGTATTGCACCACCCTATACGCCGCGTATATTTCTATACGCCGCGTATATGGTACACACCGATGTGTCTTCGTCCCCAACCAAAGAACTATACGCTGCGTATAGCACTATACGCGGGGCTGTACCGGCGTATAGTTCTTTATTCCAGTTTTTAAATCACGCATTTTGGGGCATAAAACACTACTTTAACGTTTAAATCAATGAACGATTAACGTAATAATGATGTATGAACAATAATACGTACCTGGATGTTGAAAAATCGAAGATCAATACGTGTAGTATAGTGCTATACGAGAGTGTTTTTTTTGAAGTGTGTGTAAAAAATAGAAAATTTGAAAGATATAGTGGACCGAGGATCTATACGCCGCGTATGGGCCCATACGCGGCGTATAGCTTATATTCTTTTTTGAATCGACACCGTCCTATACGTGGCGTATGGGCCTATACGCCACGTATAGGTGCACTGATGTGACGTCGGTTGTCAGTCATTAATGTCGCATTAATGGTCGTACCCTATACGCCGGGCATGGGCCGCGTATGGACCCATACGCGGCGTATAGGGGGGTGTCGATTTAAGAAACTGGGTGTCTATTTCTTAGGTCAATGTGCTTATCAATAACATGTGCAAGCAGCATGAAACTACAGAAGAAACATATGTTTACACACACACATATTACTAGTTAATTATAATTTTCACCATTTATGTTTATATCAAATTACGGGTTTTGTTCTTAAACTTTAATAATTAGAAAGATCATTCTTATTTGAAATGTTGTAACACATTACGTTCTTTACACTAACGGACGTTAAAAACATCTGTTAATGTTTTTAAAATAATAATTTAACCATTGTTATAAAAAATAAATAAAAAAGTAAATTACACTTTTTAGTTTCGTTTTTAAACTAAGAAAATCAGTAAACACCCTTTATGATTAAATTTTATAATAGTTTACGTCCTTCATATAACGGACGTTAATTTTATTTGTTAAGGCAGGTCATATGCCTTGCATGTGAGGGTAAGTTGGTACTTTTATCACTACTAATAAAAATAAAATATTAATAAACACATACGTTAAAAACATCTGTTAATTGTTTTTAAAATGATAATTTTACCATTGTCATAAAAAAATAAATAAAAAAAGTAAATTACACTTTTCAGTTACATTTTTAAACTAAGAAAACTACAGTAAACCTCGTTTGTAATTTAATTTTGTAACAGTTTACGTCATTCATCTAACAGACGTTAATTTTATTTGTTAAATCAGGTATTGGTCTTTCTTATCTCTATAAATAAAAAATAAAATATTAATAAGAGTAAATTGCCATTTTCGTCCATGTGGTTTGGTGAAAATTGCCACTTTAATCCAATAGTTTGTTTTTTCGCATCTGGGTCTCTTTGGTTTATAAATCTTGTCATATTCATCCAGTCCGTTAACTCCATCCAAAATTTCTGTTAAATGAGGGGTATATTGGTCATTTTACATATATGTTTTTATTTTTCTTTTTTTTAAACCTGATTTAATATATACTCTTTAAATACATTGCTATTTTAGTCCCTGTGGTTTGAGCGTATTTGCCAATTTAGTCCAAAAATAACCACCACACCACTACTCGTCACAAGAACCACCGAACCACCACCAGCGCCCCATCACAAAGCCACCAACACCACACCAGAGCGCCCACCACCACCACGCACATTGGATCGTCACTACTATGTAAACCCTAAAAATCGACAATCAATATTGGACTTGTAACATACTACTTCGAAAATGCATATCAAACCCTACTAATACCTCTACAATACTTGTTTTCAAGGGTTCCATATACGTTTTCGAAGGGGTTTGTTATAAGTTCGAGATTAACGGTTTGTTTCTAGGGTCTACATGGTGGTGGTGATCTAGTGTGTGATGGCGGAGATCTAATGTGTGGTGGTGGAGATCTAATGTGTGGTGGTGGCGCCCGTCTGGTGTGGTATTGGTGGTTTTATGATAGGGTGGTGGTGATGATTTGGTGGTTCTGATGGAGTGGTGGTGGTTTTGCGGCGTGATGGTGGTGTGGTGTGTAAATACGAGGTCCAACTCTAGATGGTTCCGGTCTTGTTGAACTTCGATTTACCGATGTTCTCTGAAGCTTCACACCTACGCACAATGAAAACAACACCAGTTAAGGCGTTCCAAGGGGAAATATCCCTGGAACGACCCTCCGACGTGAGAGTAAGTATTGGTTGAATGGAAATATGTGATAGGGATAATTAAGAGGGAGCTTTTGTGTGTATTCTTTTGTGAGGATCTCGATCCTCCTTACCTGGTATTTATAGTGTTTGCCTTCTGCAATCGTGTGCTGATTTACAGGGATTATTCCCTGACAAATCCATTACCTTTTATATTCTCCGACCGTTACTGAATTATCGGTTATGATTAGGGTGATTCCGATGTAATTAAATGTGGGGCACATGTCCTGCTGACTTACCCGTTCCACCCACATGGGCCGGGCTTTCGGGTTCGGGTACCCGGTCTTGTGTGGGTTATTTGTACCCTACATCTACATGGTGGTTCCATCAAGGGTGGTGGTGATATGGTGTTTTATGCCAAAGTGGTGGGATTTTTGGACTGAATTGGCAAACATGTCCAAACCACATGGACTAAAATAGTAATTTATTTAAAGGGGATATATTAAATGGGGTTTAAAAAATAGAAAAATAAAACATATATGTAAAATGACCAATATACCCTTCATTTAACGGAGAATGTTGGATGGAGTTAACGAACTGGATGAATATGACAAGATTTGTAAATCACAGGGACCCAGATGCGAAAAAATAAACTATTGGATGAAAGTGGTAATTTTCACCAAACCACAGGGATAAAAATGGCAATTTACTCTATTAATAAATACATGATTAACCCCACCACACCCCCTCCTTCCCCTACCACCACCACTACCAACCGCAATCGGACCCTTCGTCCCCTTTGTGACACTGTCGTTGGCACCTGCACCAACGCCAAACCACTGTCCATAACAACCACCCCAAAATGTCCTTGTGTTTACACTTGAACAAACACTCCCATTAAACACACGATTAAACTCAACCCCACCAAACAAATAAAAAATCACATATTTTCACAACACCCATTCTGGGTAACTCCATAGAGATTTAAACTTTATCAACATGGGATCCTCCGACGACCAGAGATCCAGCTCCGGTGACGCTTTCATTGACGAATACAAAGCATTATAACCTAATAAACCCACCCCCGATGATAGAAACATATGACATGATGCCACCCAACCACTTAAAACCTGAGACCTCTACCCTTTTTCATCTCCGACCACTATCATCCACCACCACAGCCACCATCATCCTCAATGCCACCATATTGCTTGAAACCCACCATCATCCTTGACACCACCCAACCATTTAAATGGAGTGTGTGTATGTGTGGCGAGAGTAGGGCCCATATTTTTTGGATTTGTTGTTTAAAAAAAGAAATGAATTATTTACTCTCATGTGCAAGACATATAAATTAACGTCTATTAGAGGAAATGACCAAATGTGCAAGCTTTTTTAAACGTAAAACACTTTTATTATAATTTAAGGACGAGACCAAAAATTGGTTATAAACCTAAAGGACGAAACGTGTAATTTACTCTAGACATTAATATTATCTACCCCACTACCCTCAGTAACCTTCTTCCACAAGTGTAATCCCACACCATTGCTCACGACCACCTTGAATCAGTAGCGCATCACCATCAGACCACCATCGCCGTCTACCTTATAACGCTTTCTTCTCCCTGCATCAACCATAATCTCTCTCAAGTCAGTTATTGGTTTTTGTTCCACAACTTCCAAATTGTCCTCTATGTCCCTCAAACTAACTTCGACCTTGAATTAGACTAGGTTTGTACTTGATTGTTCGATTCTATTTGAAATGGGTTCATTTGATTGTTAAGTATGAAAATCAGTTCACATGTAGCAGGAATACATGTTGATTGGTCTATTAATCTTGCTAACAAAACTGCTAAGACCCGAACCAACTTCGATCTAGTTGTTTACTCGATTTTTAGGTTTGTTGCACAAAACCCATCGATTCTACTACTTTTTTTTGCTTTGTGGATTCTCCAAAATGACCAGAGCTCAACTTCATTCTTGCTCAAATGATATGTTGATTTCTCCATTTTCATTATGGTTTTGAATAGTTAAAATTTATTTTTCACTTTCACCTTGTGTTGAACCCATCAGTGGTATAAAAATTATGAAACTTGGTGTTGACAGAGTGGAGATCGGAATGAGTGGAGATCGAAGACTATATTGTTGCAGTCGACGAAAGAGGAATGAACAACGGGTGGGGGAGGGGTAGGGTTGGGGAAGAAGATGAAATGGGGATTTGAATATTAAATAATATTATTATATTATATTAACATATATGTTAATAAAGATGGGAAATGAACAGTATCCCTTCTCCAATGTCGCTTTGCCTTCTCCAATGTCGCTTGGAGATGAACAGTACCGTTGCCGCCTTCTCCAATCTCGATATACACGTGTTGTCCTCTTATAATTTTAGGCATATGACGTGTTTCGATTTCTTCTTATGGAGATCCCCGTTATATCTCTCAGTTTTCGCTGCTGTGTTTCTTCAGTTCGTTCCAGTGCGTGGTTGCGTAGGTGAGTTCTCTTCTCACCCCTGCCTTTTCTTGCATTGATGGTTGTTGTTGACGATTCTTCATCCTCCGTTTGATTAGAATCAACCACTCTCTCTATGTTTCTGTGGTTGGCGATGGTGATTAGTTGTTTTTCACTCTAACGAAATATAATGCACGCCAGGTGTTTGATGAAATGTTTTCTATGTTGATTCATACGAACGTCTAGCTGAAGCTATGTTTTGAGGAATTGGGTTCTGTTTTTATTTGGTAATGAAGTTTCGATTTTGCAATATAATTTTGAGATTTAGATTTGATTAAGATTTTGATTTAGGTATAAGGGTTTGTTCATTCAATTTTAGTATTACACTACATACATTTGGTATCTTGGGGAATCCTACAATTTTTTATTAATCTTTTTATAACTGTATAGGTTACAAGGAGTAAGTAGTTGAATGTGATTAGAAAGTATGTCGTTATTATGACAGTCCTTTTAAACATAGGGAGAATTGGTGGATTTTGAAAGATCAGGTGGCGATAGAGAAATGAATAACTAAGCTACAACTCATTAGTCTGTGAGCTGGTGAACTATCCATACATATTTAGATGCAAAGTTTCTCTTAAAAGTTAAATGTATTCATATTGGACTGCCATACCTTAGGTTTGGATTGGACACATCTTTTTGACTTTCCATGACTCCATATGATCTTTTAACTATTTTGTCCCATTTAAAATAACATTGACTTCATCACAATTGATGTTCACTTTTTTTGTTAAGTAGAATGGCAGTTGCATACTCGTCATATATTTGGAACTTAAATTTTATGATCCGGAGGGGGGGTGTTGTTACAGTTATTCTTCATCTTTTAAGGTTGCACGTGTATCGATTGATTGGAACCAGGACACTTAGCTTGAGTGACAACAAAAGTGAGTAGGAGTACCACCCGTCTATCTCCCAGTTTGGATTATTATAAGCTAGCAATTCATAGTTTTGAATCATTAGAATGTAAATTAACTAATTCATTTGAAGTAATTAAAAAAGTAAACTATTTCATCAATTGTGAGCCTTGTAGACTGTCAACTGTTATATATTATATATATTTTTACATAAATATCAGGCTGCTGGGAGGTCTATTAACAAGTGTGATTATGGATTTGGATAATGACGAATTAGAAAGAAACAACTAATAATAATACAGGGGGAAGCGCGAGGCTTAAGGTTCAAACTTTTCAATTGAGACTAACCTCTAATCATCATCATGATGAATGCTACTGTATATGTTAGGTTATTGCCTTTGGGTATTGTTGGAAAATTTAAATGCCTAGCTTGGTTTAGTTAAACACTTTTTTTCCCTAATTTTTGTGGTATCTAATATTCTCTTTTTTCTTTGGTGCTTGAGCTTCAGGGTTGAACGTTTCCTTCGTTGCTTTCTGCAGGTTTGTGTTTCCATTTTTTCCTTTTGGTTATCTCATTGATGCAATTTAGGTAACTCTGAATAACTACGCCTGCAAGAAGGTCAATTCTTCTATAACATAAGGGGGCGGGGTTATCTTTTTTTTTATGCTTGCATGTAGTATTTAAACCCAAAGATCATGATGAATGCTACTGTATATGTTAGTTATTTACCTAGAGGTCGCATAATGATTGGGTTCTGCAATGAGTAAAAATGGTCTAAAGGGTTAGAACGCATATTCTTGGCTATTTTGGTGTGGGTTGGGTAGACACAAAAGAAATCTTTTGTTCAGACTTCTTTTGAATATATGATAATTCGAATCAACCCGTTCTTAAGTAAATAAGCCGAAATTGGCATATCTATATATTCCTTTTTGTGCTCTTTATAAAACAACTGAAGTAGAGCGTATGCTACCTGTTCAATTAAATCCAGAGCAAGAGCCCCTGGGACAGTTACTTCATCCACTGAAGCTGATATGTTGCATGTAACATGATCAAAACAGTGATGCTCTTTTTTAGAAGTATCCATCAACTTCCAAAGATCAATCAACTGAGTTGCTAGCTCTTGAAGCTGCAAAATTAGAAATTAATTAAAATACATAACGCATATGCTCCAAAGAACCTACATATATAGTTAAATAAGTCTGCTAAGTTACAAATTCATTAAATGAATGATGAAACCCCGGTGAATCATGCTTAGCAATATGTGGATGATGGAAATGTCCATTAAAGTAAAAAATTTCATCTTATACAAATGCAGATGTATTACAAAATTAGTTGTGTGGTGGATATTTAGGTGGTTTTGGTTTGTACTTCGAAAATGTTATAATGATTATGCTTTTGTGGGTGGGGTTTTATAGGATCATAGTGTTATTTTATGTAGTTACCTCATTTAGGTAGTGTCTTGTATATATATATTGATGTTTAAGCCTCATAACGAATATCAATAAAACATTCCCTGAAATCTGATTTACAACAGGAATCACTGTTGATATGTGTTTGATAATAAATAAAATAGAAATGGGTATGGATGTCTAAAACCGACCCTTTAGGTGGGGATGGACAATGCCCCATTTTATGGGTAACAACCCGCTCCTTCAAACTCATATCTTTAACCAAATATTAAAACACAACCCTTGGGAAATAATATTAAAATGTGAAGTATACACTTCTGATGAGCTTTTCTTGAAAGAAGAAAAGAGGTGTAAACGATTTACCTTCTTTAAACGTTGCTTTTTATCTTCTTTTAAAGCTAAAACAGTATTAGCAAGCCTAGATAGTGTATCGTTGCTTATGCTCTTTGACTGCACACCAGTTGCATCATTTAAGGTAGGATGAACTTCAGTCACTGTACTGTAAAAGTCGATTCCAAGAACAGCACAAAGATCATGTACATTGCTAACAAGTTCCAAAACATTATGCAATCTATCACTCTGCCAAATGAAACAATATATCAACATTAGTGTTTTCTTCAATAAACTGGTTATTAAAAGATGCATGCCCAACTGCACCTTCTCTTTCTGAAGTTCTTGCAGCTGGTCATTAAATTCATCCAGTTTCTTCAAGGATAAGTCAGACTCGTCACTTCTGGGCTTCCTAATTGTTGATTACCCCCTGCAATTTGATATTGCTGTCTATGCATGTTTGTTTGCCTTATGATATGTTTAGCCGTCTGTTCTCTCTTACCGCGACCTATGTTGCTTTTTACTGGATTAGGGATTTTTTAAACATACTTTCTAAACAGATTGCAGTTCATTGATGCCTATGTTGTTTGTAGATATTGCTGACTTATGATATTTTTAGGTCATAGGGATTTTTTAAACACACTTTCTAAACAGATTGCAGTTGAGCTTCTTATGTTGGTTGTTTCTTTCCATCTTGCTCTTTTGGTAGTCTCATTGATGCAACTTAGGGTATTGTTGTATCATAATCATGATGAATGCTACTGTATATGTTAGTTTATTGCCTTTGGGTATTGTTGGGAAATTTAAATGCTTAGCTTGGTGTGTACAGGTTCTTTCAGCAATAATCTCAGCTAATAATTGATATTCTCATATGCAGGTATTATTCATTTCTCCGTTTTTTCTATGTTTGGGTTATACAATTGCCTGTCTTTTTAAATTTTATAACATTACTATTGATTTTATTGTTTTAATGTTTAACGTCAACAATGGCCTGCTTTTTTGGTTTTTTTTAGGAAGAGTGTACCTATACGGAATAGGTTAATCTATATTCTATTATTGTTAATTTGATGCTAAAAGTAGATTCCAGCTTCTGTACTTTCCCTGAAACATATAGTGTTCTGTTCTCTACGCCTCTTATATGTCATCTTTGAATATGTGTGTCGCTTTATCAGAACCGCCGAAGTAAGCGTGCACGCCTAGGTGGCACTGATTCTGGTGTAAATTCTTCTCCTACGTCATCTTTTGAGGCATCATCGCAGACGGAACGCCAATCATTCCATTGTGCATCAATGCTAAGATCGTCAGCGACAGGTGGTATATCTTCGACCAGTGCTCATGTTGAAGTTAGGACGGGTGTTTCTTCTGGCGAAACCACTCATACAACAGTTTCTCCTTACTACATGGATTTGGGAAGATGTAATGAGGTGTGTGAGTTCTGCGGGTCTCTTTTTTGGTACGCTGAGCGGCTCACATCTTTTCCAGCTGGTCGTAGACCACGATATCATAAGTGCTGTAAGGCTGGGAAAGTAGTGTTGAATTTCCCTATACAACCTCCCGACTTATGGAAGTCTTTGTTTGCTGACCGTGAGTTTATGGGGAATATTCGTGCATACAACGCCATGTTTTCAATGACTTCCTTCGGGGCTACCATAGACAATTCGGTTAATCAGGGTGGAGGTCCGTACGTATTCAAGGTTGTTGGTCAGGTATGTCACTGGCTTGGGTCGATTTGCCCGTTGCCTGGGGATCGGCCGAGGTTTTTGCAGATGTATATTTTTGACTCTGAAAATGAGGTTGAAAACAGGCTTCGTCTTTTCCATGGAAATAATTTACCGAATTTATCAATAGACATCATTTCGGCATTAACTGCTATGCTTGATGAATCAAACGCCTACGTGCGTCTTTTTCGGTCTGCAAGAGAGTTATATACTCAACAGCACGTTCCTGAGTTTTCAATTAAACTTTACAGTAGGGTGAGGGATAGAAGGTACAACGACCCCTTACCAAATACCGTTGGCGCCATTGTTTGTGATGCTGGTACTGCATCGGAAGATTTTGATGTTATTGTCCATGATAAGGCTAATACTCCACATAGAGTTAGCAAACTTCATCCATCTTATATGCCGTTGCAATATCCACTTTTATTCCCTCGTGCAGAGCAAGGGTGGTCTCCTGAGTTACGCTTAGGACCTGACTATTCAATTGATGATCGCAAGCTTAGTCCATCAATGTTCTACTCGTATCAGATTCATGATCGTCAAAATGTCTACAACCATCTTCTTCGCGCAGGTAGGCTGTTTCAGCAATACATTGTTGACTCCTATATCTGCGTCGAACATTGTCGGTTAGAATATGTTCGGAATAATCAAGAAGAATTCAGGTATGAGTTTTTGGAAGGTCTTCACGATGCCATATCTCGCGGTGATACAGAGGGCCATAGCGTGGGTAAACGGGTCATATTACCATCATCTTTCACCGGTGGTCCAAGGTATATGTATAAACATTACCAAGATGCCCTCGCCATATGCCGAGTCTACGGGAATCCTCAATACTTTATAACATTCACGTGCAATGTCAAATGGCCTGAGATTGAAAGGGAAATAGCAGCAGCACATGTACCAAGTCCACAGGATAGACCTGATATTATTGCTAGGGTATTCCAGATGAAGGTACGGTCTTTCATCAAGCATCTAAAAACATCAAAACCCTTTGGTGATGTTGCTGCTGGTAAGTGTAAATCCTGTTGCTTGTCCTTTTTAGCTACGCCATCATACAATTTTATTATGGATACTCATGTTGTATTATGCTTTTCGCTTGTACAGAGCTATACACAATTGAATTCCAAAAAAGAGGGTTGCCACATTGTCACACGTTGTTATGGGTGACTGATTCTTATAAAATTCACACCCCAGAGGATATCAACAGATATATTAGTGCCGAACTACCTGACAAGCAAACAAATCCTGTCTTACATAGGATTGTTACTGAATCGATGCTACATGGACCGTGTGGTATAGCAAGAATGAGTTCTCCGTGTATGAAAGATGGTGTATGTTCAAAGCAATATCCTAAGTCATACGAGCCATGCACACGATTTGACAATGGAGGGTACGTTCACTACAAACGGTCCAAGGATTGTTTTCCATGCATCAAACGTGGAATTCCGTTGGATAATGGGTATGTTGTTCCGTATAATGCGGACTTGCTAATGCATTTTGATGCGCATATAAATGTTGAGTACTGTGGGTGGAGTATGCTTATAAAATATCTTTTTAAGTATATATCAAAGGGTGCAGACAGGGTTCGTTTTACGTTAACAGAAAAGGATGTTACTTCAGAAAACATACCTGCTAATGTAGTTGAGGTTGTTGATGAGATCAAAAACTACCTTGATGGTCGTTTTATATGCCCACACGAGGCATCTTGGAGAATTCTTTCGTTCCCCATACATCATAGGAACCCACCTGTTCAAGTTCTTGCAGTACATTTGGAAGGCAAACAAAACATGACATTTAGACAAACACAGCAACTTCAAGAAATTGTCAATAATCAGAATGCTGGAAAAACAACTCTTACTGAATGGCAAGCAAACAACACAATTGAGTCGTCTGCAGGAATGTCCTCTACGGATTCAGGGACCAACCTTCGTTACATAGACTATCTCTCTAAATATCGATGAGATTTATCGACAAAAAGTTGGACACGTAGAACATGCAAGAGAACTCCTACTGTGGGTAGGCTAACTTACGTTCATCCTTCATGTGGGGAACTGTTTTATCTGAGGATGTTGTTGAGTTATCAGAAAGGTTGTTGTTCATTTGTTGATATACGCACAGTTTCAGGTGTTGTAATGCTAACATTTAGGGAGGCGTGTGAAAAACTAGGCCTAATTGGTGACGATAAAGAATGGTTGTCTACAATTTCAGAAGCCTCTGAATGGGCAACTGCATCCGAAATTAGATCTCTTTTTGTACATATACTATTGTATTGTGATGTGTCAAACCCTTCAGCTTTGTGGGATGCCAGCTGGGAAAAAATGGGGGATGATATTACATACAACCTTAACTCCAGTCAACGAAATTCAAATTCCGGTGTTAGTAATGCTGATTTACAACAGTTTGTACTCTATGAGCTTGAGTTGTTACTAAATTCTAACGCAACACCACGCACACTAGCTGATTTTGGATTGCCTCTCCCCACAGAATCCACTCTTTCTATGCTTAGAAATGTACTGTTACTTGAGGAAAAAAGTTACAATCGGGAAGCTTTACACCATGAACATCTCTCCTTAAAGGCAAATCTTCATCCAGAACAAAAAATTGTCTATGATGCGGTGTTGACTTCTATGCAGAATTCATTACAAGTGTTATTGTTTGTGTATGGCCATGGAGGTTCAGGTAAAACATACCTCTGGAGAACAATCATTACAGCTTTAAGGTCCGAAGGTCAGGTTGTTTTAGCAGTAGCAGCTTCGGGTATCGCTTCGCTATTGTTTCCTTCAGGTCGTACAGCACATTCAAGATTTAAAATACCGTTGGAATTAACAGATGAATCTATATGTCATATTAAAAAAAATACAAACCTGTCTCGCCTTTTGTTAGAAACAAGCCTTATAGTTTGGGATGAGGCACCGATGAGCGACCGAAGGTGTTTTGAGTCCCTGGATAAAACATTGAAGGATTTAACGGGTAATATTGCGGTACCATTCGGCGGTAAATCTGTTATACTAGGTGGAGACTTTCGTCAAACATTACCCGTAAAACCAAAATGCACAAAGGCTGATATAATATCGTCATGTCTCACAAAGTCTTATTTGTGGAACCACTTTTCAGTTCATAAGCTAACTGTTAATTTGCGAGCAACATTGTCTTCATATACGAGTGGATACCAGGATGTACAATCGTTTTGTAGTTGGTTACTAAGAGTTGGAGACGGTAAAGAAGGTGTTCCACATACAATTGGACAGGAGGATGTTAAAGTAATTGAAATACCACCACAGATGATTATTAAGGATTCAGACGCTGCGTTGTATGATTTGATCAGGTTTGTCTACAATGAGGAATGTCTGCTAAGCCTAACAGCCCCAACATTTGCAGAACGTGCCATCATATGTCCTAAGAATGAAACTGTGGATGAAATCAATGACATTATTCATGCCATGTCACCTGGAGAATGCAGCTCATACTTCAGCACTGACTCGATGATTCCACACTCTAAAGATGGAGGGGATGTTGATGCTATGTACCCAATTGAATACCTTAATGTACTTAATTTTAATGGGATTCCAAAACATTGTTTAAAGCTGAAAAACAACACTCCCATAATGTTAATTCGTAATCTAGATCAAAAAAATGGTTTATGTAATGGCACTAGATTATTGATATCACAATTACTACCTCGTGTTATTGAGGCTCATGTAATAACAGGTACATCCTTAGGACACCGAGTATATATACCGAGAATTAATTTTGTGCATAATACAAAGGACCTTCCTTTTGTTTTTACAAGGAAACAATTTCCGGTTAAAACATGCTATGCAGTGACCATTAATAAAAGTCAAGGCCAATCACTTAAAAAAATAGGAATTTATTTACCTGAGCCAATATTCAGTCATGGACAGTTATATGTTGCTCTGTCAAGAGCAACATCCCCAGATTCTATAAAGATCCTTACAAGAAAAAGCGTTGAAAATAGTGATAATAAAACATTAAATATCGTGTATACAGAACTATTAAACGAGATTGATATGGATCAGGTCAATCTCTATTATAGTTCAATCTCCTTTCTTCATATAATGATGATAAATACCTGTATTTACATGTTTATTTTCAAACTTTAATAGAATTACCTTTATCCTCATGTTCCTTCTCTAAATAGGTGAATAGAAATGGAAGACACTGAAATATCAAGTTTAACACCGGGCGGACCAGCTCCTGAACTCAACATTCGCGTAGTTCGTACCTGGAAACCCGCCTTTAGAGACAATGAAACATGCTATGTATTTGTGGATCGGCAGGTATACTCAACCTAAATACAAAGCTATACAATAAATCACAAGAGAGGTACATCATAGAACTCTTTGAAATATCATTAAATATTGTCCCCCTATTTTGAGATGAAACGCTTTTATTTCTCTTTAATAACTTTTATCCTAATTAGCTAAATCTTAAACATCTTTTTAAAACCTGAATCTAAATCTAAACTTTGAAGTAAAATATATCAATAATAATAACTGATGATTAAGTTACATTCAAACATTATTTTTGACTTTGCCAATTCTTCAAATGGTTTTAGGATATTTTATGTCTAGCTGAATCAAAAATCATAAATTAAAAACTTACTGCAATGAAAATATTTTGTGTTAAAACATAAAACACTAAATTCATACTTTTATTTTCGTTAACCAAACTTACAATTATGAATTACAATACTGCAACAGGGCATAGGAATCCAGGCTATTACAAAGGGTAAAGATCAAAGAATAGTGACATCAAAACTTCAAGTGCAATCATGTTACCGGGTTAAAGGGTATGCGTGTACCGAACCTGACAAATTTACTCCAACTGTATGCCACCCTGCTTACATGCGAGTAGGAGCAACAACGATGTTTACACCTATTGATGACACTCCGGACCTCCCTCGTCAATACTATGATTTTGCCTCCCGTGAAAGACTGGATTACCTCCATGAACAAAGCAAAGATCCAGCTCAAAAAAACAAAAGGGCAATCGTGGGTAAGGACATCCATCATAAATGTTTTCAACAACTATCCACTGTATACATGTTCATTACTGTGATGCACAAACACTATTCACACAGATTACATAGGAATATTGCAAGAGATGCACGATAACAGAACAAATGCTGGAGCACCTTTCGTTACAATGACGTTGAAAGACATCAGGTTTGTCTCTTTCAAACCCCAACTAACCAACATTAATTAGAGTGTCTCAAATTACCTATATATGTTCCTGCTGGCAAAAGACAACCTGTTCTTTAACCTTTAAAACAGGAAATTCACTACTAATAATGAATTGCAACTAATGGTGTTATTTCCAATGTTGCTTAGATAATCTTGCAATATTTGTGTGCCTTTATCATTTCAGGATATATGATATATAAGTCATTCTGAAAAGTATATATTCATGTGAGTAGGTTGTTCAAGAACGATACAACAATAAAGAAATGAATAGCTAATCATCCATTACTTTTCAATTTTTATGTTTTAACACAATATCTTTCATTCCTGCAGCAACAAGGACGTCAGTGTCACTCTGTGGGGCGAAATAACAACATCTACAACAAAGTTTCCGAGGAGTTCAATTGAGACATCAGTGGCGCCAACAATACTTGCAATTACTGGAGTTAGAGTAACTGATTTTATAGGTATACACTATTGCATTAACCACTATCACTCAATGTAAAAACACTTAATATGCCTGTCGACACAGGTAAATTGCAACTCCAATCAACAAACGCAACACATGTCTATGTCAACCCATCGACCGTGGAAACACGCACACTCCTGCGCCTGTAAGATTTACATAGATACTACGTTTACATATGGACACCCACGTCGTTATACATTTGCTAATTATGCTTTTTAAACCAAAAAAAGGGTAGCATAGCAGGTCAGTTGTATAATGTAAATAACCATTTATTAATGCCTTTTGCACCAAGAACTTTATCGTATGTAGGTGGACAATTAATGTATGACTGTGCACGACTTTTATACCCCATTTATCCACCTGTTAATTATCCTTACATAAAACAGTTGATATTTTCAATATTCTTCCTCTTTTTACAACTTCTATTATCAGGACCAATTTCTAAAAAGAATATAATTTTCAAATAACATGTGCATAAACATAACATACACATAACTACACATAATCATCAAAAAAATATTAAACACATTTGTTAAACTTTCTCAGGTTTGAAGAACAGGAGTCAGCAAAAGACACAACTGACATCCAGTCACAGCAACAGAAACAAACATCCGCAGGCATCCAAAACCACATTACCATGTCTGAACTTTTGCAAAAAGAAAAGAACGAACTCACTGTAAGAATAAACATTATACAATTACCTTTTATAGCCACCTACACAAATCAACTCAGCTAAGAACATTCAACCTTTTTCCAGGGACAAATCTTTGTGCTTAAAGCTGCATTCACACACATCGCCACAGACAAAGAATGGCATTTCAACGCCTGTCCCAATTGCGACAACTCACCCATCAAATCAGAAAGCCTTTGGTTTTGTTCACATCATGGCTACTACACCATCCCAACAAAAAAGTAAGTAAACACTAAACCAACATTCACTACAAATTTATCAACCACTGAAATTTGAGCTGAAAAAAGAATTTTAGGAGCATGCAATAATAAAAGTTTCTACGACCACATAATATAATACTATCAAATCAAACATCAAACACTAAAACTAGACATACGTTAAAGTCTTTAAACTAAGTTATATCTAAATACGTTGCAGGTACCGAATAATTGGCACAATATCAGACAACACAGGGAGTATCCATGCCACAATGTTCAACGAACCTTCAACAAAATTGATTGGAAAGAAATGTTCGGACTTACTGTCAAATGAGCATCCAGACGCAATGCAGCGCGCTGTCCTTAACAAAGAGGCATATTTCCATGTTCAAGCCCAAAAGAACATCAGAACAGGATCGGTTCGTTGCACAGTTAACACAGTTGAAAACATAAATCCAGATGTACCCTCAACTAGCACCCCAGCACCAAATACCCCAACACCACATACCACTGCACGTAAGAATCACCCAGCGAATCCAGTAAAAAGAACACTATATCTGGAAGAAGGTACAAACATAAAGAAACACCTGTTAGAAACAGTGCAACTTCTATTAACAAATTTCTACATATATACAGATAAGGAGCAGGCTGGCACAAAGAAGCAGAAAAACGACTAGCAAATATGCAAGACAACTTTTGAACAGCCGCAATTAAATGCCTTTTGATGCTGTCTTTTGATAAACATAATGGGTGGCACTGCAGGAGAACCATCTGATACTGTCTTTTTAAAGACGGAATGGGTTGCTGAACAAGGAAACCACTTTTCAACAGCCACACTTTTGGTAACTAAAATATATGCACAACACCATGCAGCCCAAACAATATAACAAACCTTTTGAAGCTTTAAAGCTAGATGTTGTACGTCCATCAGGTTGTGGAAAAGTGGCTGCATACAACCCATGTATCACTTCTATGTATTACCTGAACATGCTGAAAACCCTAGACTACTACCGCTTGTATGCAATGTCTATATTAGTTGTGTTTTAATGATAACCCATGTATCACTTCTATGTATTACCTGAATATTCTGAAAACCCATCTAAACTACTGCTGCTTGTATGCAATGTCCATATTAGCTGTGTTTTCATCAAAAATACAAGCAATTGTACAAAATGTCGTAACATTTCGCGCAACGCGCGTCCAGGATTGCAACTAGTTACTATTATTTTAATTTTTTGTCAATAAGGTCAAGGTGGTCATTTTATATGCATTTAACTCTATCATCTAAGGTTAGTGCAAAAGATGTAATGTTTTACAACTTTTTAAATAAATGATGATTTGTAGTTATTAAAGTTTAAGTAGAAAATCTGCAAGTTGATATGAACATAAGCAACGGAAATTGTAATTTACACTATGTATTATCAATTTTAATATTTATTATCATTTAAAACAACTTTTACGGCCAGATGTTATGTTGTATACAACCTTTAAATCTCATTGATAGCAGTAGTATTATTTTTAATATTATCACCAATTTTTTTTTTCTTTGTAATTTTAACATGTAAGTTTTAATTATTTTAATTTACTAAACGCATAGTTGTTCTTAGCTAATTTTAATAAAGTTCCAATATAATTTTTTGAAAACACATTCTTTATTCAAAACCAAATATGTTTTTGATATGCATCCTAATAATAAGTGCAACTATTATCACGGTATCACGATGAACAGAACCGATTACAAACAAAAGAAATCACTATAGGTACTGTTATTATAAGAATTGGTTTTCATAATATCATTTATGGTTTACAATGAGTTGAGAAAATAAAAATCAATATATAGAAAGAACTCTTAACACGTGGTGAGAGAGAATACGATAAGGAAAAAAAATAATAAAAACATTACATAAAGCAGTGAAAAAACTAGTTTTATAAATAACAAGTATTTGGTCATCAACTAAGAATTTTCTTCGCCAACATCTCTTCACTGATTTCTCTTTAAGCTATAGAAGTTTACACACACACGTACACATACACACACATATATATATATATCAACTAAGAATTTTCTTCGCCAACATCTCTTCACTGATTTCTCTTTAAGCTATAGAAGTTCACACACACACACACACACACACATATATATGTAGGGTGTACTTCCTTTAAGAACCATTGTATTTGCAAGAACCCATTAATTCAAATCCAATGGTTGATCCATTAAAGATTTAATGAGACCTTGCCAAGTGTCATGTATATTTTTTTAAAACAAAAGGGTAATTTCGTCATTGCCCCAACTCACTAATATTCATGTTTAACAAGAAGGTGACACGTTTCACCTACATGTACCACATCATATCTCATCTTTTCTTTAAAAACTTTTCACCCTTTCTTAAAAAAACCTTTATAACTTTTTAATACCATTTTATTTTTTAAATAATTGCACCATTAATCTCGTCGCATTTCTCTCTTTAATTATGTTATAATCTAGGAAAAAAATTTTCAGAGTTCAGTTCTTACATCAGTGTAAGTAGTAATTACTTTGTCGTTGTGTGGCCTTGCAGTGCTCTAATAATCATGTTAACATCACTTTAATCCTTCTAAACTAAACATAAAAACGTACATCTATAAACACCAGAAAACATAAAGAGTTTGTTACAATAAAGTTCATGTAACGAAAACACTTAGTTACAATAAATTATCATGTTCCTTGAAAACAAATCCTAATACTTACAGTTAATGACATCATATTGTAACCACCTACAGTGAATTACATTGAAGAAACAAATATATAAACCAATAAAATAAAACCTAATAAAGTAGGTTCATGTCCCTTTCAAATGCAAATCCAAAATTTAATAAATCTTGACCTGATGTATCATCGTTACCCCCTTCGTGCAAAAAATAAAGAGCATAAACCTAAAAATTTATATATCCTTCAAGATTACAATGATGGAACATAATGTATTAATCATTGAATTACAAATCCTAACAGTTACACTGAATTACATTATATTATAATTACTTAAACCATTACCATCTAAACTTCAATCCCAGTATCATCTGAATCCACATAAAGAGCTTTTCCTAAAGCAGCCACTTTATGAATAATTATAGAAAATATGGATTTATGTGTTTTAGTTATAAAAAAATTATTGAAAAATATTCATTACCATTTACTAGAAAATTGTTTTTATAAGTTGAAATGAATGATCTATAACCAAAAAGATAAATTCTTAATCTAACCATTTATAAAACATAAACTTTAGTATGTGTAAAAAGCAAACCATAGCTAAAGAACAGAAGCTTTAGCTTTTGGCACATTCTGAAACCAAAAATATACATATTCAATCAATCAGAAAATAAACGAAGGTGAAGAGGCATCCACTAAACCACGTGTTAATTATAGATAATAAAAAATTATACAAAACACAAAAAACAAATGTGTGCCGTATGAGTCAAAATTTACAAATATTAACATTAATGGTTAAGATTCTCAAATGTAACAACGAATTAAACTTGCGTAATTACACGTGATTAAAAGAGTTCTAATCATAGAACATCGGTCAATGTACTTCTAAACAAGTATCTACCGAATACTCTCTAAAACCGTAGCATCCAACGCAGGTAAAACTCGAAATTATAACACATGGAACCATTACATCACCAATCGCCACCACAACAGGAAACGATAACACTAGTAATGATGCCTCCGATATGTGTCTTCAACGGCGAACCTCCAGTTTACATGAAATTAAACGACGACCTCCCGGTTTTTGTAAAATTAAACGAGAGGAGTGTGATTTGTATTGATAGGGTATCAAAGAGGTTGAAAACAGGGGAAATAGGGATTTGAGAGAGTGTGCTATTGAATAAGTCCAGTGAGTTTTGATGAAGAACTTCGGTGGTGAGATGGTGGTCGATGTCACTATAGTAGATGTGGTGGTGGTGTGATTCAAGAACAAGATATGCAGTGGTGGTGCCTTCAGATCTGGTGGTACTTGTATTCTTGATCTAAAGAAAATTACAAGATTTGTTGTTTAACGGAGATAGGTGCTTGTGTTCTTAGCCTAAAGAAAGTGATAAGATTTGTAGTTTAAAGAAGAAAGATAGAGATGAGATGATGTTTTGGATGTGATGAGTGATTGATACTCAACAGGAGAACAAATTCAAAATTACCAACTTACCCATTATCTAATAAGAACCATTCAAGTGAAATATTCCATTTTAGATGTTAAATAAAAGGTGGATATTAGAGTTAAAGGGTTCTTATTAAAAAAGGAAGAGTTCTCATATGATCCCATTCATATATATATATATATATATACATATATACATATACACACACACACACATACACACACACCCACACACATACACACACACACACACATATATATATATGTATATATATGTATATATATGTTAGGACCGTGTATGGACGGAGTACTAACTGATTCAAACGTGAAACCAGATCAAATAGTTCGGAATCCTATTTGATTAGCGATCCAATCAGGGAAAACATTAATCCGATCAAAATTAACGATGAGAATATGTTAGGAATTGATTAGAATCGGCTAGAAACGTTCTATGAAGTTGGAAGGGACTCTCTGGACGAACAGGAACGACTAGGGTTGATAATTCTTGAAGTGTTGCGTTTTTTCACGAATTAAGTAGTATTTATAGGTTACAGCTCTCATTCGTACGACTGAGCCATGCGTATTGCTCAGTCGCGACTGAGTCGTACGATTGATTCATCCGTACGACTGAGTCAGTCTTATGACTCAATCGTGCGATTGACTCAATCACCTGGTTCAGTCGTGCGACTGGCCCATTCTCATGGTCCAGTCATGCGACTGAATCATGAGACTTAGTTAAACATATTCCTGAACCTTTAATGATACAAAACTATGTCTAACAACTGTAAACCTATATAACATGTTCATATAAACGTGTAACAATAAATCATATTAATAGATATAACATTCAACAACCAATAAACATTCAAAGAAGAGTTTTTCATTTCATATATCAAACATTACATAAGTGTTACAAAATGAAAGCCAATTACATTTGAGCTCACTAGAACTAGAACTAGGGACATGTGTACCAACAAACTTTCCCTTGGACCTAGTTCTATCTAATCTTTGACTTCCCTTTTAAACTCTTCAAACCTCTTAGCTCGTTCTTCTTTAGATACCCCAGCATGGATATTATGTGCAAAGCATAAGCGTATGACATGTTGGTGTGACATCCGGTAATTTTCCGTTACCAAACTCCGTTAGTTTCGTTAAGTCTTGCACATACGCGTCGTAAGCACACACTAGTTGTCGTTTAACGTTGGTGACCTAATAATAATTAATAATGTTAAATTAATAATAATTTAACTGTTTATGTGATTATTGCATTATGCTTATGTGTTTACGCGATTTAAAGACTATTTGGGAATTAATCGCGTAACGCGGAAACGTGTGTGTAAATTCGTATGTCTTGTGTTTTACAAAGATAAAATGTACAATTGTTACCATGAGTTTATATGTGTATCATTGTAGTTAAAAACCATTTAAAAAGTATTTAAAAGAGTGCCTTTTTATAAATACTAAATACAAGGATTAAAGGGGTATTTAGCAAAATTTAATTAAAACAAAACCCTAACCAACCCTCCCCCACACCCATCGGCCGCAACCTCTTCCTCTCTCCCTCTCCCTTTGTGAAATCGACCAAGAACAAGCAAGGTTCATTTGATTTTGGGTGTTTGCAAGCCACACAACAAGTTAGCAACATCAAATATTGTTCCTTTGCAACAATTAAGGTTAGTCTTGATGTTTTTATGGGTGTTCTTGATATAGCCGAAACCCTAGCTGCGAATTAGGGGTTCATGGTGCTGAAATTTGATCAATTGATGATGCTATCATGTTAGTTAGATTGTATACATGTTAGTTAACGTTGATTATGCAAGAAAATTACGTTTTTGATTGGTTGTTCATACTTTTTGATGAAGATGAACTCTAATTTTGAAATTGATGATGATAATGTGAAATTGATGATTGTTAGATGAATGTATGATGATTAGTAGGTTGTATGAATGCTAGGAAACATTGATCTTGCAAGAAATTGATGAATTGAAGTTGGTGTTCATAGGTTACTAATAATAGTAACTTTATTTCCATGCCATGATGATCTAATGATGGATTGATGTTGTTAATGTGTTCATGATGATGATTAGATGCTAGATTGTTGATATGAATGCTAGAAATCTTAGAATGAATGTCGTTGTTCATATCTTGCCAAAAGTAGAAACTTTTGTGTATGATGTTTGAGAATTTGGATGTTTTGGTGATGATCATCATGTTAGAATGAATGTTATGAACTTGATTAGGTATAATATTGATGAAATTATGATGGAATTGGGTGCTAAATCACTTTTGGGCATTACTTCCCAAAAGGGAAACTTTATTTTGATGAACTTTGAATTATGATAAGTAGGTGTTGTTGATCATGTCTAGGTGTTGTTATGAGCTTGAATTAGTATATTAGTAATGAGTTCATGAGTACATTGAGTGTTTTATGGATTTGGGATATACTTTCCCAAAGAGGAAACTTTATTTGTACAAACTCTTACATATGATGAATTGATCATGTTTGAGACATTAGGAGCATGCTAGTATGTGCATGGATGAATTCTACTATGGTTGAATGTGTAGATTGGGTTGTATGGATGATTAATTGGTAAATTATCTGTTTTGGCCTATTTATGATAATTCATAGTTATGGATCATATGAGTAGATTTTGCATGATTTGATCCTGTATGATGTATGATTATGATTGTTTAAATGGTTTACAATACATAATGTCACCAACGGGTCAAACGGGTCAACTGGGCAAAACGTGTTTGTTTTATAAAACCTTGAGTTCTTTGATTGTAGAGCACTTAGGGTTTCCTTAGGATTTCTGTGTACATGTACTTATGTACTTGTGTGTTCTAGGTAACTTTGAAGGTTGTCTTTCCATTTGTTCTTGTCAAGTTAAGCCTTAGAAATCTATCACGCGTATCAGGTGAGTTCATGCCCTACTCTTTATTTAAATCTCTTTATGGGGAGATAGCATACTGGTAATCTTGCAAACACTTTTTATATTTAAGTTGTGTATAATATCAATATAGTGCTGTTTACCATGGAAAAGTCCTCACACTTTCGAATTGTTAATATTGAATAGCGGGGAAAGTTGGGTAGTACTACTGGGTCTGATGAGCCCCACCTGTGTGACTCGAGGTCAACCGGGTGCAATTTGTCCTATGAACATTTGTCACGACATGGTAAGTCGTGACAGGAGGCAAAAACTATCACAGTCAGCTTCAATTGCGAAATCACTATGAATTAGTATTTATTGTTAATAGACTAGCTATCTGTTACAATACACTGCTTATATATATCACAACTGTTAAACTGTGTATGTTTAAATGCAAACTCTTGAACTCACCAACCATTGTGTTGACATTTTACTATGCTATTCTCAGGTCGATAACTCAACTTACCAATAGGAGCACAACAAGGGTCGAGCATGCATTCTAAGACTTAAACTAAAAACACATTTGCTCGTCTTTACATTTTGGGTTTTTAAACAGTTGGTTGGCACATGTTTTTCCATATATACATTTTTATATTTTGGGTTTGTTTTATTTACAGTACGCTTCCACATGGTTTTAAAGTTTGAACTCTGGTTTGGTTTATATTAAAGATGACATATAGAGTCGTTCTGAGTAACTATTGACTGTGATCCTGGTTTGTTCACAAGCCTCGCGGTAAAACTCCGCACGTGGATTTTTAGGGTGTGACAGATTGGTATCAGAGCCATTGGTTATGGAGAACTAGGTTGCATACCCACTAGACTATAACCGCACACAGTTAGTTAGTTACTTGTTCCTGATTTCTCTACAGTATACTCATTGGCATACACATCACACTCTCTGCAGCATGGCGTCATCGTCTAGAGCTCCTGGTAAGCAACCAGCATCACCCACTCGATCCGAGTCCCCACCTCCTGGACCAGTACTCGACAATGAACGCGACTGGCCTCGTTTAGACTACCCACAAGGAGAGTTTGACTGGGATCAACCTTTTGCCCTGATGGAGCGCGACCCTCCGCGAGACTGGAGTTTCTATCCTGAGTTCGTGGACCATATCTTGTATAGGGAACGTGTACCTACACCGAGACCTAGAACTAGAACTAACACCAAACAACCACTACCTTCACTCCCGCGGACGGTGCAGTCCAACGAGAAAGTGATTACTGCGTTGGTAGCAACACTGGATACGGAGCAGCACCGAGTCAGGCGACTCACGACTGACATTTGTACACTACAGCACGAGGTGTACAAACTACGACACCAGCTGGATACACTTGAGGAACAACATGGTAAGACCTTGGAGGGATGTTACCACATGCGGGATGGTTATCAGACACTTAGTGGACGCATGACTGCTCGAGAACAGCGCGACGAAGCAGCTGATAATAGGATTGCTACCTTAGAAGCCCAGTTGGCGGCGCTTCAGATCGCCCTAGCTCCTGCTCCTGTAGAGGCCCCCGAGGAACCCGAAGAGGAACCTGAAGAGGAACCTGAAGAAAAACCCGTGGAGTTGGAAGATGACAGCGACAGGTCGGATATCGTTGATTGATTTTATTTTCTTTAAATGACTTGGACTATGTAGCGTTTCTTTCTTTTGAAACCTATATGGGAAGGGTTGTTTCCCCACCTGAACTAGAAACTTAAATTTTGACATTGGTGAATACATTATGACTTATTTACAATTTATTTATCTTGGTTATCATTTTTGTTATGAATGTTATGGATGTGATGATTCATTACTTTCTTATTGTTTACTATACTTCAATGAGATAAATATGTTTGATGTTACTCATTATTGTATTTGTGAATGTAAAGTGAAAGCAAATGGACGCCCGAGGACGTGGACGTGGTCGAGGGCGTGGGCGCGGACGTGGACGTGGCGACGGTGATTAAGGCGGCGGTACCATCAACATAACCCCTGCTGAATTAGCTGCCCTGATAAACGAACAAGTTCAGGCAGCGGTAGCTGCTGCCCAAGTGGGACAACCAGCAGGTAAACGATAATAGAAAGTTAAATCAAATGCCATAGTTAATCGTATAGGATATCTGATCGATGTTTATCGTGTTAAAACAGGACCACCCGTGTGTACTTATAAGTCCTTTATGGACTGTAAGCCATACACCTACAGCGGTACTGAGGGAGCTGTAGGGCTAGTACGCTGGTTTGAGAAGACGGAATCCGTTTTCTCCAAGTGCAACTGCCCACCGGTCGACCAGGTGAAATACGCCACCAGAACTTTGGAAGGTGCCGCGTTGTCCTGGTGGAATGCACAGGTACAAATGCTAGGGCAAGCCATGGCAGATGAACTCCCCTGGAATGAATTTAAGGAGATGATGACCGAGGAGTACTGTCCTCGAAGTGAAGTGCAAAAGCTAGAAATGGAGTTCTTGCAACTGAAAATGCAGGGCTCGGAAATCAAGGCCTATACTACTAGAACTCATGAATTGGCCACTCTATGCCCATGAATGGTAAATGAGATGCATAAGCGGGTGGAGCACTACATTCGGGGATTGGTGCCCGAGATTCGGAGCATGGTGACGGCCTCCAACCCAGCTATAATTCAGCAAGCTATTCGCTTAGCCCACAAACTGACCGACGAAGCAGTGGAACAAGGACGGTTACCGAAACGGGGCGCTGTGGAGAGCGTGCCCGATAATAAGAGGAAATGGGATGCTTCCAACAACAACAACAAATCATCATCGTCCAGCGGTCAACATCAACCTCAGTAACAACAACCGCAACAACAACAACGGAGGTTCGATAACAACAGTAACTTCAACCCGTTGGCTTTAAACAATCAAGGACCAAGCGGTTATGATGGTAAACAACCGAGGTGCACGCGGTGTAACTATCACCATGTGGGAAGGTGTGACAACTTCAAATGTCAGCGTTGCGGTAAAATGGGACACTTAGCCAAGGATTGCCGTGGTGTGTTGGTAAAGAAGCCACAACAACCTCAGGAGAGTCCTAAGGGTTGTTTTGAATGTGGGAAGGAAGGGCATTACAGGCGAAACTGCCCGCAACTGAGGAAAAATGGTAATGGCACTGGTCAAAATAACAATAATCAAGGCAACAACAACAATGATGGCAACGACAATGGGAATGGTGGTAACAATAATGGAGCCAAAGGGAGAGCCTTTGTCATTGGCTCAGGTGAGGCTCTAAATGACCCTACGACTATTACTGGTAGGTTTTCTGTCAATGGATGTTTCGATACGGTACTGTTTGATACTGGAGCCGATAGGAGTTTCATATCCGTAAAATTCTGTAGTCTTCTAAGTGATATCCCCTCTGCCTTAGAATCCAAATACACCGTAGAATTGGCCGACGGTAAACAGATCCATGTAACACATATCCTTAGAGATTGTAAGATAGAGCTCGCTAGTCATAGTTTTGCTATAGATCTTATGCCTGTTACACTGGGAAGTTTCGACGTGGTGATAGGCATGGATTGGCTCTCTAATAAGCAAGCGGAAGTCATATGTCACGAGAAAATCATATGAATTCCTGTTGGTGAAGAAATCCTTACAGTCAGAGGCGATAGAAGTGGTGCAGTGATAGGCATCATCTCTTACATGAAAGCATAAAAGTTGTTGCAAAAAGGTCGTCTGGCTATTCTGGCACTCGTCACCGATAAACAACCGGAGGAAAGGAGAATGGAGGACATACATGTGGTACGAGACTTTCCATAGGTGTTTCCAGAGGATCTTCCCGGACTACCACCTCATCGCCAAGTGGAATTCCAAATTGAATTGACTCCGGTGCAGCCCCGATTGCTAGGGCACCTTATCGATTAGCGTCGAACAAACTACAGGAGTTGTCATCACAACTTCAGGAGCTTTTAGATAAGGGCTTTATTCGACCTAGCACATCACCTTGGGGAGCCCCTGTCCTCTTTGTTAAGAAGAAAGATGGCATGTTTCGAATGTGCATCGATTATAGAGAGTTAAACAAAGTCACAGTCAAGAACCGATACCCCCTACCTCGTATCGACGATTTGTTTGATCAGCTTCAGGGATCAAGCTATTATTCGAAGATCGACTTGAGGTCTGGTTATCATCAACTTAGAGTCCGTGAAGAGGACATCTCCAAAACCACGTTCCGTACTCGTTATGTTCATTATGAGTTCTTGGTCATGCCTTTTGGGTTGACTAATGCACCTACGGTGTTCATGGATCTCATGAATAGCGTGTGCAAACCCTATCTTGATCAGTTCGTCATTGTGTTTATCGATGATATACTGATATACTCTAGGACCAAGGAGGACCATGAAGAGCACTTACGATTGATCTTAGAACTATTGAAGAATGAGCAGCTATACGCTAAATTCTCCAAGTGTGACTTTTAGATATGAGAAGTGCAATTTCTAGGTCACATTGTTAATGAGAAGGGTATACATGTTGATCCTGCCAAGATTGAAGCAATAAAGAATTGGGCTATACCCAAAACACCGAGCGAGATAAGGCAATTTCTGGGGTTAGCAGGGTATTACCGACGATTCATAGAGGGATTATCTAAGATTGCACAACCTCTCACAACCTTGACCCATAAAGGAACGACATACAAATGGGGTGAAAGTCAAGAGGCGGCTTTTCAGCTATTAAAACAGAAACTCTGTAGTGCACCGATATTGGCACTGCCAGAGGGAACAGATGATTTCGTGGTGTATTGTGACGCATCCATTCAAGGATTGGGTTGTGTCCTGATGCAACGTGACAAAGTAATAGCCTACGCCTCGAGACAACTGAAGGTTCATAAGAAGAACTATACCACCCATGACTTAGAATTGGGTGCTGTAGTTTTTGCCTTAAAGATTTGGAGACATTACTTGTACGGTACCAAATGCACTATCTACACCGATCACAAGAGTCTTCAGCACATCTTTGAGCAAAAGGAGTTGAATATGAGGCAACGACGTTGGGTGGAACTCCTGAACGATTATGATTGCGCTATCAAGTACCATCCTGGAAAGGCGAACGTGGTTGCCGATGCCTTAAGCCGGAAGGAAACAACTAAACCCAGGCGGGTGCGAGCCTTATAGCTTACAATCAGCACCCATCTGCCTGAACAGGTTAAGGAAGCACAGATAGAAGCCTTGAAAGAGGAAAATGTTAGTTCTGAGTCATTACGGGGAATGGATAAACAATTGGTAGTGAAAGAGGATGGAATTTGGTACTTCATGGATAGACTTTGGGTGCCTGTCTATGGAAATCCGAGGGACTTAGTGATGAGTGAGGCACACAAGTCGAAGTACTCTATACATCCTGGATCTGACAAGATGTATCATGACCTAAAGGCGCACTACTGGTGGCCTAACATGAAGGCGGATGTAGCTACGTATGTGAGTAAGTGTTTGACCTGCTCAAAAGTCAAGGTAGAATACCAAAAACCATCTGGACTATTACAACAACCCGAGATACCAATATAGAAATGGGAACAAATCTCCATGGATTTTATCACTAAGTTACCCCGGACTAATACTGGTTGTGACACAATATGGGTTATTATGGATCGGTTGATGAAGTCCGCTCACTTCCTTGCAATTAAGGAAACAGATAAGATGGAGAAATTAACCCAACTGTACCTGAAGGAAATCGTTTCGAGACACGGTGTACCGATCTCAATTATTTCTGACCGCGATGCTCGTTTCACGTTACACTTCTGGCAATCACTGCAGAAATCTCTGGGTACACGATTGGATATGAGTACTGCTTACCATCCACAAACTGACGGCCTGAGTGAGCATACCATACAGACTTTGGAGGATATGCTACGTGCTTGTGTGATTGATTTCGGGAATGAAAGGATCTCAGCCTCTAGTTTGATCAATTAGGTTGTATTCGCAGCGGATTTAG
Organism: Flaveria linearis; assembly: GCA_024085815.1. Classification (NCBI taxonomy): domain Eukaryota; kingdom Viridiplantae; phylum Streptophyta; class Magnoliopsida; order Asterales; family Asteraceae; genus Flaveria; species Flaveria linearis. Next base: position 82,816,917 of record CM044002.1, on the reverse strand, counting down.
CACGAGAATTAAACAAATAAGCAAGAACACAAATGATTTTGCATGTAACAGTAAAATTATAGAGAGAGAGAACAATTCTGCGAAAAGGTGTTTTCTATTGAATCACACGCTTCGGCATGGATTACAATTAGGTCATCTCCTTTTATAGGAGAAATGACGTATGCTGATGTCACTTGATAGTGACATCAAACGGTTATTAACAAACTACTGAAAGAACACCTAAACTACTGAAGATGTCAAACAGCTGACATCTTCTTACAAAATGCTAAGTGTTCTAACTTATTACAAACTACTGAAGAAAAGAAACTACTAAAAGTATTACAACGACTGAAGAACAAACTCTTCAGTCGTTTACAACTACTGAACTACAACTACTGAAGAACAAGCTCTTCAGTAGTTTACAATCTACTAAAACAAAATTACAACTACTGAAAAGTAAAACCATCACAACAACTGAAGACAACTTCTTCAGCTGTTGTGACAAACTCTGAAGCTTCAACACTTGGTCTTCAGACTTTGATCTTCAGATGTTTCATCAGCTGATGACTTCAGTAGTTATCATCAGCTGATGTCTTCAGTCTTTGTCTTTAGACTTTGGGCATCAGTTGTTGATCTTCAGTTCTTCAGTTCTTCAGCTGTTGATCTTCAGCACTTGAGTCATTAGTACTTGAAGTCTTCAGTACTTGTATTCTTCAGTACTTCAGACTTCAGTACTTGTCTTCAGTACTTGGGATCTTCAGCTGTTGTTCTTCAGATCTTTGATCTTCAGCTGTTGAGTCTTCAGTCTTTGTCAAACTGCTGATGAAGCCTTCAGCAGTTGTTGTGATGTCTTGTGGGACTTAGAGGTTTTTCTAATCTGACTAATTGGTTCTTTTGGTCCATTAATCTCCCCTGAACCAATGCAGCCAAAACCTCTAAGCAATTTATTGTCCCACTTATTGATGGCAGGAAGATTGGTCTTTTTCCTTCTTGATCAGCCTAGAAGATGACCCAATTAAGCACTGGCCTGGGAAGAGGTCTTAAGAATTTGTTTGGCATAGTATGGATGGGAACTCTGTTTTGGGGAACTAGACACAGAGTTGTTGTCCCATCCATAAGACCTACTTCCCAACTATGAGCCTGTAGGATTCTCTGGTGTAGGCCTCTAAAAACATCACTTGTTCCTCCATGGTAAGTACATCTGCCTCACCTTCAAAGAATCCTTCAGGCCCATAGAGCTCTGAGATGTATTTGGCCTGTTTACCACTTTTGAGCTCCACAGTTGTTATGGCCCTATAGGCGAATTCATCTGGGTGATTACCCTCTAAGAACAACTGGAGCTCATTTCTTTGAAGTTTCTCAAACCTGTTGTAGACTAACCCTTTTTAACAACTCTGTTCTCCAAAATCTTTTGTGGTGGGAGGTTAGCCTGATAGGTTTTCTTGAAATCTTCTATGATCTCCCAGGGTGATATTACAATGGCCAAGGAGATCTCTTCACCTACGATCCTTTTCACTAGGCCATTGTATCTCTTTGGTATATCTTTCTTCATAATTATGTGAGACACCCTGGGATCAGGCCAAATACTCACTTTGTCCTTTTGAAATTGGAATGTATGTCTTAAAGTGAATAATCTCAGAGCTTGTTTCCTCATATTCATAATTGATGAGGAAGTAGCATAGGCTTTATCTAGTCTTTTCAGCAGCTCATCATCATGTAGCCTATGCTGCTGTTCTTCTTCCAGTTTAACCTTCACAGCTTCCATCTGTGAGGTGGGAGTGATGGGCATAGGTTTGGCTTTGGGTAAAGATATGACTGCAGAGAGAGGCAACCTATCTTCCTCATCCTCCTCTTCTTCTTCTTGCAGCCTCAACACCCTTCTCTTCTTCTGTAAGGGTGTATCATCGGTAATGGGTTTTGATGGTGATGGGGTTGGTTTTGTGGGTTGTGGTTGGGTAGGTGTTGGTGTGGGAGATTGGGCAGGCTTTGCTAGTAATCTAGAAATGAGGGAAGGTTTAGTCTATTTGACTAGCAAAGTCCTGTCCCTAGCACCAGCTTCTGACAGCGCTTCTGCGACCAGTCCCTTGGTAAATTCACCAGCCGAACAGATCTTGGTGGCTATAGCCAAGATTCTGTCCCTGGTCCAAGCTCTCACATCTAGGACTGGTCTCCCCAGGTACTTCGAAATAAACCTAGTCATAGCATCGAGTCTCTTTCTCTCCTCTTGGCTATGACTGGTCCATCGGTATTCTATTCCCTTTATCTCCAACTTCCTAATTTCCTGATCTAGCATGGCAGTGTCCTTGTCAAAGCCTTGCCTGAACAACTGATCAATGATAGAGTCCATTGATCGGCTATACTCAGCATCAGCCTCCTTGACCAGGACTGCTAGATCAGTCTCCTTTACCACTTTCTCTCCCTCCTTCTCTCCTTTCTTCTTTTTGTAAGTGACACTGAAATCTTTTTGGATTTCAGCCACTTTTATCTGTTCAGCTCTCTCCTCCCTCTCCTTCTCCTTCCCCTTCACCCTCTCAGTCTCCTCACCCACATCCCTCTCGTTTTCCTCCTCTCTCCCTACTTCTTTCTCCTCCTCTACCCTCTTCCTCTTAGCTTGCACTGATGTCTCACCCTTTTTGGGTGCATTGGTTAGGGTTTGACTATCAGCAAGCGTTTTAGCCACAACAACCTCCACCAAGGATTGTATTTGTGAGGGAAGCCTCTCATCAAGGGTTTTCATCACAATGTCTGTGATTATTGGTGTGATGAGAGGCAGGGATTGTTGGAAGATAGCAACTAGTTGCTCAGGAGGGTTCTGTTCCTGAGAACTAGTGCCAGAAGCAGGGGTAGGTGGCTGAGTTTGTGGGAGTGGTTGAGTATATATGAGACCTTCAGGTGAAGGTGCCATCTGTGGGTGTATAGTGGCAGATGGACTTGCATCCTGAGACATTTTGGCAAGCAGCTCTTTGAGTCTGCTTACCTCATCCTCTAGGATGGTGTTTTGAGCAACTACGTCATAGAAGAAGCTCAGGTCATCATCAGTTTGCACTGAATCACCTGACCACCTGACTTGGTCAGGATGTACATGCACTGAGTGTGGCTCAGTAGTTGCATGTGCCCCTTTGTCTTGGTTCTGGGGACTTCCAGCCTCCGGATTGGATCCATCATCGGCAGTTGCCTCTGGTGAGGTTTTATTGATGTTACCAGCTTCTTCCTGCTCAAATGCTGATGTAGGGGAAGTGGTAGCCTCACCATATTGCCTTATCTCCCTAGCCACACTGGGAGATGAGACATGTGATTCTCGGTGTTGTGGGCTCCCACTGACACTTGTTTCCACCCTCTCTTCGGTTGGAGATACCCCAGTTGTGATTGGTTTCTGGGGAGAGGGTGGAGTGTTCAGATGGGTCAACACTTCTGCAATGATTAAAGTAGGGCTTTTAGGGGCGGTTGCAGTAGGAGATGGGGTAGAAGCAGATTGCATATGGGGAGGAATGTACTCTTCAATGGCAACCTCCTCAATTGAGAAAGGTTCCAGATGTGTGGCAGCCCCTGAAATGGTTACATCAGGCTCCTGTAAAGAGGAAACCTGTGCGGTTGTGGTAGGTGGAGTCGTGGTGACTACTGGGAGAATCTGGCCAGCAGTCACTTCCAGCATTTGTTGTGCAGGGGCATCCTCAGGGGACTCATCTTCCTGAGAAGCCTTTTTGGGTTTTTTTTGGGTTTGGGTTTGGTGGGGACTTTGGATTGTGAGGTGGAGGCTGTGGGTTCCAGCTGCGTGGGTTTTCGCAGCTTGGCAGCCTTTTTGATTGTTTGGTCGCTGTTGTGCCTGGAGTATACCTCAGCTAATACAGCCATGGCAGGGACTCTAGTGCCAACTAGTCCCTCAGCATTAAGCTGGCTCTCTATCATGGCCATAATGAACCGAGGATATAAAATCCAACGGTTTGCAAATGGTTTTGTGGCCATGTCCTTGAGTTCCGAAAAATTATTTCAGTTAAGTTTAAAGTTTGTTTCTCAAGGATAGAATACAATACCTGCTACCACCTAGAGGACATCTGGTCCCATGAGGATGTCTTCAGGGCTAGACAAACATTCACCATGTGGAAGATAAGTCTTTCTAGATCATGGAAATGTTTCTTCAGCAGGGTTGAGGCAGATAGGTCACCCTGATAGTCATAAGCAGTAAAAGATTGATCAAGGGTTCCTTTGGGGTAGTCGGTTGGGAAGGTGGCATCCTCCAGCTTTAGGGTTTGTCGGATGATAGCTGGAGTGATGACCACTGGGTTGTTGTTCACGGACGACCGGAGAGAGACCTCGCCATCGTTCTCTCCGGCTTGAACGGTTATGTTCATCCAGAACTCTGATAGGGAATCGGTGTATATGGTTGGGTTTATTAGGATGGACGTTTGGTATGGTGATTCGATCATCAGATCTACGGCATTATGGAATTTTGACCAGAATGGCGATTTAGTGAGGTACGCGACACAGTTGTGTCGAGGCTTGAGTTGCATGGGCGCCATTAATGGTGTATGGGAGGTTTCAGAGGTTTTTGAAATTTAGGTCAAGTGAGAATGAAAAGCTCTGAAGGTTGGGTATTTATAGGGTATGGCAAAGGCTGAAAGAAAACTACTGAAGGTTTTGGTGTTAGTCTTCAGTTGTTGAAACTACTAATGACGTGGTTTGAACCTTCAGTGGTTGTGACATCTGAGGACTTGGTGTTAGTCTTCAGCAGTTGAAACTACTGAGATCTTGGTTTTGTCCTTCAGATGTTGTAAACGGCTGAAGACTTGTTGTTAGCCTTCAGTAGTTATAAACTACTGAAGACATGGTTTTCATCTTCAGACGTTGTAACAACTGAAGACTTGGTGTTAGTATCCAGTAGTTGTAAACTACTGACATCAGTAGTTGTAAACTACTGAAGACATGGTTTTGCTTCAGTTGTTGTAAACAACTGAGGACTTGGTGTTAGTCTTCAGTAGTTGTGAAACTACTAAAGACATGGTTTTGTCCTTCAGTTGTTTGGGTATGAAACAGCAGATGTAGGTATCAGCTGAAGAGTAAAGTTACTCATCAGCTATTTCCGTCAATTCAGTTGTTTCATTCTGACCTCCACATTTACTCAGCAGCTCTTTGGCTGACTTTCAGATGTTTCATTGGCCCTTCAGCTCTTGTGAATATTTTATTCCTCAGCTCTTGTGATCAGATGTTCATAAGTGCTGATAAATTATTCTTCAGAGCTGGTGAACAAATTACCTTTTAGTACTTGTGTAAGATTACACATCAGTACTTGTGAACAAAATTTGTTCTTCAGTACTTATTTGTTTGAAAATTGTTCATCAGTAGTTATAACCACATCAGTAGTTGTAACTACATCAGTTGTTTTCAACAAATAGTGTACTTCAGTACTTTGAAGCATTTTAGCCTTCAGTAGTTGTAAAAATGCTGAAGACTAAATTACTCATCAGTACTTATATTTGACTTTTACATACTAATACTCATCAGTACTTGTGAACTTAGAGCATCAGTATTAGTCAAATTATTCTAGCTGCAGCATACCAAGCCTTAGTAGCAAATTTTGAAATGTGGCACTATCTAGAGGCTTAGTTAATATGTCTGCAAGCTCATCAGCACTAGGCACAAATTTAGGATCAATCAGACCTTTTTCATAGCAATCCCTTTTAAAATGATGTCTGATCTCTATATGTTTGGTCCTAGAGTGCTGGACTGGATTTTTAACAATACAAAGAGCTGAAGCACTATCCATTAGTAATGGAGTCTTAGTCTCTGTAATGCTATAATCCAAGAGTTGGTTCTAAAGCCAGAGTACCTGGGAAGTACAACTTGCAGCAGCAATGTACTCAGCTTCAGCTGTGGATGTAGCAATTGATGTTTGTTTCTTACTCTGCCAAGAAACTAAACAATTGCCTAGAAATTGGCAACCACCAGAAGTGGATTTTCTGGTGACTTTGCATCCTGCATAGTCACTATCAGAGAAAGCAACTAATTTGCAAGAATGCCCAGTTGAATACCAAAGACCTAGTGATTGGGTACCTTGCAAATATCTAAAGATCCTTTTGACTGCAATCAAATGGGATTCTTTAGGTGCAGCCTGAAATCTAGCACAGGCACATGTTGCAAACATGATGTCTGGTCTAGAAGCTGTAAGGTACATCAAGGACCCAATCATACTTCTGTAAAGGGTTTCATCAACCGCTTTACCTTTCTGATCTACATCCAGTTGTGTGATGCTGCTCATGGGAGTAGAACAGGGCTTACAGTTTTGTAAATCAAACTTATTCAACAACTCTTTTATGTATTTGGACTGATGAATAAAGATACCATCAGCCTTTTGTTTGATTTGCAAACCTAGAAAGAACTGTAATTCTCCCATAGCACTCATTTCAAACTTTTGCTTCATGAGCTTTGTGAATTCATCACACAACTGTGGATTAGAGGATGCAAAAATTATGTCATCTACATAAATTTGAACAAGGAGCTTATGCTGTCCCACAGTCTTGAAGAATAAGGTTTTATCAATGGTGCCTCTAGTGAACTTATTTTCTAGAAGAAAAGTTGAGAGTGTCTCATACCAGGCTCTAGGAGCTTGCTTCAGCCCATAAAGAGCCTTATCAAGCTTATACACCCAATCAGGATGTTTATTGTCCTCAAAGCCTGGTGGTTGACACACATAAACTTCCTCCTTTATTTTACCATATAAGAATGCACTTTTGACATCCATTTGATAAACCTTAAGACTATGACAGGCAGCATAAGCTAAGAACAATCTAATTGCCTCCAGTCTGGCTACAGGAGCAAAGGTTTTATCATAATCAATGCCTTCCTCTTGTGCAAACCCCTGGACAACCAGCCTGGCCTTGTTCTTAACTATTTGGCCCTTTTCATCTGTTTTGTTCCTAAATATCCATTTAGTGCCTATTGCACACTTACCTTGGGGTAAAGGAACAAGCTCCCACACTTGCTGTTTCTTGAACTGAAGAAGCTCAAGCTGCATTGCTTCAACCCATCCATTGTCTTTGAGTGCAATATGGTAGTTCTTTGGCTCTTGCTGACTGATGAAGAGAGCATAGAAGCAGAAGTTGGACAATTAACTTCTGGTTGAAACTCCAGCATTGATATCACCAATGATTTGAGATGTGGGGTGATTCTTCAGCTCTTGATAGACTATAAGATCAGTGCAAGTGTTTGTAGGACTTTCAGCAGCAACAGATGGTGATGAAGATTCTTGAAACCATGTAGGAGATGGCAGCTCAAATGAAGTAGAGCATGCAGAAATTTCATCAGCATTTGTTATGGATGGGGCTGCTGAAGCTACAGGAGCAGCAGGTTTAGTGGACTCAGGCAGGTGGTCACTAAACCTGAAAAGGTGAGTACTGACTACATCATCATCAGTACCACCAGGTGGAGAACTGTTGACAGGCACAACAGCTGGAGGTTGATAAGGAACATATTGCAGTATGTCCAGATCAAACAACTCCACAGGGTTTTGTGGAATCTTGTCCTTTGGAGATTCATTGAACTTGACATGCAGAGTTTCTTCAACCATCTTTGTCCTACAGTTAAAAACTCTGTATGCCTTGCAAGTTGATGAATAACCAACAAAATACCCTGCATCCACCTTACTAGCAAACTTCTGGAGTGGATTGCTAGTATTGAGAATGAAACATGGACACCCAAAGGCTCTAAAGAAGGAAATCAGAGGGGCCAAATGATGAAGTACTTCATAAGGAGTCTTCATCAACCTCTGATTCACTAATGCTCTATTCTGCACATAGCAAGCCGTGTTGACAGCTTCAGCCCAAAAGGTCAGTGGCAATCCTGAGTCAGCCAGCATTGACCTTGCAGCTTCAATGAGAGTCCTGTTCTTTCTCTCAACCACTCCATTCTGTTCAGGAGTTCTGGGAATACTGAACTGCCTTTTAATTCCCTTGGACAGGTAGAAGTCATCAAGTGTGTGGTTTCTAAACTCTGTTCCATTGTCACTCCTCACACACTTGACCTGCAGGGAATACTGCTTCTCCATAAATAACACAAAGTTCATAATAGCCTTGGCAGCTTCATCCTTGGTGTGCAAGAAGAAAGTCCATACATATCTGGAGTAATCATCCACAATTACCAGATAGTATTTCTTCTTTACCATGCTCATCACCCTGACAGGACCAAAGATATCCATGCGCAAGAGTTGCAAGCAGGCAGTGGACTTTGGTTTTTCTATTGGAGGGAATGAAACTCTGTGTTGTTTTCCCTTTAAGCAAGCGGTGCAGTTGTCTTCACACTTGAACTCCTTCAAAGGCAATCCTCTTACTAAACCATGGTTTATCAGATGATTCATGTTCTTGAAATTAACATGCCCCAGCCTTCTATGCCATAGAGTAGACTCTTGAGGAGAGGCCTTGGAGAATAGGCAAGGATGGCCTTTTAGATCTATTTTTTGGAAAGATCTAAGGCATATACTCTTCCTGTCCTGTTGGCCTTCAGGAGAGTATATTCATCCAACACCTTGTCAATCAAATTTAGAACTTTGGATGACAGAATCCGACAGTTCTGGCTTGTGAAAAGGGCAACATGGCCTTTATCACACATTTGACTGACACTCAAGAGATTGTACTTGAGATTCTCCACATGGTTAACATCATCAAACCTTATTTCCCCATTGGAAACAAAGTCTTTTCCGATGATGTAACCCTTTGCATCATTGCCAAAGGAGACAAATCCCTTCTTTCCTTGAGAGTAGTCATTAAGAAGAGAACTGCTTCCTGTCATATGCATGGATCCTCCACTATCTACATACCAGATGCTTCTTTGGCATGTTGAAGAACCCTGCAATCATAATCACAAGTTAGTTAGTTTTAGAGACCTAAACCTTTTTGGTTTTAGGTCTGTTCTAACAACAGGTGCAACACTAACTGGTGTGTTATGTGTGACAGCCTGAGGTGAAGGAGATGGTGTAGAAGAGGAACCCTTTGGCTTGGATTTCCTTTTCTATGGTTTTAACACAGGAGCATCTAATTGGTTGACTCTTCCCATTAGATGCTGAACCATCATCACAAGTTGTGTCTGACTTTGTGATAAAGCTTTTAGCTCTTCAGACACATTGGGGCTTGCTGATGATGGATTCCTGTGTTGCACCATCTTCTTTTGAGCAACCTCAGCTGTTGCCTGAGTAACCCCTACCTTCCTTTTGGATTTGCTTTTGGGCTTAGGGGTTTCAGGCTTTGATGTTGCTAGTACAAACTTGGTCTCAAACTCATTTTTCATTGTATTCATGTGCTCTTTAATTTTCTCCTTTTGTTTGAGTTTGGAGCCTCTTTTGTACCAGCAATCATCAGTAAGATGATTGAACAAGCCACATATCTCACATGGCTTTTTCTTCATCTTATGTTGATCATCTATTGAAGAGGATGAAACTGCTAAAGACTTGTTCTTCAGCTGTTTGCTATCAGTACTTGCAGTTTTCTTCCTTGTAGTACCTGCTTTCCTGACATCCTCTTCATTAGGCTTCAAACCCTTCTACTTGCAGTTTTCTTCTCTTCAGTACATGGAAGTGTTAGGGTTTGAACTTCAGTTGTTATCACTTACTCTCCAGTACTTTCAGTCCTTCTAGAGACAACACCTGAGTTGATCAACTTGTTGATCATGTGACAGTCAGCATTTGAACCATCAGCTGTTGTAGCATTAGCTGATTGGTTTTGGGAGGAAATGCTGACCTCAACCTCTGATGATGCTGTATCAGATAGTAAGTCACATGATGAGAAGGATTGGTTATTGCTCTCTCCATCAGATTCAACTTCTGCTCTTGAAGTGAAATCTGTAGGAGGAGCAGTGCGATTATAACCAATGCCAAACTTCACATTGGAAGCTGATTGCTTACTAAGAAGCATTTCAAAACCCTTGTAGGATTGCACCCATCGATCACACTCTACTTGGGTGGTTGCAAGAGTTTCCTTGAGGTCTCTGTACTTCTCTAGAAGTACATCTTCCCTAGCCTTATCATCTTTTATTTGGCATTTAAGCTTATAAATCTCATCATTTTTATTATTAAGTGCAGCCTCAAATTCAGCTTTCTTTTGGAAATGGTTTGCTCTAGCTCAAGGTTTTTATCAATTAAAGCTACATTTGCTTCTCTAATAGAAGCAAATGTTGCTATGCATGAATCAGAACAAAGCTTGGCTTTAGCCTCAGAGGATACCTGTGATGAAGCATTGGATGATGACCCATCAGCAGACTCAAAGGCCATTAGAGCAAGATTCCTAAATGGATGATCACCACCATGTTGACCAGCACCTTGGAATAGTTGTTCCTGACCAGATAGATCATCTAGTAGACTACTCTAGTCAACAACTCCTGGGGTGAAGAAGCTGTGTTGTTGAGGTTGGGTTTGATGATGAGATTGGGAAGGTTGAGGCTCAGGGAGAGCATGTGGTGGCTGAGCAGAAGATCCTTGAGCTTGACTGGGTTGAGGCACATAGTAGCAGGGGTATGGGTATGGCATATGACCCTGAGGCACAAAGTAAGCAGGTGATGCCTGTGCTGGTGATGGATGACCAGAACTGAAGGAATGTTGCCCTCTGTGCTGTGAGCTATTGCTTGGAAAAGTCACAAAGGGTGCAGAGGAGTTAGATCCAGATGATCTACACTCTCTAGCAAAGTGTCCAAGCCTATGGCACTTGTGACACCTCAACTTGCTCTTGTCAAAACCAATTTTGGTTTTGCCAGAGAGACCAGGAAATTTCCTGCCAGTTCTCTTATAGAACTTTTGAGATCTGATACTTATCATTGCCATTTGACTCAAAATATCCATCTCTTCCAGATCATCATCTGGAATGCCCTTCAAGTCCTCCATCAGAAAGCATAGGTTATCACTGCTACCTCCTGAACTACTATCAACACCAACAAAAGCATGTTCAGAGTTGGTAGAGAAATCAATATGCTCATCATATGCACTCTCTGATGCAGCATATTCTGACTCTTGACCTATCAGTGTAGCATTGCCTGATACAAAGTCATCAGTGAGCTTGCCAGAGATGGACAACTTCCTTTTCTGCTCTATCTCTCTCTCAAAAGTAAGTAGTTTCCTATGAAGTTGGGTGAGAGATAGAGTATCCAGATTTGCACTGGAGCGTAGGACAATGGTATAAGTGTCCCATCTCTCAGGCAGGGATCTAAGAAAACGATTGTTCATTTGACTGTTGGAATACTCTTGTTTAACCATTTTCAGCTCAGAAATAAGACAAGAGAATCGCTCATACTGTTGAGTCAGTGTCTCACCCTTCCTATGAGAGAATGTCTCATATTGTTGGGCGAGTATTTCTCTAGTATTTGCTAAGTCCTCATTGGTTCCTCCGAATTGTTCCTTCAGAGCAACCAAGAGATCATGAGTAGTTTCATGATGCAAAAGCCCTGAATAGATCTCATTTGGAATTGCCATAGCCAAAATTCCATGGGCTTTAGCATCAATCTCGAACAGCTTAAGATCTTCGTCCGAATATTGATCAGGTTTCTTCGGAACTTGTTCATTTGATTTAGGGACGCTCACCATAGGCTTGTATGGTCCATGCACCACTGACTTCCAACAACCAGCACTGTTGACAGACAAGTGATGAAGCATACGACGTTGCCATATGTTATACTCATTCCTCACAAGCATCGGAGGCTTGGTAGAGGAACCAGTATTATGAGGATCGTTCGTTGGTGTCGCCATCTCAGATTTCAGTCAAAATCAAGTTAAACAAAACAAATGTAGCTCAAAACCACGAGAACCTCAAGTTTAACGGCCAGAAGCAGCAGAGTCTCAATCTCTATAACTAATTCTTGCAAATTGCTAATTCGATCAAACATAGAGATCAAAAGAGCAGTTTCAATGATCAATAGCGAAATCGATCAATGATTAACCTACTCTGATACCAGTTGAAAGGATCTCAGCCTCTAGTTTGATCAATTAGGTTGTATTCGCAGCGGATTTAGCACGAGAATTAAACAAATAAGCAAGAACACAAATGATTTTGCATGTAACAGTAAAATTATAGAGAGAGAGAACAATTCTGCGAAAAGGTGTTTTCTATTGAATCACACGCTTCGGCAAGGATTACAATTAGGTCATCTCCTTTTATAGGAGAAATGACGTATGCTGATGTCACTTGATAGTGACATCAGACGGTTATTAACAAACTACTGAAAGAACACCTAAACTACTGAAGATGTCAAACAGCTAACATCTTCTTACAAAATGCTAAGTGTTCTAACTTATTACAAACTACTGAAGAAAAGAAACTACTGAAAGTATTACAATGACTGAAGAACAAACTCTTCAGTCGTTTACAACTACTGAACTACAACTACTGAAGAACAAGCTCTTCAGTAGTTTACAATCTACTAAAACAAAATTACAACTACTGAAAAGTAAAACCATCACAACAACTGAAGACAACTTCTTCAGCTGTTGTGACAAACTCTGAAGCTTCAGCACTTGGTCTTCAGACTTTGATCTTCAGATGTTTCATCAGCTGATGACTTCAGTAGTTGTCATCAGCTGATGTCTTCAGTCTTTGTCTTCAGACTTTGTGCATCAGTTGTTGATCTTCAGTTCTTTAGTTCTTCAGCTGTTGATCTTCAGCACTTGAGTAATTAGTACTTGAAGTCTTCAGTACTTGTATTCTTCAGTACTTCAGACTTCAGTACTTGTCTTCAGTACTTAGGATCTTCAGCTTCTTCAGATCTTTGATCTTCAGCTTTTCAGATCTTTGATCTTCAGCTGTTGAGTCTTCAGTCTTTGTCAAACTGCTGACGAAGCCTTCAGCAGTTGTTGTGATGTCTTGTGGGACTTAGAGGTTTTTCTGATCTGGATCATTGGTTCTTTTGGTCCAACAGGGAACAACTGGGAAGTTCACCTGCCCTTGGTGGAATTTTCCTATAATAACAGTTATCACACTAGCATACAGGCAGCACCTTTCGAGGCTTTGTATGGGAGAAAATGTCGATCACCGGTTTGTTGGGCTGAAATTGGTGATAGTCAACTAACAGGTCCCGAGCTAATTCATGAAACAACTGAGAAGATTGTGCAGATACAAAATCATATGGCTGCAGCGCGAGATAGACAGAAAAGTTATGCTGACAAGAGACGGAAACCTTTAGAATTTCAGATTGGCGACAAGGTTTTATTGAAAGTCTCACCATGGAAAGGCGTAGTTCGGTTTGGCAAGCGAGGGAAGCTAAATCCGAGGTATGTTGGACTATTCGAGATATTAGAAAGAATAGGTCTAGTGGCCTATCGACTAGCATTACCTGATTCACTGAGTGGAGTCCATAATGTGTTCCATGTTTCAAATCTGAAGAAGTGTTTATCTGAAGAAACACTTATTGTACCACTAGAAGATGTTCAAGTGGATGAACAATTACGCTTTATTGAAGAACCAGTTGAGGTGATGGATAGTGAGGTGAAGACACTTAAGCAAAGCAAGATACCCATAGTTAAAGTTCGTTGGAACTCACGACATGGACCGGAATTCACGTGGGAACGTGAAGATCAAATGAAGCTTAAGTATCCTCAGCTATTCGAGACGATGCCTGCAGACAAAGGTATTGATTTAAATTTCGGGACGAAATTTCTTTCAACATGGGGATGATGTGACAACTCATCCAAAACTCACTCGATTTCGATTTTTGTGTGCCAATGCAGTAGACCAGTGATGGAACACTCCCACCATGTAAGGCAATTTTCGGGACGAAAATTCTTTCAACATGGGGATAATGTGACATCCGGTAATTTTCCATTACCAAACTCCGTTAGTTCCGTTAAGTCTTGCATACACGCGTCGTAAGCATACATTAGGTGACCTAATAATAATTAATAATGTTAAATTAATAATAATTTAACTGTTTATGTGATTATTGCATTATGCTTATGTGTTTACGCGATTTAAAGACTATTTTAGAATTAATCGCGTAACGCGGAAACGGGTGTAAATTCGTATGTCTTGTGTTTTACAAAGATAAAATGTACAATTGTTACCATGAGTTTATATGTGTATCATTGTAGTTAAAAACCATTTAAAAAGTATTTAAAAGAGTGCCTTTTTATAAAATACTAAATACAAGGATTAAAGGGGTATTTAGCAAAATTTAATTAAAACAAAGCCCTAACAACCCCTCCCCACACCCATCGGCCGCAACCTCTTCCTCTCTCCCTCTCCCTTTGCGAAATCGACCAAGAACAAGCAAGGTTCATTCGATTTTGGGTGTTTGCAAGCCATACAACAAGTTAGCAACATCAAATATTGTTCCTTTGCAACAATTAAGGTTAGTCTTGATGTTTTTATGGGTGTTCTTGATATAGCCGAAACCCTAGCTGCGAATTAGGGGTTCATGGAGCTGAATTTAGATCAATTGATGATGCTATCATGTTAGTTAGATTGTATACATGTTAGTTAACGTTGATTATGCAAGAAAATTACGTTTTTGATTGGTTGTTCATACTTTTTGATAAAGATGAACCCTAATTTCAAAATTGATGATGATAATGTGAAATTGATGATTGTTAGATGAATGTATGATGATTAGTAGGTTGTATGAATGCTAGGAAACATTGATCTTGCAAGAAATTGATGAATTGAAGTTGGTGTTCATAGGTTACTAATAATAGTAACTTTATTTCCATGCCATGATGATCTAATGATGGATTGATATTGTTAACGTGTTCATGATGATGATTAGATGCTAGATTGTTGATATGAATGCTAGAAATCTTAGAATGAATGTCGTTGTTCATATCTTGCCAAAAGTAGAAACTTTTGTGTATGATGTTTGAGAATTTGGATGTTTTGGTGATGATCATCATGTTAGAATGAATGTTATGAACTTGATTAGGTATATTATTGATGAGATTATGATGGAATTGGGTGCTAAATCACTTTTGGGCATTACTTCCTAAAAGGGAAACTTTATTTTGATGAACTTTGAATTATGATGAGTAGGTGTTGTTGATCATGTCTAGGTGTTGTTATGAGCTTGAATTAGAATATTAGTAATGAGTTCATGAGTACATTGAGTGTTTTATGGATTTGGGACATACTTTCCCAAAGAGGAAACTTTATTTGTACAAACTCTTACATATGATGAATTGATCATGTTTGAGACATTAGGAGCATGCTAGTATGTGCATGGATGAATTCTACTATGGTTGAATGTGTAGATTGGGTTATATGGATGATTAATTGGTAAATTATCTGTTTTGGCTTGTTTATGATAATTCATAGTTATGGATCATATGAGTAGATTTTGCATGATTTGATCCTGTATGATGTATGATTATGTTTGTTTAAATGGTTTACAACACATAATGTCACCAACAGGTCAAACGGGTGAACTGGGTCAAACGTGTTTGTTTTATAAAACCTTGAGTTCTTTGATTGTAGAGCACTTAGGGTTTCCTTGCGATTTCTGTGTACATGTACTTATGTACTTGTGTGTTCTAGGTAACCTTTGAAGGTTGTCTTTCCACTTGTTGTTGTCAAGTTAAGCCTTAGAAATCTATCACGCGTATCAGGTGAGTTCATGCCCCACTCTTTATTTAAATCTCTTTTGGGGGAGATAGCATACTGTTAATCTCACAAACACTTTTTATATTTAAGTTGTGTATAATATTAATATAGTGTTGTTTACCATGGAAAAGTCCTCACACTTTCGAATTGTTAATATTGAATAGCGGGGAAACTTGGGTAGTACTACTGGGTCTGACGAGCCCCACCTGTGTGACTCGAGGTCAACGGGTGCAATTTGTCCTATGAACATTTGTCACGACATGGTAAGTCGTGACAGGAGTCAAAAACTATCACAGTCAGCTTCAATTGTGAAATCACTATGAATTAATATTTATTGTTAATAGACTAGCTATCTGTTACAATACACTGCTTATATATATCACAACTGTTAAACTATGTATGTTTAAACGCAAACTCTTGAACTCACCAACCATTGTGTTGACATTTTAGTATGCTATTCTCAGGTCGATAACTCAACTTGCCAATAGGAGCACAGCACGGGTAAAGCATGCATTCTAAGACTTAAACTAAAAACACATTTGCTCGTCTTTACATTTTGGGTTTTTAAACAGTTGGTTGGCGCATGTTTTTCCATATTATAAATTTTATATTTGGGTTTGTTTTATTTACAATACGCTTCCGCATGGTTTTAAAGTTTGAACTCTGGTTTGGTTTATATTAAAGATGGCATATAGAGTCGTTCTGAGTAACTATTGACTGTGATCCTGGTTTGTTTACACGCCTCGTGGTAAAACTCCACACGTGGATTTTGAGGATGTGACAGTTGGAACTGAAGTGCTTGCACTATATCCTGCGTATCAAAAAATAATGGCCACTTGTATAATATGTAGACATCAGAAGCGGACAAGTTTGTTAGCCACATCGGATCAAATATCCTTATTGTTTCTACCGTCCCCTCCCTATCCAAAACTATGACGGCCTCTCCAGTGCGCCAGTCATAATACCACCATTTGAAATGGGGTGCAAAATCTTGTGGCATCTCCCTCAAAGGAATACGTGACATTGTATGCGGAGGGTGCCATTTCAAGAAAATCTTTGGTCTTCCAGTAATGGGGTTTACCTCAGATCTTCTGATGTACCTCATAGCCTATTAAGGTTTGAAGTTCACCCATCTGGTAAGATACTCTCGTTTCAACATAGCCTCAAACCAGCCTGACATTTTCTTCGTGTCAGCATACAGCAGCTTCAGTCGTGCCAGCTGGTTGAGCTCAAAACCAGGGAGAGTCTTTAGATCGTGTGGGAATCTAAAGTACTCGATTCCCCTCTCCCTCTTTACTGCGTAAACGTTGAGATCCTCAAAATAAGCCCGTGATATAATCTTCCCTGACACCCTCTGATGCTTCTTCACTTTGTAGATCTTGGTGTAGGTACTTGGCTTAGCTGCAGCGCGCTGGGCTCGGATCTCTGAGAAACAAGCCGCCCATTCAGCGTTTCTAATATCTACATCGGCGTCCGAGGCTGGGGCCTGGCTTGTAGATGCTTCTGCTTCTTTTTCCTTCTGATTCAGCTTTTCCAGTGTATCACTGCTGAGAGTGCTACCCAGATTGGGAAACACATTTCCCTCTCGGTCAGTATACTCTGGATAATACTGAGCAGTGACGTCCTCAATCTCAATCTCATCTATATCATTCAGCTCCTCGTCACTAGCCTCATCAAAAGTAGGAGCATCCTTCACTATCTCATCTAGATTCAGCTGGAATATTTTAGCAAGTTGCTCATCAGTGAGGTCGTGAATTATTTCTCCTTCTTCAGGAGTATAACTCACTAACCTCCTAATGATCCCTTGAAGATCAAGTATCATAGTCAATTGAGACTTGATCTTCTGTAAGGGAATAACATCGTACTCATCTTGCTAAAATGCTGGATCTGCTTGATTTAAACATGTAACACATCAATAGTTAGTATGTAATCAAGATAATCAAACACTGAATAATAAATATATATATTAATTTCATAACATCAAAAGATGATTTCAAGTACAAAAGCTGAACAAAGTAAAACATCTAATTTTTACTTTTGTCTTGAATCCTCTCTGTGTCTTCAGCTGATGGTGAGGTAGGCGAGGTAGACGATGAGGCTCCTTGGTTTGTTTCTTCTTTGTCCTTTTCTCTTGACCAGAAGCAGAGGCAGACGCAGCTGCATCTCCTTCATCGTCATCATCGTCATCCTCCTTACCTCTTGCTTCACCGTCACCCTCCTCATCATCATCATCACTATCATCCTCTTCATCATCATCCTCATCATCATCACCATCGTCATCTCCTTCCCCGATCTTCAGAGGCTCATCTTGTGATCCTTTAAGCTTGAGCATGATCTTCTTATCAGCAGCCTCTAACTCCACCAATCTCTTAACCAATTCCTCTTTGTGCTCATGGAGTTGGGCGATCTGCTCAGCCTGCTGAGAAATCTGCTGAGCTTGAGAAGCATTGAGCTCCTCCAGCTGACGTAGCTTAACAGATTTCTCCTCATCAGCTGCTAACAGCTTCAGCACCATCCTATTGAGTGCTGCAAGCTGTTCCTCCACTCCAATAGGAGGGAGGGATGATCCGGTGGGGAATTTGGAAGGGCCAGCTTGGTGGCTGGTGGTGGTAGCAGTGGCTGAGGTGAATATGGGTGGTGGAGTATGAAAAGGGTGGAGTGGTATGAGGGGTGGCTGTGGTAGGTGGTGTAGTGGTGGTAGGTGGTGTAGTGGTGGTAGGTGGTGTAGTGGTAGTAGGTGGTGTAGTGGTAGAGGTGGTGGTGGAGGTAGTAATCAAAGTGATCCTCCGTCTCTTGGCTTCAGCCCATGTGGCTGAGCCATCCTCTTCCTCCAAGTCTCCCTGGACCCGGAGGCTTCCCCTTGCCTGTGGGCTGGTCTGGGGTGTATGATGGATCTGAAGTAGTCTCCTCAGACCCGCCCGGACATCCACCAACCGTCCTGATCCCCCTCTCGGTGGCAACCACCCGACTGCCCACCGTCCTGGTCAGTGGCTCATCATCAGACTCTTCCTCCTCATCAGGCTGGAAGTCCTGATGGAAACCAGCTGTCTCTAGATCACCGTGTGGAGATGGTGGAGACGTAACATCAGCGGTAGTGGTCTGAGTATGCGACGGACCTGTATCTCCACCATCACCACTATCACCATCATCAGAGTCATCATCAGGGATAACTATCGGCTCGGAATCTGAATCACTATCGTCGTGGCGCCACTTCCTCTTTGTTGGCGCCACATAGTCTTCATGGGTCAGATGCCCAAATAATCTCCTCACCGGGGGCTTCACCTGCTTCCCCCGGTATACCCTCATCCGTCCCAGAGTAGTGTCGTCCATGACCTCCAGGACCACAACATCCTCTTTCTCCTTAGGCAGCGAGGGGAGCTTCTGATCTATGATCATTTGTATAAATTGTGGTTACATACAGAAGCTTTCCTTCCCCTTCGCCTCGATGTTCTCCACCAGATAGGTGAAGATCATCCTAGAGAAGCTGAATGGATGATTCAACACCAATGCAGCATACGCGTTCTGCATCTGGTCTGAGTCTCATCGAATCCACCTTTCCTGGATGTGATGCATCTCAGAAGTACATGGGCTAAGTATTTGAACTGGGGGCACAAGTTGCTCTTGTTGAGCATACTTGCGTTAATGTCCCAAGAATACTTAGCCCTCATAAAGCAGCCTCAAACAGTGAGGGGATGTAATCGGGTGAGGCAATCAGAATCATCCCCGAACTCCAGAACTATCCTGATATCCTCCTTTGTAATCTCGATGGCCTCCCCGAATATAGAACTCCTGATAGTATGGGTCTCAGTGGACCTATCTACAGTAGCGCCTTCCCAAGACGCCTGGTGTACAGATCTGTAAGGTGTGCATGGCGTAGAGATCGCTTGGAAAATCCTCGAACGTCGTAGGAATGTGATAATGCCAGCAAACTTTGCAGCGTTGCGGGAAGAGAGATCGAGATGAGCACATATGTTGTGCTTAGTGCTCATCGGCCACCGACTATCCATCTGTGACACAAAGTAAATAAACATTAGTACGTGTCAAAGAATACCAGACTTGTTTCATGAACATGAAAATTTTGTTCAGTCGTGTGACTGAGCTGAGCGACTGAGAACTAGTCGTGCGACTGAGCTGTGCGACTGAGATCTAGTCGTGCGTTTGAGCTCATACGTACGAATAAGTCATGCGACTAGACTTAGTCGTATGTTCGCACATGCATTTACCTCAGTCGTGCGATTGAGCTCAGACGCATGGTTCAGTCGTGTGATTGAACCATTCGTCCATCTCAGTCGTGCGACTGATCCATTCGCCTCGCTCAGTCGTGCGACTAAAGTTCATCAGTGTGTCCAATCGCATGTCCGACAGTTTGTTCATTCAAATTCATTTTTGAGCAATACTTGATGTTAAACATTGAGGATTGGCTCATTAGGTTCGTAGAAGACCGACTAAACCCCTAAAAACTTACATTTGATCAAAAAACTTAGTTTTAGTGGTATATTTGTCATATTTGGTTCGGTTTAAATTAGGTCATTGTTTCGTTCCTTTTGACGTTGTAGTAACCGATTATTTAGCCAACTATTGTTGCGCAGTACCTATATATTCGAAACAAACAGTCAGAGAGAGTCAAGAACTGGTCTATAAAGATCAAATCAAATTTTGGCAGAAAGGGTGTGTATCATGCGTCTGAGGGGCGATTTGGGAGAATGAAGCGACTGAGACCGACTCCCCCTCTATTTATACTAGGGCAACCTTCAGTCATGCGACTGAACCTAGTCGCATGATTGATTCGTGCGACTAAGTTTCAGTCGTACGACTCGCCCATTCGGTCACCTCCAATTGTACGATTGAGGTTCATTCGTGCGACTGTCATAGTCAGCCACCTCTAATCGTGCGATTAGGCTCATTAGTATGGTCCATTCGTACGACTGGTCCATACTCATGGTCCATTCATATGGTCCAATCGTACGACTGGTGCATATTCATGGTCAAGTCGTGCGAATGGGTTCATACTTGTGAAATTTTGCCTTTTTGACCCTTTGACACTTAGCCCCTTACAACAATAGATAAACATTTTGATCAGTTGATCATCTCAGACATGACCAATTTAAGATTAAAAGCCTTTCGATCACCTCAGACGTGATCCATTTATCCACTGATCACCTCAGACGTGATCCATTTATCCACCTGATCATCTCAGACATGATCCATTTATCCACCTGATCTTCTCAGACATGATCCTTTTACCTTTTCAGAAACAATTGATTTAAGATTAACGTTAAGTTCATTTTGTGACATTCACAGAGATGACTAACATAGCCTAGTCCGACACTGACACATTTTACAAATAACTTGAAAAACTAAACTAATTAACAAAATAAACATGTTTTTGTGATTTTTTTAGGGTAGGGTAGAGTAGCCTATTAGCATTAACATCATTTCTAAGACAGATTCATATGGAATCAGACAGGCATAAACTCAATTACTTGGAACTTTTATATATGTATTGAAATGGAAACTAACATATTTACATATCACAGTTTCTCATTCATCTGAGACTTCTAAGTTCTAACTGGGAATCATGCTTGATCTGATATGTAACACACATTGACTTTGAACATCAGGCGGTGCAGCCACGACGATTGTCAGTATACTTGTCCACTTAAATCCATACACAGACTTTTGACATATATTGGTGATGTATTAGGTTATATTATTTCAACCAACATTTGTGGATCCCAAGCTTATATGGTAATCAACATTCCTCAGGAAACTTTTGAGCGGTCTACGGGTATTTTGACAAGAAGAGACTATTCATAGAGCTTTCAAAGAGAAGCCAAGCCTCAGGTCAGTGCCATCGCACAGTAGAGAGGCGGCAAACAACAGTGAATTCTAGAATATCTAGGTTATGCTTATCCTCAGGTCAGTAACATCGCACAGCAGAGAGGCACACAACCTATCTTCTTGTTAGAGCACCTTTAAAATTTTCTTTTGCACATAACGCACCAACAACATAGGTTATCAGCTTGATTGCGTTTATTTTCATTTTTCATGCTTTGCTCTTTTATGGTCATCCGTACACTTTTAGTGGCGTTTATTTGCTCGTCATCCCTTATTGGAAATAACTGATTGTGTTAACCAGGGATAAGATGGGAACCCACAGTCAGTTGAACAGATTAGTTTAAATTGAGTTCACCAATGATGTCTACTAGTCTATTGTGTTGAATCTACCGACACATCGTATAATGAACTAGCACCTCCCTAGATCGACTTTCTCCGTGTAATTACAGTTACAAACAAGCGTACTATCATTTTCCCAATTTGTTAGACTTAGAATTCTCTGACTGACAATTTTCTATGATTTAATTAAACTAAATTTACATGAATTGAAAGTATTTTTGGTGTTCCACGTAACTCGACGCCTGTGTACTATCACTTTCCATAGTGTTGAATCACATTCTTAAATATTTTGTTTTTGTCTGTTTAGCTTATCTGTCCTCCCTTTTTTTTAAGTAAATAAATACTGAAAATAACTAATCTCCCCCTAAAATTCTAAAACAAAAATCTTTTTTGTGTTTTTGGATTTTTTTATAAGACAAGGAAATTAAAACAAATAGAAATAAAATAAAGAGTAAATTACCATTTGCGTCCCTGACGTTTTCTCATTTTAACCGTTTGCGTCCCTGTTGTTTCAAAATTGCCATCCGCCCCTAACGTTTCATTTTTATTTCCATTTGAGTCCAACACACTAACTCGTTAGATTTTTCCGTTAGTTTTATAAAATGACAAAAATACCCTTGTAATTTCAGGGATGCAAAATGTAAATTTACTCTTAAATAAAAACCCCTATCCCACCCCTCCCTTCTATCTTCTCTCTCTCTATCTCTTCTTTCTTCACTGACAGCGGTGGTGGTGGTGATGGGTCACGATGGTGGTGATGGGGTTCGCGATGGTGGTGATGGGCTTCGCAATGGTGGTGATGGGGGGATGCGGTGGTGGTGGTGATGGGGGGCTACGGTGGTGGTGGTGATGGGGGCTGCGGTGGTGGTGGTGATGGGGGGCTGCGGTGGTGGTGGTGATGGGGGGCTGCGGTGGTGGTGGTGATGGGGGGCTGCGGTGGTGGTGGTGATGGGGGGTTGCGGTCGCCGTCGACTCCGACCTCGATTTCGCCTTTCAACTTCAATTGCAAGAAGCCCTCAAAGCCTCCACCACATCACACCCTTCTTCTTCATCATCATCATCATCGATTCAACCACCACTTCTCCTAACAGAAGTCACCGACTCCCCTGCCGGAATCGCCTCCTTCATCGCCTATGAAATCGACAACGAGCCGACCGGCAGTTAGTCGAATGGGAAAACCGGTTAATGCAGGAGAATCTGAACCATTTGATGCATGATCAGGTGTTTGCTCATGAAATTGTCAACGTTCCTGAACACGAGTGGAGGAAAACCGGTGATTACTTCGAGAGGCCGTACGGAGTGTCGCCGGCGTCGGGTGAGGAGGTGTTTAGGGTGTATTGCAAGGGTTTGGTGAGTGACGAGAGGGTTGGGGGGATTGGGGTGGCGATTTGTGATTCGTTTGATTGTTGTGTGTTGGAGATGGGGAAGGCGGTGGTGGTTGACGACGGTGGTGGTGGTGGTGGTGAGGTGGTGGAGGTGAAGGCTGTGGTTGAAGGGGTGAATGCTGCTGTTGCTCTGGGGTTGAAGAGGGTTCATGTGTTCTGTGACAGCAATGTGGTTTATCAACAGAGGGGCTGCGGCGGCGGTGGTGGTGATAGGGGCTGCGGCGGTGGTGGTGATAGGGGCTGCGGCGGTGCTGGTGATAAGGGCTGCGGTGGTGCTGGTGGTGATAACTGGGTGGTTGTGGTGGTGGTGATGGGGGTGGTTATGGTGGTGGTGGTTTGAAGAGATGATGTTGATGGATGGGACCCACAAGGGTTTTATTGTTATTATTTAATTTGAAGGGTAGTTTCGTCTTTTTATTAATAATTTTAACAGAAACATTAACGGTGTTAATTATTGAACTCAAATGGATATAAAAATGAAACGTATAGGCTCAAATGAGGATAACACGAAACGTTAGGGGGCGGATGGCAATTTTGAAACCGCAGGGACGCAAGTGGTTAAAATGAACAAACGTCAGGGTTGCAAATGGTAATTTACTCTAAAATAAAATTAAAAGCTAAACAAGTGTTGGACTAAGCGTCTGTGTCTTCTGAAATGATGTCACTTTTTTTTCTCACGCTGTTGACCTCTAACAGATAGAAAAATCTGGGTTTATCAAACGGTTTGGTGTAGAGGTCGGCGCGTTGAAAATCCGTGTTTATTTTAATCACATCAATTAATTGTTTTTCATAGCAATCGTGTATGAAATGATACTTTATGCCGATGTGTTTTGTTTTAGGGTGTTGAACAGGATTTTTAGTTACAGCTATGGCAACAGAGTTATCAACATATATAGGGGTGTTAGAAAATTGCAAACCATAGTCCTGTATTTGCTGTTGGATCCAGATGATCTGAGAGCATCAACTTGCTTCAGCAACGTATTCAGCTTCACAGGTTGATAAGGCAACCGAGGTCTGCTTCTTGCATTGCCAGGTGACTAAACGCCTTCCAAAGAATTGACACCCTGCTGATGTTGACTTGAAGTTCATCTTGCAGCCGCCGTAGTCTGAATCACTATACGTCGTTAGCTCAAAGTCATCATCATGAGGATACCACAACCCCAGTGTCGGAATACCCTTCAGATAACGAAAAATCCTTTTCACCCTAATCAGATGATTTACTTTTGGGTTGGCTTGATATCTGGAGCATAAACATGTGGCATACATGATATCTGGATGCGAGGCAGTGAGATACATAAGAGATCCGATCATCCCACGATACATAGTGGCATCCACCAAATCCCCATTCTCATCAGGTGCCACATCATGATTTGTGGCGAGTGGGGTACCGGCAACAGTGGCATTTTCCATATCAAATCGACTTAGAATGTCTCCAACATACTTCGTCTGATGCAGAAAAATACCGGTAGGTGTTTGATCCACCTGTAATCCTAGGAAGAACTTCATCTCTCCCATGGCACTCATTTCAAATTCTGCCTTCATCACATATTCAAATTCTTTAGATAGATCTTCGTTTTGGGAACCGAAGATAATGTCATCCACATAAATTTGCACCATCAATAAATCTCATTCTCTCTCTTTTATAAACAACGTGCAGTCAATCACACCCCTGCGAAACCCGTGTTTCAGCAGGTGGGTGGAGAGCTTTTCATACCAAGCTCGAGGAGCCTGATGTAGCCCGTACAGAGCCTTGTCAAACTTGTAGGCTCTGTCCCAATGATAAGGATCCTCGAATCCTTCGGGTTGATTGATGTAGACTTCTTCACGGATTTCCCCATAAAGGAATGCACTCTTTACATCTTGATAGACTTTGATCTTCATATACGATGCATAGGCTAGGAAGATACGGATTGCTTCCATTCTAGCCACGGGTGCAAACACTTCATTATAGTCGACTCCCTCGACTTGTCTGAAGCCTTGAACAACCAAAGGTGCCTTGTTTCTTATTACAACACCTTGGTCATCCTTCTTGCAGCGTAGCACCCATTTGGTGCCAATCACTTTTACTCCTTTGGGTCTATCAACGAGTGTCCACACTCCAAGCTTCTTGAACTGTAGCAGCTCTTCCTGCATAGCATTGACCCAGGCCTCATCCTTCAGGGCATCGCTTACGTGTTTGGGCTCGACTTGAGAAACAAAACATTTGAAAGCCCCATCATTCACGTAGCCATTTTCCATAATTGCAGCATAATCAGCAAAATATAACTGATTTCTTGTCTGCACGCCGGAGTGAAGATCCCCAATGATAGTCTCCGGGGGATGATTCACACTGATCCTAGTCACAGGTGTCGTAGGAACGACAACTTCAGTATCCAGATTTGTGACTGTAGGGTCAGTATCTGGATTCCCTGATGCATGTTCAACATCTGTTGAGCTTCCATCTTGATTAACGTTATGCTCGTTGCTGGTCTCAACTGCTTCTTTATCGTCTGATGAATCATCACTCTTGTCCTTAGCAGCTGCTGAAGATCCCGAAGCACCACTAGCCGGTGTCACATTGCTGGTATCCAGATTCGGTGTATTTAGGACATCGTACATCATCTGAGCAGCAATCTCTTCATTTGAATCTAGCTGAGGAAGGTTGAATGATTTGAAAAAGACATCGTAGTCGAAGAATGACGACGAACCTTTTCCAGCATGGGGGATGGTGTATCGTTGCACATCGACGTTGCACCATACTTCTACCTGACATGTTGAGTTGTTATAAACCCGTTTGTCTGGTATGCTGTATCCAAGGAAGATCCCCTGATCTGCTTTCTCGCTGAACTTGCCCTCCTGAGTTTTCTTCAGTAGCGTGCATGGAGCTCCGAATGGTTCCAGATACTCCAGATTAGGTTTGCGCTTCTGAAGCAACTCATAACAAGTCTTTCCATGCCGCTTGACTACTAACACATGATTAAGCGTGTAGCACGCATTGGGAACAGCTTCATTCCAGAACTGTACTGTCAGTTTTGAATCTACCAACATCGTCCTTGCAGTCTCGATCAAGCTCCTATTCTTCCGTTCAGCAACTCCATTCATCTGTGGCATGTATGCAGAGGTGAACTGATGAATAATTCCTTTTTCTTTGCAGAAAGCATCCATCCACTGATTCTTGAACTCAGTTCCATTGTCTAAACGAACCTTCCTAACCTTCAGGTTGTAGAGACACTCCAGTGTAGCGACGAGCACCTTGAACGTTCGAATGTTTCTGACTTAGCTTTTAGAAACATCACCCAGGAGAAACGTGAGTAGTCATCCATGACGACAAAACAGTACCATTCTCCAGCGATACTCTTCGTGCTGACAGGACCAAATAGATCCATGTGCATTAGCTCTAGTGGCATCTCGATACAGTTAACGTGCTTGGTCTTATGAGACTTCCTGGTCTGCTTTCCCTTCTTGCACGAGACACAGAAATCTGGAAGTTTGAAGTTCTTTACGGTAACTCCCTCAACTAAGTTGTTATGAATCAGATGATTCATCTTCCTGTAATTTATGTGTCCCATTCTCCTATACCATAAGATGGACTCCTTCTCAGTTGCTTTTGATAAAAAGCACTGAACCGTAGACACAGTAGTAGAAGCATTTGACATGTCCAATACGTACAAATCGTTGTACCTTGATGCTGGCATTAAAACCTGCTCCTCAGGAATCTCCATCTCCTTCTTCAGAATGTAACACTTCCGATTGTCAAACATCACTTTGAAGCCCTTGTCACATATCTGAGAAACTGAAAGCAAATTGTTTTCTAATTGTTGAACATAATTCACTTTATCAAACTTTACCTATCCATTACCTACTTCTCCTTGTGCGGTAATGTATCCTTCTTTGTTTCCAGCAAAAGAAACATGTCCCCTTTAATTTGTTTGACATTGAAAAGGAGAGACTAATTTCTCGTCATGTGCCTGGATGCTCCGCTATCTACTATCCATGTGTGGTAGAAGCACTATAGCGGACAACCTGCACATAATAAAAAATATTTAGTTAAGGAGGGGGACCCAAGCCTTGACTGGCTTGGGTTTCCCAGAGGCATCACACATTACAAACTCAACCCACTGACCTTTACCAGTTGGAGAGACCTCATCCTTCAGCTTATCAACACTATCAGACACATTAGATGTTTAGCTTTCCACAGACCATCCTTGTGTAAGGATTGTTTGTGGTAAACCGATGACTAATTTACTGTTGAATTTTGAGTTTATTTTCAAAAACAGGTTTCACCTCAGGCATCACAGACTTGCCAGTGACTTGTCTGTGTTGTCTGTGGTGTTGGGGAGGGGTAAAAGACCTAGCAGGTGTTTTAGACCTAACAGGAGTTTTAGATCTCTGTTTTGAAGAAAACTATTTAGCATCTTGATCTAGTTGAACTTTAATCCTAGGTGTCTGATAGCGAGGACAGTATGAAGAGATATGACCTCTTTGTCCACAATTATAGCATGATCTCTCTCAACTGGACTAGGAGATCTCTTGTGGGGTGGGGAGTACTTTTTTAGTATGGGCTTTTTGGTCTCAACCTTTTGATTTTCACCTTCTTTGACAAATTTTACTTGTTAACATTATGATTACTTTGTCTTTTAAGATGATTGTGATCTTGCTTAACCGGTTTAGACTGAGTGGTTTTTGAAGTCTTAGGTTGTGTGACATCAGATTTTGAACCCAACCCAAGAGATGCTTGAACATTCTCTTCCACCCTGATCTCAATGATGGTTTTTGAAGTCATAGGTTTAGACTGAGTGGTTTTTGAAGTCTTAGGTTGTGTGACATCAGATTTTGAACCCAACCCAAGAGATGCTTGAACATTCTCTTCCACCCTGATCTCAATGATGGTTTTATCCGTTGTGCCTGAAGTTGATGTCTTCTAATCAGCAACCGGAGGAGCAGGTTTAACTGCAGTGTCCGGATCACTAACTAGAGGAGTAGTCACCACATGGTCCGTGATTATTGTTTACAGGTCTCTGTTTGGTGTTTAGGAGGATCTCATGTGGTGGAGGCACAACTTTATAACCCAGCCCTTCCCCGTTGTTTCTTTCTTTAACCAAGTTTTTCAAAATGTGAGAGGAACTAGCTAAACTGTGTAGTGTTTGCTTTAAGGACTCATTTTCAACTTGTAAAATAGCTCTGTCCTTTTTCGTTTCCTCAATTGTTTTAAGTAAAACTTTATGTCATTTTCTTGGTTAAAAATCAACAACCTCAGTTTCTTTTAATTGTTTTCTCAGCAATTCAATTTTCTCCTTAAAAATGCTCTCATTTGCTTTAATACTCTATTAGCCTCAGTGCAGAGTTTTAAATCATTACTAAGTTATCATTATGTTCTAATAACCTAGCAAATTTCAGATCAATGCATTCCCTAAACTTATTACATTCAACACAAGCATGTTTATCAAATAAATCATCTTTCAATTCTACCTGTGCAGATGTAGATGTGCCAGCCATGAAAGCAGCCTGGGGTTCCTGGTGTGCTGAAGATTCTGTATTTAGTTCATCATCCACGAGTTGATCAACAGCAGCCAAAGTCTCATCCATATCAGCAGTATCAAGCTCAACTGAGTTCTCCTCCTCACTCGTTGAATCTTCGTTCAGATCATCAACTGATGCAATGTTAGCCTCATCATCAGATAAGAAACGGAAGGACCAGTCTTGTCCTTCATCACCCTATGCTACCAATGCTTTGGAGACATGGCTGGTTGATGTTGACTTTGGAGTTTTGTCATTATCCTGCCTGTTAAATGATGAAAACGGGTGGCCATTGCCTGTCTTTTTGGGTTTGACACACTCTCGCTTGAAATGGCCTTTTTCACCGCAGTTGAAACAGGTGACTTTTGACTTTTCGAATCCAAACGTTGTATCTTTTGTAGCCACCAGGTTCTGTCCCGTCCCGTCTTTTTAACAAACTTCTTTGCTCTACGCACAGCACTAGCGAGAGCCCACATTAAATCCATCCGTTCAAGCTTTGTTTCATCAACCTGTTCATAATCTTCGTCGGCCAAGTGGCAGTTACCAATCTTTCCTGCTACTAACCCGTCATAAGAATGTACAACAACCACAAGTAGATCCATATGCTCCTTAGCAACTTCAACAGGTATGTTGCCAAAATTCTCTATGTTTAACTTCGTCGATTGAATTTCTGGAGCATTGAATTGGACACCTGATGATCCACCTGTTTCACAACTTGAGGAAGTACTTGGAATGCTAGCAGATGTGTTAGACACGAAAGCAGTCTACAAAGGAGCACTCGAAGACGCTGTAGTAGGAGTCACATTGTAGAAAGAAGGATTCTGAGTGTAGTTACCTTTCTTAGACTTGTAGTTATTTCGAACCTCTTCCTCCTCAACTTCAGAATAAAGTCATTAATTTCCAAGGTCTCCAACACAGCATTATGTCTCAAAGTGGAAACAAATGAATCCCACTTATCAGGTAACCTATCAGCCAAGCTTGCCACCTTGTCTTCCATGGACGTTTTAACCCCATGAGTATGCAGTTCACTCATCAAATGATAGAAGCGGTCGATCATATCATCCAAACTTTCATTCCCAATAGACGAGAAGTTATCAAATTCTTTCCTCAACGCTTTCGCCTTCAGAGACTTAAGTGTTGCATTCCCTTCATATCGCTTCTCAAGAGCCTCTCATAACTTTTTGCACTACTTGTGTTCTGAGAACTGATGAAAGATGTCTTTAGGAATGGACTGTGTCAACAATGCATATGCCTTCTTCTCAGCATTGTACGCAGTCTTTTGTGCCTCATTCAAACCAATTAGTGTCAGTGGAACACCAATCAGCTCCAATGGGCAAAGTGTAGCCAGTCTCAATAGTGTTCCATAGGTTTGTGTCTACTCCATTCAGATGAATTTCAAACCGTTGCTTCCATTGAGGATAATCGTCAAGAGACAGAAGCTTTGGTGGTTTGTTATGATTCCCGATCTCATTCACTAAGAGCAATAGATTCTGGATCCTGGAGTCCTTCCCTGCTGAGAGTGCAAAGTTCTGTGTGTCCATATTGAATTAGTCTTAAAACTTTAAAACCAGCTGTGTATACGACTGGGGATGCGATTGGGGTGCGACTGAGACTCAACTGGGCGATTAAGCTTAGTCGTGCGACTGAACAGACGACTAGGACAGTTGTGCGAGTGAAAAACCAACAGGGCCAATCGTGCGATTGAGCAAGCGACTAGGCCAATCGTGCGATTGAGCTGAGCGAATAGAGTTCAGTCGTGCGATTGAGTTAATCGTGTGACTGAGACTGCTGACTTCGAAATTTTTCAAAGTTTTCACGCAATTCGACCCAAAAACACAATTTTGAAAACCTAGTAGGCTGAAACTCGAAAAAGACTAACTTTTGAACACATACACTCGTAAAAACTGGATTTTTATGCAGAAAGAACGGATCTTTTGATTAAAAACGTTGACTTTTGTAAAAACGTGATTGAATCCACGAAGAATCAAGAGCCAAAGCTCTGATACCACTTGTTAGAACGTGTAAGGACGGAGTACTAACTGATTCAAACGTGAAACCAGATCAAATAGTGCAGAATCCTATTTGATTGGCGATCCAATCAGGCAGAACATTAATCCAATCAAAACTAACGATGAGAATACGTTAAGAATTGATTAGAATCGATCAGAAACGTTCTATGAAGTTGGAAGGTACTCTCTGGACGAACAGGAACGGCTAGGGTTGATGATTCTTGAAGTGTTGCGGTTTTCCATGAATTAAGTGGTATTTATAGGTTACAGCTCTCATTCGTTGGTATTTATAGGTTACAGCTCTCATTCGTACGACTGAGCCATGCGTATGGCTCAGTCGTGCGATTGAGTCGTACGATTGATTCATCCGTACGACTGAGTCAGTCTTATGACTCAATCGTGTAATGACTCAATCACTGGTTCAATCGTGCGAATGGCCCATTCGCATGGTCCAGTCGTGCGACTGAATCATGAGACTTAGTTAAACATATTCTTGAACCTTTAATGATACAGAACTATGTCTAACAACTGTAAACCTATATAACATGATCATATAAGCGTGTAACAATAAATTATATTAATAGATATAACATTCAACAACCAATAAACATTCAAATAAGAGTTTTTCATTTCATATATCAAACATTACATAAGTGTTACAAAATGAAAGTCAATTACATTTGAGCTCACTAGAACTGGAACTAGGGACATGTGTACTAACAATATATATATATATATATACATACACACACATTTATATATACATATATATTGACATATATATATATATACATATGTACATATACATATATATACATATATATATACATATATATACACATATATATACATATATATACATGTACACACACACATATATATATGTATATATATGTATATGTATACACACACACACACACATATATATATACATACATATATACATATATATATATATACATATATATATACATATATACATATATACATATATATATACATATACATATATATATACACTAGTAGAGACCCGCGCTTGTGGCGGCGACAACAACAATTTATAATGTGATACTCATTTTTTGTTAGTTTATCAATCTTCTTGTAACATATTGTATTGTACGTCAATTATTTGTCTTATTGAAAGCATCGAGAATATTGTACAACTCAAGATTCAAAATAGCCAATGGTTTATCGAAGTTAAAGTTTGTGAGATGCGTAGATAATTTTCAAACATAAGCAAATTTTCAGTTTTATTTTTTACTATTATTTTCCTTGTTAATGATTTGTCAATAACAATTTCAAATCAAAACCTTTTTATTATCACATAAACAATTAACGATCACATGCTACAGTGGAACATAAAATAATTCAAATTATATGAACATGCACATTCATATTCACTTCACTAAATAATTCAAATCAAACACACCTGTTGGTAAACGTTATAGTGGGTATAGCAAGCATTGGTATAGTAAGAATGCGTATTATAATGTTTTGTTTCAAACGGGTCAATTCAGATAAGTATACACACTTGTTATAGTAAGAAAGCATTATGCATGCAGCCTTAATAATATTCAATTGATAATGCAATTGTATGAGTAGAGACCAAAACATACAACCGATACACACTTTATGAAATCATAATAGCCAAAACCAT
The DNA here is from genome assembly GCA_024085815.1 of Flaveria linearis. Classification (NCBI taxonomy): domain Eukaryota; kingdom Viridiplantae; phylum Streptophyta; class Magnoliopsida; order Asterales; family Asteraceae; genus Flaveria; species Flaveria linearis. Next base: position 82,784,663 of record CM044002.1, on the reverse strand, counting down.
TAACGACAAAGACATCCAATGAGAAGCCATCAGCAGTGGAGAAAGCATGTGCTTCTTGAATGTTCAATCCAACCTCAGAAAGTAAAGAGGTCAACTGCATAATTGATAAGCCATAGCTTAATCATGATCTCTTACTACAAATCGCACAATCAAGAAAACTAAACCCTTATTTATAGAAGTCATCATGCAAATATGCAATTAGCTAGTTTTCCACCATTCAAGTGTACAGTCCATAACACTGAAGCTAAAACCACTCAAGTTTTGACTTCCAACAACACATAAAAGTTCATAAATATCATTCATAAACGTAAAACTAACTTTTAGTATTTTATATAATAAAAATAATTTATACCTGACTAAGGAGTTTTGGTCTATCGATCGTCGAAAACGTGATCTCGTGCATAGGCCTGCGTTATCCGGATTCATAAAGTATTGTTAGTTGGTCGCTATTTTATAGTAACAAACTAACAACTTGAGGATCTACTAAGATTAACAGTACAAAATTTGACAATCTGTAGAACAAATAGGATCAAGTTAAACAATTTGGCAAAACTATAAAAAAAATGAATGTCTGTAAGTCATAATTATAAGAACAATGGCTTAGATTTACAACATTTAGTATGTACGGTACTTAATCATACACAAGTACTTACTGGTATATACCTTGTTAACCTATAATAAGCCATCATACATAATTTCCAAAATCAAACTGTTGATGGATTTAGAGCTGTTCAGAAAAAAAAATTGTGTGTGAAGAGAATTAACCCACTCACTGTAGCAAGTATAATGAGATATTCCTTGTGGCAGTGCATATGCTGACATCTATTCTCTGGAAAAAAAAGTGAAAATAGTATATAAACATTACTATAACTTACTATAGGTAATGGGTCAGTTTGGGTAATACTTATCCCTGGCGGGTCAAAAGTGTGTGTAAATCATACGATCTAGTGAAAAAAGGAAGCATGCCAAAAGTCATGAATAAATTTATGTTAATATGTTTAATGAATATAACCTCCTAAATCGCTTTATTAAAAGGACAAATTATTGATATAATAATAGTTTTGTAATACAAAGCTATCATAGTACATAGTTACTAAAGATACTGAGCTGAATAAACAGTGCCTCTGATCAAATATCAACCCAACCTGACCAGACCATTTAGAGTTTTAGACGCATACACAAAAAATCATCTTTCTTGACCCGTTATCCAACCAGCCTGAAATGGATATTTTGACACCTCTATAACTTACCTTAAGCAACTACAGGGGAAAAAAACAAGGAGAAAACCTTTATATAATCAGCCACTCTATTTTATGACATCAAGCCACAAAAGGCATGGACTTCTTGTATTAACAACCTATTTGCATTTCAATTGACCCAATTACAGAGGGCTATGAGTTAAAGATCACAGAAGAGAATGCAAACCTGCAACAAGTATGCATATAGAAGTGCGAGACACGTTGCATTTATCGGCAACAGGAGATGTCGTTTTATTGGTGCAATGGACTTCAGATCTGGTGTGACCACTGTAAGGAGAGACGTATTCCAGTTATAACTACTGTCAGACCATTTCCAGTCGATTGAATTTCTTGTGTTGGTGCTTAAGCCTCCAATCCAACATCCATCACCAGTCGTCGACTTACTACACAGACTTTGGAGAAATTTCAGGTCTGCTAGTGATGTTAGTGCTGCAAGGTGACCATGGTAACTTCTGCAGCTGGTTTCTGACTCATTCCAAGACTGACTGTTTCCAATATACTGATAGCAAACTGTCTTACTTGGTCCAGTGACCCAACCAGAAGGACACGGTGCTGTTGACAAAGAAAGCCAAAGTTTAAAATTCATAAAGTACGCCCACGCACAGATCACAAATTCAAATCCATATCAAAATGCTGTTATTTTCTTTATTCTTTCCCTTATTTATGGATAAAATGTTATATTGAATGATACTAATGTGTGTATGAAGATGAAATATTATGAATCTACAAACTGAAAGAATAGTACCAGATACATAACCAAAACAAAAAGCAAAAATCCCACATGAATCTGTTATCTATGTCTGTTTGAGGGAAAATTAGGTCATGACTTATGATGATATTGACATGTATGAAAGATTTAAATTGGATACAATGATGGCAATCGTAAAAACGTGCTCAATACATACAATTAGTGCAACAAAAACAGCTTACCTTCACTGTGGCTTTCATTAGCAGAAGATGCAGCAACAATGGAATCATGTGATACCTATAACAAGAAGAAAAGTAACATACATTTAAACCCCAAATTTGCATATAACTTATTCAAATCAAGCTTCTTTTAATCTCCTAATTGGTGCTTAACTAATTACTCACAGATTTTGAAACTCCAAAACCAATCATGGAGCAAGTAGCCAGAAGAAAGATTCCAGCTAAATGAACCAGCTTGTTAGGACCGTGTACGAACGGAGTACTAACCGATTCTTCATTGTACCAGATCAAATAGTGCGGAATCCTATTTGATTGGCGATCCAATCAGTGAGAACGAAATCAAGATCAATCCTAACAATTAGAAAACGTTATGAATTGACTTGGAATGATCTGAATCGCTCTATGAAGTTGGAATGGACGAACAGCAGGTTCTGGGTCGATTAGGGTTTCTAATATTCGAAGTGTCCCGTTTTTCCACGAATTAAGTGGTATTTATAGGTTAGGGTTTCTCATTCGGGCGACTGAACCATTCACATGGTTAAGTCGGGCGATTGAGCTATGCGGTTGATCCATCCGCACGACTGAGACTTCAATCGTACGACTGGTTCAATCTCATGCTTCAGTCTTCCGACTAATCCAGTCTCATGGTTCAGTCGTGTGACTGAGCCATTCGCTTGAAGTTATTCATGCGTATGGTCCATTCGCATGGCCTATTCGCATGATAACTACATCATATTAAGTTTGAATGTGTTAATCATTTCAACATTATGCATACCAATTCAAACAAAAACCAAACCTATATAATTAGTCATTACTTAACCCATTAATCAAATATGTAAACATTATAATATAAACAACCACATGTATTTCATTAATCATCATTCAATTACACATATTCAAGACATTTTACATTCAACTCAGAATCTAGGGACACATGTATCAACAAACTCCCCCTTGGACCTAGATTCCTCTAATGTCTTGCTATACCCATAACCTCTTCGTACTTCTTGAATTTCTCCTCTCTGGTTACCCCTGCATGTATTTCAAATACAAAGCAGAGGCGTATGACATGCTGATATTGGAGAGCTTGTACGATATCCTGCGAGTCATAGAACAGTGGCCACTTGTAGAGTGTATAAACATCATTAGCTGACAAGTTCGTGAGCCACATTGGGTCAAATACCCGGATGACATCCATCTGTCCATCTCTGTTTAACACTATGACTGCTTCAGCTGTTCGCCAATCATAGTACCACCATTTGAAATGTGAAGTGATGTCCTGAGGCATTTCCCTTAAAGGGATCTTCGACATGGTGCGCGGAGGACGCCACTTCAACACAATCTTTGGCTTCCCGGTTCGTGGATCAACTTCAGACCTTCAAATGTACCTCGTAGGTTGCTGAGGCCTGAAGTTCACCCACCGGGTGTGGTACTCTCTCTTTAACGCAGCTTCAAACCAACCTGACATTTTTCTCGGATCAGCATACAGCAACTTCAGCTTTGCCAGTTGGTTGAGCTCAAAACCAGGTAGAGTCTTTAGATCGTGTGGGAATCTAAAGTACTCGATACCTTTCTCCCTCTTAACTGCATATGCGTTAAGATCTTCAAAATACGCCCAAGATATGATCTTGCCAGACACCTTCTGATGTTTCTTCACTCTATAGAGTTTGGTGTAGGCATCAAACTTTGGAGCATCTCTCTGGGCACGAAGCTCTGCAAAACAAGCAGCCCACTCACTTTTCTTTCTTTAACTTCTTCTTCAGTAGCTCGGGCTGTATCCTCTTGTTTGTCATTTTCTGCTTCCATCTTTTCCAGAGTGTTAAATGTCTCACTAACTAGGTGGTCATCCAAATTTGGAATAACGTGACCTTCAGTGTCTGTATACGCTGGATAATGTTGATCAGTGATGTCCTCAATCTCAATCTCATCTATATCGTGTAGCTCTTCATCACTGTCAACATGGACTTCAGGAGCATCTTTCACAATCTCATCAGCGTTAAGCTTGAATATCTCAGCTAACTGCTCCTTTGTGAAGCCATGAATAATCTCACCCTCCTCAGGGGTATATTCAACCGATCTTCTCACGATACCCTGCAGATCAAGAATCATTGTTAACTGACTCTTGACCTGCTGTAGGAGTTCAACATCATATTCATCTCGTTGGAAGTTTGGATCTGCTTGATTTAAACATGCAACACGATACTTGTTAGTAAATAATCAAACACTGTCATTAACATACTATATAAAAATGTATCATTAAATACATGTAATATAATTTGAAATACAAAAGTCTGTTAAATACATAAACATGACTAACTAAACAGTACTTTTATCTTGGATTTCAGGAGTTTCTCCAGTTGGAGCAGACGACGAGGGTTCTTGATCATGTCGGCGTTTAGAACGCCTTTCGCCTGCAACATTATCGCTTTGATCTCCGGCAGTTTCCTTCCTTCACCTTCATCATCTTCTTTCTTCTCATCATCATCATTACTTTCATCACCACCATCATCATCATCGTCATCATCCTCATCATCTTCATCATTGTCTTCCTCATCCTCACTATCATCATCATTATCATCACCATCACCTTCTCCAATCTTGAGGGGCTCACTTTGAGTACCTTTCAGTTTTAGCACAAGAGTCTTATGAGCCGCCTCTAGCTTTCCCATTCTCTCATCCGTTTTAGCCTCGTGTTGTAACAAGCCTGTGATCTGATCGGTCTGCGAAGTGATCACTTGGGCTTGTGAGGATGTTACCTCCCTTAATCTTTCAATCTCAGCTGCCTGTGAAGAACTTTGTTCTTGCAGCTGAAGGATCTGGGCTGTCTTAGCCTTATCAGAGGCTAACAGCTGAAGCACCATGCTGTTGAGAGCAGCAAGCTGATCTACTACAGAAACTGGTGGGATGAATGAGCTGGATGGGAACGGTGAAGGACCTGTTTGTTGATTGGTGGTGGTAGAGGTTGCTGTGGTGAATATGGGGGAGGGGATGAATGATGTGGTAGGCTGTACAGTGGTGGAAGTGGTGAATATGGGAGAGGGAGTGAATGAGGTGGTGGTCGGTACAGTGGTGGTGGTGGTGGATGTGACAGTGTGAGGTGAAGGGATAGTAGTAGTGGTTGGAGATGGTTGTGATGATGTGGAGGTGGTAGCTGTAGTGAACCTTAGTCTTTTTCCTTTCTTACCATGCGGACGTGCCATGGTCTTCTTCCTTTTACCCGTTGACAAAGGTGCTACTCCTCTGTTGCTGGAATCATCAGGGGCATACGATGGATCAGACTCAATGCGTGTGTCCCCTGATGTACCAGACTGTCCACCAACATTTCTCAGACCTCTCTCGGTGGCAACCACTTTGCTGCCAACCCTCCGTGTCAAGCCTTCTTCATCACTTTCTTCCTCATCATCGGGTGGACAAAAGTCAGGAACAAACCCGGCAGTTGCCGTGTCTGTGTGTGGTGATGATGGCTGAGCTGTAGAAGTAGATGGTCCCTCAGAGGAAATTGGTACACTGGCTCCATCATGAATATCATCATCATCTGAGTCAACAGATGATATAGCAATCACCTCAGTGTCAGAATCACTGTCGTCATGACGCCACTTACGCCTCCTTGGTGCCACATAATCTTCCCGGGCCAGATGCCCTATCAATCTTTTGAACACGGGCTTCACCTGCTTGCCCCTATAAACCTTCATTCTGCCCAGAGTAGTGTCATCCATGATCTCCAACACCACTGCATCACTCTTCTCTTTGGGCAACTCAGGCAACTTCTCATTGAAAATGAGCTGAAGAAATCGTGGGTACATGCAGAAACTTTCTTTACCCTTTGCCTCCAAGTTCTCAATCAGATAGTTAAAGATCATGTTGGAGAAGCTGAAAGGGTGGTTGAGGACCAATGCAACATATGCATTCTGAATTTGGTCCGATAAGTCATCGAACCCACCCCTCCTAGCAGCAATGCACTTTAGGATGACATGTGCTAGGTATTTGTACTGGGGACTCAGGTTGCTCTTGTTCAGCACACCCGTGTTGATGTCCCCGCAGTACCCAATCCTCATAAAGCACCCACGAACAATCAGAGGATGCAGCCTAACTGGGTGATCCTCATCATCTCCAAATTCCAAAACTCTTCTAATATCTCCAGCTGTGATCTCAATTGCCCTACCAAAGATGGTACTTAGGATGCGGTAGGGTTCCACAGATCGGTCTACCGAAGCTCCTGCCCAAAATGCCTGATGGATAGACTGATATGGTGTACATGGTGTGGAGATAGCTCGATAAATCCTGGATCTCCTCAAAAATTCTATGATCCCTGAAATTCTCCTCCATTTCTAGAAGTGGAATCCAAATTAGCACAGATGTTGTGCTTTGGGTTTATGGTCCACCTGTTAGCCATGTTCCTGTAACAAAAATAGCAAACATACGTTATAAACTTGAACAACAGAGTTTGACTAAATCAGAAACCAGTGTAGTTCAATCGTGAGAATGAACTATGCGACTGGGTTTAGTCGAATGATGTATTTCAGCGATTGAGTTGTCCGACCGAATGAACTCATTCGAATGACTTATTCGGCCGATTGAATGAATCACTTCCTTCAATCGGGCGATTGAAGTTCATTCGGGGCAACCAATCGAATGGCAGACTCAACCCATTCGCATAATCCATTCGGCCGAAAGAATGAGTCTCCTCTTTCAATCGGTCGATTGAAGTTCATCAGGGAGACCAGTCGCATCGAAGAGACCTGTTCCATTTCAAACTCAGATTTGTCATTTTTGCGAATTAGACATTAAGTTCAGGCTTGTTAGACTCCCAATCATGTACCTAGACTACTTAAATCATTTATTTACACATTTTATGTGATTAAAGCAGTCAATTTTGTAGATTTGTTACGAGTTGACATTTAGGGCAAATGTGAACAGATTAAACATCATATTTCACGTTCTGATGCATCCTTGTGTTGCGTATTACCTGTGTCACAAATCCAAATGGTCAGAATGAGTATATCACACGTATTAAAGATCAAACAAAAATTTTGCAGAGTATCGGTGCGAATCGGGAATATTAGGGCGAATGATGTCTGCGATCGACTAAGGGGGCTATTTATAGCCAGACTCAGTTCAATCGGCCGACTGGACTCATTCGCCTTTCTCATTCGACCGAATCAGAATCAAGAGATACGATCGAGTCTAATCGCATGATTCATTCGTGCGATTGAAACTGGATCGTACGATTCGCTCAATCGACCAGTTTCATTCGATCAACTCACCTCCATTCGCACATTTGACCTAGTCGGGCACATTCAATCTGCCGATTGGGTTCATTCGCATGGCCCAATCTTACGATTGTATTCAATCGTATACCCCATTCGTACGGCTGGGTCATATCAGATTCAGTCGAGCGATTGGGCTATACTTGTGCCATTTTTGTCAAGATATGAACCAACACTTCGTTTATTTACCATTAAAACATTATGTGCAATTGATCACCTCAGACATGATCCATTTAACCACCCGATCACCTCAGACGTGATCCTTTATCCACCCGATCACCTCAGACGTGATCCATTTAACCACCCGATCACCTCAGACGTGATCCATTTATCCACCCGATCACCTCAGACGTGATCCATTTAACCACCCGATCACCTCAGACGTGATTCAATTATCCACCCGATCACCTCAGACGTGATCCTTTTATCCTTTCAGAAACAATCAGTTTAGATAAACATTAAGCTCATTCAGTGACATTTAGCAGATAACAGTATACACAGCCCGACATGACACATTATACTACGACTAAACAAATCTTAACCTATTAATAGAAAGACATATTTTTGTGATTTTTGTTAGGGCAGGCTTGTATAGCTTATTAGTATTAACATTTTATCCGGAATGGACTCTCGTGGAATCAGACAGGCATATACACCATCACTTGGAACATTCAGTGCTTATTCCACTTTGCATGATACGATTTCACAGGTTTTCACTTATGGAATACTTCTAAGTTCTAACTGGGAATCATGTTTGAACTAATATGTAATTTTTATTGATTTTGAACATCAGGCGATGCAGCCACGACGATTGTCAGTATGCTTGTCCACTTAAATCCATACACAGACGTTTGACACACATCAACGATTAATTAGATGAGTTAGGTCAAACCGTATTTGTGTATTCCACAGGTATATGGTAATCAATCGTCCTCAGGAGATTTTTGAGCGGTCTTGGACTTAGAAGATTTGGTTCTAAAAATTGTCAAAGAGATGCCAAGCCTCAGGTCAGTGCCATCGCACAGCAGAGAGGCGCACTCAACAATGAATTCTTAGAACAAATAGGTTATGCTTAGCCTCAGGTCAGTGCCATCGCACAGCAGAGAGGCGCAATACCTATTTATCTTCTTAGAGCAGCATATTTGCATATACATTTTAATGACATTTGTCATCTTTTGCTCTGCTTTGCAGGTCTTTGCTCACATTTGTGGCATTAGCTTGCTCCTCACCCCTTATTGGACATTGATTGATTGTGCAGACCAGGGATACCAAGAGAACACACAACTGGTTGAGTAAATTTAGTTTAAGCCAGTTCACTGATGATGTCTAATGGTCTATTGTGTTGAATCTACTGACACATCGTATTGTGTACTTACACAACCCTAGATCTACTTTCTCCAAGTGATTACAATACCAGTCAAAACTTCTATCATATTCCCATTTTGTTAGACTTAGACTTCTCTGATTTATGAATTTTATTTTTGAAACTGAAAACCAATTTGATGTTCCAAGTAACTCGGTGCCTGTGTGCTATCACTTTCCAGTTTAATCGAGTCGTATTTCCAGTTTATTTGTCTGTGCCTTTTCAGCTTAACTTACCTCCCCCCCCTTTTTTTTTTTTTTTTTTTAATTAAATGCATACTGAAATAAATCTCCCCCTAAAATTCTAAAACAAAAAATCTTTTGTGTTTTTGGATTTTATACGACAAGGGAATTAAAAAAATAAAATAAAATGAAGGAAAAAGAAAATAAACTAATAGACACGAGTCGGACTATGTATCTGCTTCTTCAGCAATCACATCACTTTTCTTTTTAACGCCGTTGACCTCTAGCAGATATAAAAATCTTGGTTTATCAAAAGGCTTGGTGTAAAGGTTAGCGCGCTGAAAATCCGTGTTAATTTTAATCACATCAATTAATTGTTTTTCATAGCAATCGCGTATGAAATGATATTTAATCCCGATGTGTTTTGTTTTTGGGTGTTGAACAGGATTTTTAGTGACAGCTATGGCAGCAGAATTATCAACATAAATAGGAGTGTTAGAAAATTTCAAACCGTAGTCTCGCATTTGCTGTTGAATCCAGATGATCTGAGAGCAGCAACTTGCAGCAGCAACATATTCAGCTTCACAGGTTGATAGAGCAACCGAGGTCTGCTTCTTGCATTGCCACGTGACTAACCGTCTTCCAAAGAACTGACACCCTGCTGATGTAGACTTGAAATTCATCTTGCAGCCACCATAGTCTGAATCGCTGTATGCGGTAAGCTCGAAGTCATCATCATGAGGATACCACAATCCCAGTGTTGGAGTACCCTTCAGATAACGAAAAATCCTTTTCACCCCAATCAGGTGATTCACTTTTGGCTTCGCTTGATATCTAGAACATAAACATGTTGCATACATGATATCTGGACGTGAGGCAGTGAGATACATGAGAGATCCGATCATCCCACGATACATGGTGGCATCCACCAAATCCCCATTCTCATCAGGAGCCACATCATGATTTGTGGCGAGAGGGGTACCGGCAGCAGACGCATTTTCCATGTCAAATCGACTGAGAATATCGCCGACATATTTGGACTGATGTAAGAAAATGCCGGTAGGTGTTTGGTCCACCTGTAATCCTAGGAAGAACTTCATTTCTCCCATTGCACTCATTTCAAACTCCGCTTTCATCACAGATTCGAACTCTTTGCACAAAGCTTCATTTCTAGATCCAAAGATGATATCATCCACATATATCTGCACCAAAAGCAAGTCACCATCCTTTTCTTTGATGAATAATGTACAGTCAATTACACCCCTGCGAAAACCATGTTTCAACAAATGGGTGGAGAGCTTTTCATACCAAGCTCGAGGAGCCTGATGTAGCCCGTACAGAGCCTTGTCTAACTTGTAGACTCTGTCCCGATGATACGGATCTTCGAATCCTCGGGTTGACTGACATATACTTCTTCACGGATTTCCCCATGCAAGAATGCACTCTTAACATCTAGTTGATAAACTTTGATCTTCATGTAAGAGGCGTAGGCTAGAAAGATACGTATAGCTTCCATTCTAGCTACGGGAGCAAAGACTTCATTGTAGTCGATTCCTTTGACTTGCCTGAAGCCTTGAACAACCAACCGTGCCTTGTTTCTGATAACAACACCCTGGTCATCCTTCTTGCACTTTAGTACCCATTGGTACCAATTACCTTGACTCCTTTGGCCTGTCAACTAGAGTCCAGACTCCTAGTTTCTTGAACTGAAGTAGCTCTTCTTGCATGGCATTGACCCAGGCCTCATCTTTCAGGGCGTCACAGACATATTTAGGCTCGATTTGTGAAACAAACATGAGAAAGCCCCGTCATTGACATAACCCTTTTCCATGACTGCCGCATAATCAGCAGAGTACAGCTGATTTCGTGTTTGCACACCGGATTGAATGTCCCCAATGATAGACGAGGGGGGATGATTCACACTGATCCTAGTCACTGGTGTGGTAGGAACCACAACCTCAGAATCCAGATTGGTGACTGCTGGTTTAGTGTCCGGATTTCCTGCAGCTGGTTCCGCAGCTGTTGACTCACTGTGTTGATTAGCTGTATGCTCAGGGTTAGAAGCAGGTGCTTCTTCATCACCTGATGAATCATCACTCTCATCATGAGCAGGAGTCGAAGAGCTTGAGGCACCATCAGTAGGTGTGATGTTGCTTGAATCCAGATTCGGTGAGATAAGAACATCATACATCATCTGGGTAGCAACGTCATCCTCTGAGTCAAACTGTGGAAGATTAAAGGATTTGAAAAAGCCATCATAATCGAAGAATGATGATGGACCTTTTCCGGCAGGAGGTGTGATGTATCTCTGAACATCCACGTTGCACCACACCTCTACCTGACCCGTCGAGTTATTGTAAACTCGCTTGTCTGGGATGCTGTATCCTAAGAATATCCTTGATCAGCTTTCTCGCTGAACTTGCCATCTTGAGTCTTCTTCAGCAATGTACATGGAGCTCCAAATGGTTCCAGATACTCCAAATTTGGCTTTCTCTTCTGAAGTAGCTCGTAACAAGTCTTTCCATGCCTTTTGACTACTAACACATGATTAAGTGTGTAGCAGGCATTTGCAACTGCCTCATTCCAGAACTGAACTGGGAGCTTTGAATCAGCTAACATAGTTCGCGCAGTCTCAATTAAGCTCCTATTCTTTCGTTCTGCAACTCCATTCATCTGTGGTGTGTATGCGGAAGTGAACTGATGAACAATTCCCTTTTCCTTGCAGAAAGCATCCATCCACTGATTTTTGAACTCTGTGCCATTGTCAGAACGAATCTTCCTCACCTTCAGCTTGTAGAGTGACTCCAAGTCGTGACGAGCAGCTTGAATGATTCAAATGTTTCTGATTTAGCTTTCAGAAACATCACCCAGGTGAATCTTGAGTAGTCATCAGTTACTACAAAGCAGTACCAGTCTCCTGCTATACTCTTTGTGTTGACTGGACCGAAGAGATCCATGTGTAGCAATTCCAAAGGCATCTCAATTGTGTTGACGTGCTTGGTCTTGTGAGATTTCCTGGTCTGCTTTCCCTTCTTGCAAGAGACACAAAAATCAGGAAGTTAGAAGTTCTTGACTGTAACTCCCTCAACAAGGTTGTTGTGAATCAGATGATTCATCTTCCTTTGATTTATGTGTCCCATCCTTCTATGCCATGAGATGGAATCCTTCTCTGTCGCTTTTAAGAGGAAACATTGAGCTGTAGATTCAGAGGTAGAAGCATTAGACATATCCAAGACATATAGATCATTGTACCTGGATGCAGACATCAAAACCTGCTTCTCTGAAATTTCCATCTCCTTTTTCAATATGTAACATTTTCGGTTGTCAAACATAACTTTGAAGCCCTTGTCACATATCTGAGACACTGAAAGTAAATTGTTTTCTAGTTGTTGAACAAAATTTACTTTATCAAACTTTACCTTCTCATTACCTACTTCGCCTTGAGCAGTAATGTATCCTCCTTTGTTCCCAGCAAAGGAAACATGTCCCCCTTTAATTTGTTTGACATTAAACAGAAGAGACTTGTTTCCTGTCATGTGCCTGGATGCTCCACTATCCACAATCCATGTATTAGTTGAAGCACTGTAGCGGACAACCTGCACATAATTGAAAACAATCAGTTAAGGAGGGGGACCCAAGCCTTGACTGGCTTGGGTTTCCCAGAGGAATCAACCATCATGAATTCGACCCACTGTCCTTTATCAGTGGGTGGAATCTCAACTTTCAGATTGTCCTGGCTTTCAGACTCACCAGATGTCTTGGCTTTCCATAAACCATCCCTGTGAAAGGATTGTTTATGATAAACTTTAGACTGATTAACAGTTTGAGCATATAGTTTAGATTCAGAAACAGATTTATTCGCTGGTGTCACAGACCTGTCGGGGACTTGTCTGTTTTGCCTTTGACGTGGTGGGGACGAAAACGACTTAGAAGGTGTTTTATGCCTAATGGGTGTTTTTGATCTAACCGGGGTCTTAGAACGCTGTTTTGACTCTACTTTGACTTTGTCATTTAGCTCAACTTAATTCTTGGTGTCTGATAGCGTGGACAATTAGTTGAAATATGACCTCGCTGACCACAAGTATAGCAGGATCTCCATTCATCAGGACTAGGAGATCTCTTGTGGGGCGGTGAGTAAAGCTCAGGAATAGGTCTTTTGGTCTCAGTCTTTGAATATTTACCCTCTTTAACAAATTTAACTTGTTTAATATTTGGATTAATTTGTCTTTGAGGCTGAATATTATCCCTTTTAACTGGTTTAAATTGAGTGGATTTAGATATCTTGGTTTGTGTAATATTTGACTTTGATTCCGAACCAAGAGTTGTTTGGACATTTGTTTCCACCCGTTTCTCAACATTGACCTTGTTTGATGTTGAAGTTTTCTGATCATCATCCGGAGAAGTAGACTTAACTGCTGTGTCCGGATCACTAACCAAAGGTGTTGTCACCACATGATCCTTAATTTGACTGTTATTAATTGGACGTTGTTTTGTGTTCAAAAGGATTTCATGTGGTGGTGGAACTACCTTGTAACCCAATCCCTCCCCATTGTTGCGTTCTTTAACCAAGTTTTTCAAAATGTGCGAAGAACTCGCTAGACTATGTAGTTTTTGTTGCAATGACTCATTTTCTACCTGTAAGACCGCTTTGTCCTTTTTAGTCTCTTCAATGGTCTTTAAGTAGTATTTAATGTCATTTTCTTGGTTAAAGACAACAACTTCAGTTTCCTTTAGTTGCTTCTGCAACGCATCTAACTTCTCTTTATAACTGCTCTCATTTTGTTTTAAGACACGATTAGCTTCTGAGCACAGTTTTAAGTCATTTACTAAGTTGTCATTGTGTTCTAACAACCTAGCAAATTTGAGATCAATGCTTTCTCTAAATTTATCACATTCGACACAAACATGTTCATCAAATAATTCATCTTTAGATTTTACCTGTGTAGATGTCGACGTGCCAGCCATGAAAGCATTCTGAGACGTAGATTGAGCTTCAGATTCTGAATTCAACTCATTCTGGACGATTTCATCAACAGCATCAAATGTCTCTTCCAAATCAGCAGTATCGACTTCAGCTGAGCTTTCCCCTTCACTTGCAGAGTCTTCGTTCAAGTCTTCTACGGATGCTATGTTAGCTTCATCAGACAAGAATCGAAAGGACCAGTCTTGTCCTTCATCTCCTTGTGCTACCATAGCTTTAGAATCACTTCCAGTTGACGCTGGTTTCTTGTCTCTATCTTGCCTGTTGAACGAGGAAAATGGATTCCCGTTCCCAGTCTTCTTAGGCTTTGAACACTCCCTTTTAAAGTGGCCCTTTTCTCCACAATTGAAGCACGTGACTTTAGACTTGTCAAAACCAAAGGTTGTATCTTTAGTAGCCACGAGATTCTGCCCTGTTTTCTTCACAAATTTCTTTGCTCTTCGGACAGCGCTTGCAAGAGCCCACATGATGTCCATTCTTTCCAGCTCATTCTCATCTACTTGCTCATAATCTTCATCAGCAAGGTGGCAATTTCCAATCTTGCCTGCACCAAACCATCATAAGAATGCACAACAGCAGCCAGAAGATCCATGTGCTCTTTAGCAACCTCCACTGTTACCTTTCCCAGATTTTCTGTTGTCAACTTTGCGGACTGAGTAACAATAGGGCTTTGACTAGCTCCAGATGCACCAAGAGACTCATTTGCAGATGATGAGCCTTGTTCAGCAGTTGAAGATGCATTGGACACGAAGGCTGTTTGCAGAGGTGCACTAGAAGACTTTGCAGCAGGGGTGGAAGTAGAAGGAACATTGTAGAGAGAGGGGTCTTGAGCATACGAACCCTTCTTAGCCTTGTATTTTTGTCGCACTTCCTCCTTTCTCAGTTTTAGAATAAAGTCATTGATATCCAGGGTTTCTAAAACTGAGTTGTATCGCAGAGTAGAAATGAATGAATCCCATTTTGCAGGTAGACCATCTGCCAAGCTTAAAACCTTGTCTTCCATTGACGTCTTAACACCATGAGTGTGAAGTTCACTCATCAGATGGTAAAACCGATCGATGATTTCATCCAAGCATTCATTCCCAATTGCTGAGAAGTTATCAAACTCCTTCTTCAACGCTTTACCTTTCAGTGCCTTTAAGTTTGAATTTCCATCATACCTCTTTTCAAGAACTTCCATCAGTTTTTTACTTTGTTTGTGTTCTGAGTATTGATGAAAAATAGGCTTGGGAATGGACTGAGTCAGAATAGCATAGGCCTTCTTCTCTGCATTGTAAGCAACCTTCTGTGTATCGGTGAGTCCACTCAAAGTCAAAGGAACACCATCAGCCCCCACGGGTATTTTATAGCCAACCTCAATAGAGTTCCATAAGTTATTATCTACGCCATTAAGATAGATCTCAAAATGTTGTCTCCATTGTGGAAAATCCTCTATTGTTAATAGTTTAGGTGGCTTGTTATGGTTCCCTATCTCATTCTCCAGTAACCACAAGTTCTGAATTCTCGAATCCTTTCCAGCTGACATGGCATAATTTTCTGAGTCCATCCTTGAATTACTTTAACTTGAGAATTAAACTGCTAATGCGATTGGGCTGTATCCGATTGAACTCAATCGTAAGGAAGAATCGGCCGACTGAGAGACTTACACGACTGAACAAACCGAACGACTCAGACGTGCGACTGGAAGAACGGCTCTGATACCACTTGTTAGGACCGTGTACGAACGGAGTACTAACCGATTCTTCGTTGTACCAGATCAAATAGTGCGGAATCCTATTGATTGGCGATCCAATCAGTGAGAACGAAATCAAGATCAATCCTAACAATTAGAAAACGTTATGAATTGACTTGGAATGATCTGAATCGCTCTATGAAGTTGGAATGGATGAACAGCAGGTTCTGGGTCGATTAGGGTTTCTAATATTCGAAGTGTCCCGTTTTTCCACGAATTAAGTGGTATTTATAGGTTAGGGTTTCTCATTCGGGCGACTGACACAGCGACTGACTCAACCGGGCGAATGGAGTGGCGACTGACTCAAACGTGCGAAAGACCTGTGCGAAAGAGTTCAGTCGTACGATTGAGATAATCGTGCGACTGGGTCGGCTGTAAACGCGATTTTTGAACACTTTTGACCTAGAACGCAAATATTTGCACCCTAGACGGCTGAAACTCGAAAAACAATGGATTTTCAGAACATGCACACGTAAAGACTCAATTTTTAGCCAAAAGAATGGATCTTTTTGCGTAAAAACGTAGACTTTTTCACAAAAACGATTGAATCAACGAAGAATCAAGAGCCAAAGCTCTGATACCACTTGTTAGGACCGTGTACGAACGGAGTACTAACCGATTCTTCGTTGTACCAGATCAAATAGTGCGGAATCCTATTTGATTGGCGATCCAATCAGTGAGAACGAAATCAAGATCAATCCTAACAATTAGAAAATGTTATGAATTGACTTGGAATGATCTGAATCGCTCTATGAAGTTGGAATGGACGAACAGCAGGTTCTGGGTCGATTAGGGTTTCTAATATTCGAAGTGTCCCGTTTTTCCACGAATTAAGTGGTATTTATAGGTTAGGGTTTCTCATTCGGGCGACTGAACCATTCGCATGGTTCAGTCGGGCGATTGAGCTATGCGGTTGATCCATCCGCACGACTGAGACTTCAATCGTACGACTGGTTCAATCTCATGCTTCAGTCTTCCGACTAATCCAGTCTCATGGTTCAGTCGTGTGACTGAGCCATTCGCTTGAAGTTATTCATGCGTATGGTCCATTCGCATGGCCTATTCGCATGATAACTACATCATATTAAGTTTGAATGTGTTAATCATTTCAACATTATGCATACCAATTCAAACAAAAACCAAACCTATATAATTAGTCATTACTTAACCCATTAATGAAATATATAAACATTATAATATAAACAACCACATGTATTTCATTAATCATCATTCAATTACACATATTCAAGACAATTTACATTCAACTCAGAATCTAGGGACACATGTATCAACACAGCTTCCTTTCCATCGCCTAACAAAACCCTATTTTGAAGATAACCAGTGCATCAAACATCAATCTACTTGTCTAAAAGATCCTAATTGTAAAAGTTTAATAATGGTTTTAAGATTGAATTCGTACACGATGCATAGAACAAATCAAACAAACATTAATGGCTTCCTGCATATTTAGTTCATTCAACCTCAGTAAACTACATGAGCCTGGCCTAACTCATGTGACGTAGAAAATGAAAAGTTCAGTAGTATAAGCTTTAAAACCTTAAATTACCATATGAACTGCTCAACTAAATCACGGTTCTTTCTCTATAGGTGGCATGCTTCTTCTGGAGCTTAATCGTTTGCTTCGGCCAGGAGGTTATTTTGTTTGGTCAGCAACACCTGTTTACCGAAAAAATGGAGAGGATGCCAAAATATGGGCAGGTATCGTAGAACAATTTTCATGATAGATTAAATTTATATTAATATTGAAATGACTAATATAAAAACTTACCCTCAAAAATGTCTGCTTTAACGGAGGCAATGTGTTGGGAGCTTGTTACTATCACAAAAGATAAACTCAATGAAGTTGATGACGCTATCTACCAAAAACCAGAAACAAATGAATGCTACAATGGAAGAAAGAAATAGGAACCACCAATGTGTAAACCTGATGATGATCCAAATGCTGCATGGTAAACATCAAAGAAAAAAAAGGTCATATTTGACTTTTGAATTAAAATAATAATTCATTTTGGTTTTATTTGAGGGCGGACCTTGGAGTAACTGGTAAGTTTGCTACTTTGTGACCTTGAAGTCATGGGTTCTAGCTGTGGAAACAGCCTCTTGCATAAAATTGTGCAAGGAAAGGTTGCGTACATCAGATCGCTTCGCGATCCGGCTCCTCCCCGGACCCTGCGCAAAGCGGGAGCTTCATGCACCGGGTACGCCCTTTTTTATTTTGGTTTATTTGGCAGGTACATACCTCTACAGGCATGCATGCACAACAACCCAATCGGGGACATAGAGAGAGGTTCAAGATGGCCCGAAGAATGGCCAGCTAGGATCCAAACACCACCATATTGGTTACCAAATCCCAAGTAGGAATTTATGGAAAACCAACTCCAGATGATTTTAAAGCAGATTATGACTATTGGAAACAGGTTGTTAGAAAATCATATATGAATGATTTAGGCTTAGACTGGACCAATGTAAGAAATGTTATGGACATGAGAGCTGTTTATGGTGGGTAAGTGCTAAATCAAACTTTCTTCCTCATTAGTCTACCTCTGCATGATTAATATCAAGATACAATTTGAAATCTGACTAATGTTACCCCATTTTTGTACAGGTTTGCTGCAGCATTGAAAGACCTAAAACTATGGGTTCTGAATGTCGTGAGCACAAGCTCTCCTGATACACTGCCAATAATATTTGAGAGGGGACTTTTGGAATTTACCACGATTGGTGCGAGTCTTTTAGCACATACCCTAGAACTTATGATCTCCTTCATGCGAATCATCTTTTTTCCATGCTGGCCAAAAAATCCAAAATCATACCTGTCGTCGTCGAAATTGATAGAATTGTAAGGCCAAGTGGGAAATTGATTGTTCGAGATGATTCCAGCACAATAATTTAAATTCACTACATTGGGATGTTCATCTAACCTCTTCTAAAAACCAAGAAAGAATACTAAGTGCCCAAAAGTCAACATGGAGGCCTAACATTTATGCAGCAGGTTCATAATCATGATCCCAGATATACAAAATAGATAATTCTAACTTTGACATCATGCAATCTGGAAATGTGCATTCATTTGGTAAAACACGTGACAATGTGTTGGAATGTAGATTTATTGTAGAGAAGATAAGAGTAAAGAAGTCGGTTTGTACAGAATAAGTGCACTATTGAAACACAAACTTTCAGTTTTCTCCAATTGTGGTTATACCAGTATATGATTTACATTTTAAAGGTCAAGGAGGGAGAAAAAATTAGGACTACATCAAAAGATAATACTGACAGTTTCCCTTCAGATTCAACTTGTACCCAGGAGATCTTGCAACACACCATTCCGGACAGCGACTTGAAGATCTACAAGAATAAATTATTTATACAAAAATACGAAACCTTACTGATTAACTTTAAAGTAACCAAATAGCATAACCAGAAAAAGGGAGAAGAAAAGCTTACCATCAACACCACCGATATGCTTTCCATTCACAAATGTCTGAGGAACAGTGCAGCGTTGGATGAGCGAGTGAAGATCGGAAGACTGTTGGTGGATGTTGCAGAACGAGAGAGGTTGTAATATGATGGAATTGGTGACCTAGGGTTTCTGAGGGATAGAGAAGATGAAGATAACATGGTGACGACGGTGGACATGGTGGTCAGACGGAAGACTGTAGTTTGAATTTTGAAAGGAGATCTGGTTTGAAATGTGAGGAGAATGCATCTGGAGTTTTAAACCCTAGAGTGTTATGAAAAATACTGTCTTCTGCTTGTACCATATGCAATACAACTTGTACATGTCTTAATTTTAAGAGATTTTGATGAAATGACCATTTTACCCTTCTTATTTGCTTATATATATAGTATAGATATATACATATACATATATACATAGATACATATACATATATATATACATATATATATATATGTGTATATATATATACACACACACATATATATATTTATATAGGGTAAGGTTCAAATGAGAACACTACCTTCTTGTGAGAACCTTTTAACTTATTTTGATCTATTTATTTAATTTTGAAAGTACAAGATGATATCATGTGTCACCGCTTAATTTTATTATTGAAAAGGGTATATTAGACATTTTGCGTACTATCCCAAAAAGTCAAATGCACAAAATTAATATGATGGTGACAAGTGTCATCACCTACCATCTTTTATTTCACTCTACTTTTTTATTTTTAAAAAAAAGTTTACCCCTTTTTTTTAAAACTTCTATAATTTTTTATAGATTGTTATATTTTTATAATAATTACATCATTAATTTCGTTTTATTTTTCTCTTTAATTCCAATATAGTCTTGAAAATTTTTGAATTTTTGTTTTGGACGTTACGTGTTACATTACTGTAACTTGGAGACAAATGCATGGTATGAATGTAATTTTAATGTTACAGTAATGTATAGAATTAGGTTCTGTTTAATTTTATAAATTTTTTATAGATTGTTATACGTTACGTATCACATTACTATAATTACATCACTAATTAAATCATTTTAATTCCAATACATGTATACGAAACAACAAAAACAAAACCTAATAAAATGATTTTACATCCATCATGCAAAAATAATGTAGTATAGTGTAAGGCCCCGTTCCCGGACACCTCACAGTTGGTCGTCATTACCCATAAAACATACATTTAATATAACTTAATAAAAACCATGCAGCGGAAACTTTGAATTTACTATAAATGCTTTTGCAAAGTAATACAACACCTATTACAAAATATCGTTTGTTTGCATTACAATACAAAAACATTAACAAAAGAATGCCATCCCAAAGAGCTGAGTAGCCGCCTCGTGCCATCCTCAGCAACACTACCTGCCAACTGGAAAACACATAAAAGTCAGCGTTGCTGAGTGAGTTCTAGTTTTATAATAAAACATACTTTTACTTATTTATAAGTATCCTTTCGTGCATGCGTTCATACATCATACGTACACAGAGATAATATTCGTTATTATCTTCATCATTCGTTATTCATCGTTATCTTTAACTTCTCGTATGGATTCTGTCAGGCTTTACCCACTTCATAGCACTTGGCTATGATTACTGTGGTCGAATGAAAAGAATCCCGTTCATACTTACTTGCACATTGAAAGGTGAATTGTACCAATACCATATGCTACACCCCGATCGTTATTAGCTACCGGGCCGAAGTCAACATATGAACAACAAAACGTATGCCACGGTACTAGAGGTAAGCGGTAGAGGTACCATGACCATGGTCAATCACAGAGAAGGACCAATCGCGTTATTCAATGCTTGCAAGACATAATTCGTTCATTCATTAGTGCATGTATTCACCATCATTCTTCTTTTCGTTCATTCGTTAATACATGCATTCATCATCATGTTCCTCTTTCATTATCTTTCACTTTACGTTACATAATACTTCATTAGTTCATTCTCGTTATTCGTAAAGTTTCGGAAAGATAAGCATACATAATTACAAGGAACATACACACTCATCATACATTCATCATCATACATTCATCATCATACATTCATCATCATACATAGCATCATACATACGTAATCATACATAGCATCATCACTCACATTCAATAACGTCCTAGTCAACAGTCAGGTGAAACCCTACAGCACAAACTCCAAGGGAAATATGTTAAAAAGTCTAAGTATTTTGGGCGTATGAGCCCTGTTCTAGGCGTTTCACCACTGTCGGACTCATCAGCTACACTTAGAAAAATTTCAGGCTTCGGCCGTATAAGCACTGCTGGGCGTATGACCCCTGTTAGTCGTTTTAGCCCTGTTGGTCGTATTAGCCCTGTTGGTCGTATTAGCCCTGTTGGACTTTGAGCTTACACTTAGAAAATTTTCTCTGGTCATACGACCAAGGTCCAGACTTTTCACCCTCATACTTAGTAAAATTTTCAGACTTATAAGTCTGGGCGTTTTAGGACTGTTGGACATATTACATGCTTGGACTCATAACCTTACTTAGAATATTTCTAAGGCAATTTCCTGGGCGTATAAGCACTATTGGACACATTACCTTGCACTTAGTTATTCTAAGTCCAAATTTCAGGCATATTACTACTAATTGGGCTTGTTAGTCGTTTTAGTAACCTGCTCATATGACTAATTCATATTTCAAATTCCCAACATCAGAATGCCTAGTACTAAACATATACACATGATTCTAGGCATAAATCTAACATAAACATAAACATACATACATTCATATCATACGGGTATCAAACCCAAATTTATAAAAACATATATACATGCATTTTCCAGCCCCAAACGTTTAAAACAGGTAAAAAGGGGGTCTAGAAACTCACCTTTGCAGTCTCTCGGGTATGACTCCTTCAAAACCCGTTTGCAACAAGTTGAACACCTATAAAACCCAATGAACGCACCCGAACACAAAAACACACATATAAGAACATGCATTCTCGGTTTCTTAGCTAAAACACAACTTAAAAACACTAATTCTTACCTTGAATCCGATTTCTTCTTCTTTCTCTCTCTAAGAATTGAAGTCCCTGCTGTTTCTCTCTCTAAAAACCGAATGCAAAGAAGTGTGAAGGGGGTTATGGGCGGTCATACCTTCTTTTACACCAACTTTTCAATGATTTTGTCCTTTTGGCACTTTTTACCCCTTAACTTTAAGTTGACTTCTATTTTCTCTCCTTTTCTTTCTTTTTTTTTTATTCTTTTATTCCTTGCTAAAAATACGGGTGTTACAAGTCCACCCCCTTATATAGGTTTCGTCCCCGAAACCTGTTATTCCTCAAACAGCTGTGGGTAGTGCTGTCTCATTTCTTCTTCAGTCTCCCACGTAGACTCGGATCCCTTCCTGTGCTTCCACTGTACACGCACAAGAGGAACCACTTTATTCCTCAACCTCTTCTCCTTACGATCAATGATTGCCACTGGTTGCTCCACGTAGTTGAGCCGCTCATCCACCTCGATATCCTCCAATGGTACAACCATGTCTTCATCAGCTAAGCACTTTCTCAGATGAGATACATGGAATGTGGGATGAATTCCACTTAACTCATCTGGCAATTCAAGTTGATAGGCCACCTCTCCTACTCGTGCGATAATTTGGAAAGGTCCTATGTACCTCGGGCTTAGCTTACCTCGTTTCCTGAATCTAATGATTCCCTTCCAGGGCGAGACCTTTAACATGACTCGGTCGCCAACCTTGAACTCTATCGGTCTTCGCCTCTTGTCAGCATACGACTTTTGCCTATCTTTAGCCGCCTTCATGAAGGCTTTGATCTTTTCTAATTTCTCAGTCGTTGCTTCGATCACCTCAACACCTCCTAACTCTTTCTGCCCAATGTCTCCCCAGCACACGGGCGTCCTACATCTCCTACCGTATAGCATCTCGTAAGGTGGCATGCCAATGCTGGCATGATAACTGTTGTTGTACGAGAATTCTGCTAACGGCAGGTGGTTGTCCCAACTTCCTCCAAAGTCGATCACGCACGCCCGAAGCATGTCTTCGAGTGTTTGGATCTTCCTCTCAGACTGACCGTCTGTCTGAGGGTGATATGCTGTACTAATGTGTAGTCTCGTCCCCGTTGCATCATGAAATCTTTTCCAAAACTTGGAGGTAAACCGGGTGTCACGATCAGACACAATAGACACCGGTACACCATGACGAGCTACAATTTCTTTGATGAACAGATCCGCCAATCTTTCAGATGAGTACGTTTCGCAGATCGGTAGGAAGTGGGCACTCTTCGTCAAACGGTCAACTATCACCCATATGGCATCATACCCTTTAGGGGTACGTGGTAACTTCGTAATGAAGTCCATGGTGATGTGTTCCCACTTCCATTCGGGTATATCCAACGGTTGGATCTTCCCATAGGGCTTCTGGTGTTCCGCCTTCACTTGTAAGCAAGTCAAGCACTTACTTACGTACTCCACTACGTCGCGTTTCATACCCGGCCACCAATAGTCTTTCTTCATATCGTGGTACATTTTGGTAGCACCGGGGTGAATGGAGTATCGGGTCTTATGGGCCTCGTCCATAATTCTACCACGTAGATCCCCGTATCAGGAATCCACATTCGCCCAAATCGGGTCTTAACACCAAGAGTGTTCTCACCCAATTCCGTAACTAGGCCTCTCATCCTTTCGGAGTTAAGACGATCTTCTTTCAAAGCCTCGTCTTGGAACTCCTTAACCTGTGTCATCACATCGGGGGTCATGATCAGCTGATAAGCCTTCACCCGAATCGGCTCAGGTCGTTCTTTTCGGCTAAGGGCATCGGCCACCACGTTGGCCTTGCCCGGATGGTAATGGATTTCGCAGTCATAATCCTTTATGAGTTCCAACCATCGCCTTTGCCTCATGTTTAGATCTTTTTGCTCGAAGAAGTACTTCAAGCTTTTGTGGTATGTGAAGATGGTGCACTTCGTCCCGTATAGGTAGTGCCGCCAAATCTTCAACGCGAAAACCACCGCAGCTAGTTCAAGATCGTGTGTGGGATAGTTGACTTCGTGGATCTTCAGTTGTCGAGATGCATATGCGATCACCCTTCCACGTTGCATCAACACGCAACCTAGCCCGGAATAAGATGCATCTGAATAGACCACTAAGTCTTCATTCCCCTCGGGCAAAGTCAAAACAGGAGCTTGTGTTAGTCTTGCCTTCAACTCCTCAAAAGCCGTCTCCTGCTCTCGACCCCACACGAATTTCACGTCCTTACGAGTCAATTTTGTCAAAGGTGAGGCTATCTTTGAAAAGTCTTGAATAAATCTCCTATAATAGCCCGCCAATCCCAAGAAGCTACGAATCTCGGATGGCGTCTTTGGTGATTTCCATTGCATCACAGCCTCAACCTTTGCTGGGTCCACCATGATTCCCTCTGCATTTACCACGTGACCCAGAAATTGCACCTCGCGTAGCCAGAAAGCACATTTGGAGAACTTAGCATACAGTTTCTCCCTTCTCAAAGTCTCCAATACTTCCCGAATGTGACCGGCATGCTCTTCTTCGCTCCTCGAATAAATCAGGATATCATCGATGAACACAATCACTGATTTATCTAACATTGGCCGACACACTCGGTTCATCAAATCCATAAAAACAGCTGGCGCGTTAGTTAGACCAAATGACATAACGAGAAACTCATAGTGTCCATAACGCGTACGGAAAGCTGTTTTAGGAATGTCCTGCTCCTTTACCTTCAATTGATGGTAGCCAGATCGAAGATCTATCCTCGAGAACCAACTGGCACCCTGGAGCTGGTCGAACAAGTCATCGATCCTCGGTAACGGATACCGATTCTTTATGGTCAACTTGTTCAATTCACGGTAGTTGATACACATTCTCATGCTACCGTCCTTTTTTCACGAATAAGACCGGAGCACCCCAAGGAGAGATACTCAGTCTAATGAAGCCCTTGTCAAGCAACTCCTGCAGTTGCTCCATCAACTCCTTCATCTCCGTAGGAGCTAATCGATACGGTGCCTTGGCGACAGATTGGGCACCGGGTATTAAGTCAATTTGGAATTCGATTTCGCGGTCAGGTGGCAATCCCGATAAGTCTTCCGGGAACACATCTGGAAACTCACACACAACCGGAACGTCAGATAGTTGTGGTGTTGGCGTTTCCACATCCTTCACATAACATAGGTAGGCGTTGCACCCACGCCTCATGCACTTCCCCGCCACCGCCATCGAAATCACCTTCGGAATCACCGTTACCCGATCACCGTATATTGTCACCCGACTTCCGTCAGATGCCGTCAATCTAATCATCTTCTTTCGACATACGATATTTGCTTCATAGGTTGCCAACCAATCCATCCCTAGTACTACATCAAATCCACCTAGGGGCATCACATGTAATCTAGAAGCAAACCTATGACCTTCTAATTCTATGGTACAGTCCTCTATCATATCAGTAACTCTAGTGGCTTTACCAATAGCAGTTTCTACATAAAAAGGCTCACTAATGCATTTACTACTAACAGGCAATTTAGCACAGAAAGTAGCAGAAATGAAACTCCTACTAGCACCAGAATCAAATAACACAGAAGCAAGAGTTTGATTTACTAGAAACGTACCTGACACCACATCGGGGTCCGTCCTAGCCTCTTCCTGCGTCGTAGTGAAAGCCCTGGCACTTGCTCTCAGACCTTCACTTCCCGTCTTCTTTACCCCTGAAGCCTCAGCCCTCGGCTTCTTACAGTCCCTGCTCATATGACCGCCTTCCCCACAGTTAAAACACTTGCCCATCCGGCAATCCTTTGATATATGTCCCGTCTTCCCACACTTAAAGCAGATGTTGGATCCCCATTTGCACTCCCCTGAGTGCTCCCTTCCACACTTACCACACTTCTTCACCCCAGCTCTCGTCACGACCACACGGTGATCATCCGCCCTCGCCTTCTTGTTACTCGTCGAAGTATTACCCCGACCAAATCTCTTCCCATGCCAGTTTTTCTCTCCACTTCCTTTCTTGCTACCCTCAGCCTTTACCAACGCAGCCCGTTCATCAAATAACCTTCCCGCCAAATCCACTGCCGACCTGAAAGTGCTTGGTCGGGCAGAAATCAAGTGCCAACGAATTTCAGCTGGCAACCCCTGAATATACCGGTTGATCTTTCGAGACACCGGCGTCACCTGCTCCGGCACCAACAGCGCCAATTCGTTAAACTTGGTGGTATATTGTTGGTGGGTCATCGTCCCCGCCTCCAACTGCAGGAACTCTCTCTCAACTCTATCCATTTCCCGACAAGGACTGAATTCCTCAATCACCAGCCTTTTTAACTCAGCCCACTTCATCTTCCCTATAGCCCTGCTACCCTCGGCTTGGACTATATTGTTCCACCAGCACAAAGCCGACCCTGTGAAAGAGTGGGTAGCAAACTTCACCTTCTTGTCCTCCTGGCAATCACTAATATCGAGGACGGCTTCCATTTCCATCACCCATTGGTGAGCATCAGTAGCAGTACCAGAACCATCGAAAGTTGGGGGCTTGCACCTCATGAATGCCCCGTAGTTACAACCCCGGGCTGTCTCCCGTAACTGCTCTTCTTCCTCTTCCTCTTCATCATCGGATAATACTGTTTCTGCTTCTGTCTGTTGTTGTCTACCTGAGGACCGATTCCTCCCTCGTCTCTCATCATTACGCACTGCCTTTATCACCTCGGTCACTACAGACGGTAAGATCGTCTGCATGACCTGATGTACTTCCTCAACCACTGCCTCTTTTACCGAGGCTCTCAAATTCGCGCTTTCGTCTGCCTCCTCCTGATAAGGAGTCTCGTTTCCTCATGAACTACTTTCTCTATCCTAAGTCTTCCTCGCGTGTTACGCGGTTCATCACCACGTCCACCGCCACGGGAAGCTTTAGATGATCTACCACCGACCATGCGGTTCATCACCACGTCCACCGCCACGGGAAGCTTTAGATGATCTACCACCGACCATCTTCTATCACACTGAAAGATTTAAACACCAACACGGTCATTCAAGTAAATAGCTCAGTTTATGTCAAGTATAGTAAGTCCCTAATTACAGTGGCCAGTTGTGATTAGCCACTTACTCTACTCTTCGTACCCCGAGCATTACCTGTCCTGACTACATTAGTATCTAAGTCTAACAGTACACATAAACACATATCATGCGCACGAAATCATGATTAACTTTAATAAAATACCTGATGGCACGCAACTACTCAGATAGCATTCTCTTCCTTTCTGTCCCATTTTCAGTTTAAGTTTAGGTTTATTTTAAAATTTTACCCATTTCACTTAAACTTTGGCTCTGATACCAACTTGTAAGGCCCCGTTCCCGGGCACCTCACAGTTGGTCGTCATTACCCATAAAACATACATTTAATATAACTTAATAAAAACCATGCAGCGGAAACTTTGAATTTACTATAAATGCTTTTGCAAAGTAATACAACACCCATTACAAAATATCGTTTGTTTGCATTACAATACAAAAACATCAACAAAAGAATGCCATCCCAAAAGAGCTGAGTAGCCGCCTCGTGCCATCCTCAGCAACACTACCTGCCAACTGGAAAACACATAAAAGTCAGCGTTGCTGAGTGAGTTCTAGTTTTATAATAAAACATACTTTTACTTATTTATAAGTATCCTTTCGTGCATGCGTTCATACATCATACGTACACAGAGATAATATTCGTTATTATCTTCATCATTCGTTATTCATCGTTATCTTTAACTTCTCGTATGGATTCTGTCAGGCTTTACCCACTTCATAGCACTTGGCTATGATTACTGTGGTCGAATGACAAGAATCCCGTTCATACTTACTTGCACATTGAAAGGTGAATTGTACCAATACCATATGCTACACCCCGATCGTTATTAGCTACCGAGCCGAAGTCAACATATGAACAACAAAACGTATGCCACGGTACTAGAGGTAAGCGGTAGAGGTACCATGACCATGGTCAATCACAGAGAAGGACCAATCGCGTTATTCAATGCTTGCAAGACATAATTCGTTCGTTCATTAGTGCATGTATTCACCATCATTCTTCTTTTCGTTCATTCGTTAATACATGCATTCATCATCATGTTCCTCTTTCATTATCTTTCACTTTACGTTACATAATACTTCATTAGTTCATTCTCGTTATTCGTAAAGTTTCGGAAAGATAAGCATACATAATTACAAGGAACATACACACTCATCATACATTCATCATCATACATTCATCATCATACATAGCATCATACATACGTAATCATACATAGCATCATCACTCACATTCAATAACGTCCTAGTCAACAGTCAGGTGAAACCCTACTGCACAAACTCCAAGGGAAATATGTTAAAAAGTCTAAGTATTTTGGGCGCATGAGCCCTGTTCTAGGCGTTTCACCACTGTCGGACTCATCAGCTACACTTAGAAAAATTTCAGGCTTCGGGCGTATAAGCACTGCTGGGCGTATGACCCCTGTTAGTCGT
>CM044002.1:82495978-82750978 GCA_024085815.1 Flaveria linearis | reverse complement strand
TGTATGTATGTATGTATGTATGTATGTATGTATGTATGTATGTATGTATATGTGTATATAAATATGTATATGTATATATAAATATATATATATATATATGTATATATGTATATAGGGATACATTCAATTGAGAACCAAAAATTAATAAAAAACAAAAAGAACCATTTTTAACCACTTATTTGTAACACCCGGATATTTTCCTTGAAGCCGACGAAGGAAGAAAAAAGAAATAGAGTCCAAAGTCGGGGGACCAAACTCGCCAACGCGAGAAAGTTGAGTAAGTGGGGATATTTGAAGGGAGAGGACAGCCCTTACCCTCTCCCCACACCCACAAACGTCAGCCATATAGAGAGAAGAAGAGAGAAAAAGGGGGAAAGAAGAGAAAAGGGTTGATTCGGGTGGATTAGAGTGCGAAAATCATCGTGTAGCGCGTCAAACGAAGCTCTTCTTCTTCTTGTAGTTTGTGCGAGTTCTAGGACCCCTATTTTACTCGTTTTCAACTAATTTAGGGCTGGAACACATAGTAAACCCGTTTTTGTATGTGTGTATGTTTGACCCATTTGGGTGTGTTTGCGTGTGATGCGTTTGGAGTATGTTTTCGGGCTTGTGTGTGCTTGAATGGTGTTGTGGTATGCATTCCTGAGGTTTAGGATGGTTGATTTGGGCTTAGAATGGGTTGGGATGAGCTTGGAGGTCGAAAATGGCTGATTGGGTTCAGGATGAACTACCTTCTGCATCAGGTAGGGCTACGCGACCGACTGGAGGCCATACGGCCGACTAGAGTGCGATTGGGGTTCAGTCGCACGATTGAGGTTCAATCGCACGACTAGAGGGCCAGTCGCATGGGGAGTCATGTGACTGAGATCCCAGTCGCATAGGTACTCATCTGTATTAAGTCCATCCGCATGAGGTCCGTTCGTACGACTGGGTGTTCATCCGCATTGGTGCTCATTCGTATTGGTCCATTCGCATGATGTTCAGTCGCATGGAGGCCATGCGACTAAAGGGTGCCCATACGCCCAAATAGAGCTGTTGTACCCGAGGAGGAACATAGTTAAAGTACTGACTTTCGGGGGAAAGTGGAGATGTAAGTTTTTGCAGGACCGGTTGAAGGGTGGCACTTTACAACACAACAACACAATGAGGAGAGTGTATTTAGAACACTTAACAGATCAAATGGGGAACTGGTTATTGTGATGCAAAGAACACAAGTAAACTTAAAACAAAGATAGAACAAGATAACAACACAAGTAGTTGGTTTTCAAGGATGCTGTATATTGCTTCTCAAGTTCAAAGTTACAAGTATTCAAGCATAAGCATGCACACACATTTTAAGTTACAAGACTTGAGACACTATATACTACAACATACAGACGGCCATACTTTGAAGGCCAGCTGGATACATGAACTAGACAACAAAATTCATGTAGAGTAGTGACTATGACATGCCATAGCTCACATCCTAATATATTACAAAAAGGATAAAAGTACATAAAGTAGAAAGTTTTGACCCCAAGACCTCAATGTACAGTTTTCCTAAAGCATGGACCTTTTCACCAACTCATGCAAGTTGGTGACCAACCAGAGTGGGCAGCGGCAAAGTGGTTCAGTTTTACAGAAAAAGTACATCAGATAAAAGCATGTATGATAAAAGTCTTCGGAAGAATCTGTCTTGGTTCTTTGGCTTTGGAAGACTTTGTCTCTGAAGCTTCGGAAGACTTCATTTCTGGCTTCGGAAGATATTGGTCTTGGCTTCGGAAGAATCTGGCCTGCAGCACCTTGTTGATCAGTTCTGTCTTCCTTAGTTGGGTGTTCCTCCCTTACAGTATCAGAAGGAGAGGGAGTTTGACCCTGTTATGGGTCAGATGATGATGCTAGCCTTTGACCTTGTTGTGGGTCAATAGATGAAGAGGCTAGCCTTTGACCCTGCTGTGGATCAGAAGATGAAGCAGGAGGTTCAGTTTGTGTTGTCTTAGGTTGTTCAAACTTAACCTCTACTTCAGGTGGATCTTGACTTGGAGGAGTGTGTAAGTCAACAAGCTCTCCACTCTTGATCTTCTGCTTGATTACCCTGATATGCTCATCCATAGTGGATAGAGACATAGGGCCAAGTCTCCTTCCGGAGAATCCATACAGCTTCAAGAAGCTCATCATTCTTTGTCTATCAGCAGACTTTTTCAAGTTCTTTTGAATGAGAGCTCTTGACTTAG
Source organism: Flaveria linearis (assembly GCA_024085815.1). Lineage (NCBI taxonomy): Eukaryota > Viridiplantae > Streptophyta > Magnoliopsida > Asterales > Asteraceae > Flaveria > Flaveria linearis. The sequence goes on along the minus strand of CM044002.1, from coordinate 82,748,768 downwards.
CAGCTTCTTCCCTCATTTTCTTCTTTGTTGTCTTCTGCTCTTTGAGTACTTGAAGTTCAAGTTATTTGAGATACTCAAACTCAATGTACTTAAAGGGCAAGGGAAGAAGTGCTTCTGCCTGGTAGAGGCCTGTGACACTCAAGTAGTCTTCCTCCTTTGTCTGTTTGTTTCTTTATCTACCTGAGGTTCTTGTGTAGCAGCCACAGCCTCTTGCACAGGGCTTTCTTGAACTGGCGAGAGAGTAGAAACATGCTTGTATAGCCTTTGTTGTCTTTTATTCTCTTTGACCTCAAGAAAAATTCTTGCATCTTTAGCTTCCTTCCTCTCTCTTGACATTTCCATGTCAGCCAGATCATTCAATTCCTCTAAGGGGAGAGATATAATCTCATCTATGTCATAGTTCCTGGTCTGTAAGTAATCCTGACTGCCCTCAACTCATCATTTTGAGTGTTTGGTCTGGGGGCAGCCCTGATTGCAGCTTGCATGAAGCTTGAAGACCCAGTGGAACTTGCTCCCCATAGCTTCCTCTTTCTCTCTCTTTCCTCCTCCTCAATCTCCTCAGGGTTAGAACCCTTTTTCCTTTGTCACCCACAGACCTTTATGACACAGGGTGGAGAGAGCTTTGGCCTTCATTGCTTGGTGCAGCATCCAAGCTCTGGCCAGAGAGAGACTGTGATACACCTTCACCAGCAGGTGCTTCACTGAGGGGTTGAGTTGCTGAAGTAGTTGTTGTTGTGATAGGTGTTTCACTGTCTGTCACTTCATCAGTTGATTGTAAGACAGGGAACTCAGGCTCTATCACTGGGCCTTCAGTTAAGGTTTTCCCTTTGAAGCTAATCTCAGGGTCTGCCTCAACATCTAGTTGACCAATGACATTACCTGATTGCCTTAGTCTATCTTCTTCAGCTTCTTCTTGAGTAACCTGAGCCAACCTACTAGCTTGTTAAGGTTGAGTTGTTTGAGTAGATGGCTCAAGAAAGATGATGCCTCTACTATCAAATGGCATTGCCCTTGGTATGCCCTCCTCAAAGAGACTCTGAAACAAGTAGTCTAGGAAGTTCACATCAATGTGAACTTGAGGAGGTTGCTGAGTAGGTACAATTACAAGAGAGGATGGTGAGTCCTCAATGTCCATACTCCTTCAAGAACTCCCAGGTTCTGTGATTGTTGTGACTTTCTCCCCCTTTTTGGTAGCATCACCCTCTTGTATAGGTGAGCTAGGAGTTAGGTCAACCACAATCTCAGGTTCTTGTGTTCCTGGTTGAGCTCTTCTCAAAGGTCTCTCAGCTAGTTTTTCCTTAAGATAAGATATCTCAAGTTGCTGATCATTGACCCTATTGGTTAAGATAGTCACTTGAAAATCAAGATGACTAACCTTAGAGACTAAGTAGGTGCATAATTTTGACAGTTGTTACACCTTTAGTCTCTGATTCCCCTCATCTTCATCAGAAGAATCATGGGGGGATGAGAGAATTGGACCTAAGTCCTCACTCTCATCACCAGCTTGATATTCTGGGCTGCTAGATTTCCTCTGCTCATTGACAGCCTCAGATGAAGTGTCAATGGGCTGAGTTGCCATGGTTGAGGTCTTAATGATGTAATCACTTGCAAAAGTGAGAGCCCCTTCCATATGGATCTCCTGAACAGGTTTAGAAGGACCCACCTCAGCAATGGGTGACTGATGTGGGGTAGACATAGGAAATTCAGAAGCACTCCTCTCTCTTTGAGTAGGTGATGAGTAGAGAGATTCATGGTGCTCACTGAAGCCTAAGTCCTCATCAGTGTAGAATTCAAGGTTAGGAATTTGGTTGTTTAAGTCCAAAGGCTGGGGATGGTAACTGTCCCCTGATGGTTGTTCACTTGAGTGTTAAGACTCAGAGTGAAGGCTTAAGGCAGTTGGGCTTATGGGCTCATCAGGCTGATCATGAGGAACATCAGCACTGATCCTTGAAGAAATGGGAGTGGTTTGCCCCTCAGGAGAAGTGAGAGCCCTAGTGTCCACTTCTTCCTGTGTGGGTAAGTGTATGGGGGCCTGCACAGGCTCAATAACTTGAGCAGGGGTTCATTTGGATTTTCTTTGGTAAGTGTAGGTTATATGGGGTCTTTGTGAGGGTAAGGAGATGATAGGTGTGGGTTCAACACTAGCTTGTGTTGCTAGGTTGTCACCTTGAGCAATGAGCTCTAACATTTTGGGGACTAGGGTTGTTTCTACCCCTGAGAAGCCTACAGTTGGCTTCTTCATAATTTTAAAGATGCCTGGCTTCATCTATCCCAGTTTAAGAATAGTATTTGTTTCCCTCAACTGTGAGCCAAGTTCACAGTTGAGAATGTGTTGAACATATCTAGGAAACATATAGTATTCTAAGGAGTCCAAGTTAGCAAGCAAGTTTGTGTATACAAACTGAGAGTACCTGAACTTGACCCCTTGCACCATTCCATGAACTATGAAGGAGAGATCCTCAGGAATCTGGTCCCACCCACCATGCTTGTTAGACAAGCTGTGAATCACTACATGGAGTAGGTATTTCCACTGGGATGAGACCTTCCCTTTCCTGAAGGTCTTTACAGCAAAATCTCCCTCATAGCCCATCTGCTCAAAGGAATGGTTAACAACTTCCTTTGGGAAAGACAGTTCACCTTCTTCATCATCCAGCTAAAGATAGGTGTTTATGATGAGTGGAGTGATGAAGACTGTCCTCTCTTGCACTGTGGCAGACAGAGCCTTCTCCCCATCCATGATAACCTCTTGACATGTCCTGTAACACCCAGAAGTTTGACTTTTGGAGTGGTATGCAACTGAGTCTCAGTCGCATGTGATTCATGTGACTGGAGGTCCAGTCGCATGGTGTTCAAACGCACAACTGAAGAACGATTGAAGCTCAACCATACGACTGGAGTTCAATCGCACGACTGAAGGTTCAACCGCATGGAACTCCTGCGACTGGAGGTCCAGTCGCATGGTGTTCGTGCGACTGAAGGTCCAGTCGCCCCTGGACTTCGAGCGACTGGGTTGTACCTATAAAAGGGGAGTAGCTCTCTTCTCCTCCCAACACTTACATTTTTCAGTCGGGAGAAAGGGCAGAGAGCGAGAGAACAGAGAAAGAAGAGAAAGAAAGGGAGAACGTGGTGATTCGGGCACGAGATTTGTCGAGAAGCTAGCCAAATCGAAGCTCTTCATCTTCTCCTTGATAATGTGAGTTCTAGGACCCCTCATTTACATGTTTTCAAACGATTTTGGGGCTGGATCACATCTAAACCCTAGTTTTGTAAAAGTGTATGTTTGACCCATTTGGGTGAAATCTTGATAATGTGTTTAAAGTATGATTTAGGACCTACACATGTTTATATGATGTCCTAGTATGATTCCCTAAGGTTTGGGAGGGTTAATCTGGGCTTGAATGGAGTTTAGAAGGGTTTTTTAGCCGAGCGACGCGGCTGCTGTTCGTGATGAACTTCAGTCGCTGCCCAGTTAGGGTTATGCGACTGAAGGGCCAGTCGCACGACTGAGGAAAGACTGATGTTCAATCGTACGATTGAGGCTCAGTCATACGATTGGGACTCAGTCGCACGACAAGCCATGCGACTGAGGGTTCAGTCGCATAGACCCATTCGCACAGTAGTACAGACGTACGACTGAGGGTTCAGTCGCATAGATGCCCATTCGCATGACTCAGTCGCATGGAGGCCATGTGACTGGAGTATGTTCAATCGCCCAAATAGGGCTGATGTGAATGTGAAGAGAAGTGTATGTATGATGTATGTAGGCTGAGTATGATGTAGCCTTATATGATAGTAATGATTGATGATTGTAAATACCGATGTTCCTCGATTTGATGCATGTTTATCTTTCCACAGTTTTACATGTTATCACTAATAGATGAAATGAAAGTATTACGTAAAGCACAGTGAAAGAGTAATAAAGAAAGTGAAGGAACATTAATAAAAGTTAACAAGTCTTGCAAGCTTATAGGAGCTACACGACTATGTGTCGTTAGCTCAACTGTGTTGCGGGCTAGCTACCCATTGACGCACACAGGGTCAATCGATTGAGATTGGCAGGACCTTTGTGGCGTGCCCCGGATAATCGGGTCGGCCTTGTACATAGTACACATAGCCCTTTCGAGGGAATACAGTTGACCCTTCGGGGGATACACATAGCCCTTTCAAGGGAATAAAGTTGACCCTTCGGGGGATACACATAGCCCTTTCAAGGGAATACAGTTGACCCTTCGGGGGATACACATAGCCCTTTCGAGGGAATACAGTTGACCCTTCGGGGAATATAGATGGCCCGTCATCCGTTTCCCATCGCGCACATAGTTGGGGTATCGCTCACTGGTCCACATAGAAAGTGAAACATAAAGATAAAGTTTACAGACAATGCATATAGTACCAGGAACGAATGTTATTTGTTCATACAGCTGATGCGTGCTCGCATATACAGTACAGTATAGTATAATACATAAAAGAGTATTTTTATATACCACATATAAAACTAGAACTCACTCAGCAACGCTGGCTTTTTATGTGTTTCCAGTTGGCAGGTAGGGTTGCTGAGGATGGCACGAGGCGGCTACTCAGCTCTTTTAGGATGGCATTCTCCTTTTGATAATGCTGCCATGCAATGTGTTGTGGGCCCATAATGCGCGCAACACATTATGTTGCTTGCGAGTGCAAGATTTCTTGAAGATCCTGATAAACAGGATTATTTAAGAAATCTTCTTTATGATGAAGAATTTTTATGTTCTTATACTAGAGGTCACTGTTTATGACCCTATGATTGTTGAGGATTCACATAAACAGGATTACTTAAGAAATCCTTGGTTTCATATGCTTCAGCAACAATCATAGTAAAAGTAGGCATTGTAAAGATGTAATTAGAAATGATGAAATCTTTTGTATAATGCTTTTGTAATGTAATGCAACATTAGATGTTTTGTAATTGACGTACGTTGTATTAAATGGCAAAAGTATTTATAGTAAAAGAAAAGTTTATCTTGAATGTTTCCGCTGCATTGTTTTATTTAAATATATGCGATGAATGACCAACTGTAAGCGTCCCGGGAACGGGGCCTTACAAGTTGGTATCAGAGCCAAAGTTTAAGTGAAATGGGTAGATTTTCATAATAAACCTAAACTTAAACTGAAAATGGGACAGAAAGGGGAAGAATGCCATCTGAGTAGCTGCGTGCCATCAGGTATTTTCTTAAAGATTAACTGGTATTATGTGCGCATGTTATGTGTTTATGTGCTACTGTTAGATTTAGAAACTAATGTAGTCAGGACAGGTAATGCTCGGGGTACGAAGAGTAAAGTAAGTGGCTAATCACAACTGGCCACTGTAATTAGGGACTTACTATACTTAACATAAACTGAGCTAATTCCTTGGATGACCGTGTTGGTGTTTGAATCTTTCAGTATGATAGAAGATGGTCGGTGGTAGATCATCTAAAGCTTCACGTGGTGGTGGACGTGGTGCTGAACCGCGTGCCACGAGAGGAAGACCCAGGGTAGAGAAGGTAGTTCACGAGGAAACCGAGACCCCTCATCAGGAGGATGCAGACGAAAGCGCCAACTTGAGAGCCTCGGTGAAAGAGGCAGTGGTCGAAGAAGTGCACCAGGTCATGCAGACAATCTTACCGTCTGTAGTGACCGAAGTGATTAAAGCTGTCAGAGAAGGTGATAGAAGAGAAAGGAATAGGTCCTCAAGAAGACAGCAACGAACAGAGCCGGAAACGGTTCTATCTGATGATGAAGAGGAAGAGGAGGAAGAGCAGGTACGGGAGACAACACGGGGTTGTAACTACGGGGCATTTATGAGGTGCAAGCCCCCGACTTTTGATGGTTCTAGTACTGCTGCTGATGCTCACCAATGGGTGAGAGAAATGGAGGCTGTCCTCGATATTAGTGATTGCCAGGAGGACAAGAAGGTGAAGTTTGCTACCCACTCTTTCACAGGGTCGGCTTTGTGCTGGTGGGACAATATAGTCCAAGCCGAGGGTAGCAGGGCCATGGGGAAGATGAAGTGGGTTGAGTTAAAAAGGATGGTGATCGAGGAGTTTAGTCCTCGTCAGGAAATAGACAGAGTTGAGAGAGAGTTCCTGCAGTTGGAGGCGGGGACGATGACCCACCAACAATACACCACCAAGTTTAACAAAATGGCGCGGTTGGTGCCAGAGCAGGTGACGCCAGTGTCTCGAAAGATCAACCGGTATATTCAGGGGCTGCCAGCTGAAATTCGTTGGCATTTGATTTCTACTCGACCGAGCACTTTCAGGTCGGCAGTGGACTTGGCAGGAAGGTTATACGATGAACGGGCTGCGTTGGTAAAGGCTGAGGGTAGCAAGAAGGGAGGTGGAGAGAGAAACTGGCGGGGGAAGAGGTTTGGTCGAGGTGATACCTCGACGAGTAATAAGAAGACGCGGGTGGATGACCGACGGGTGGTCGCGTCGGGTTCAGGAGGAAAGAAGTGTGGTAAATGCGGGAGAGAACACGGTGGGGAATGCAGACTGGGGATGAACGTATGCTTCAGGTGTGGTCAACCTGGCCACATCGCTAGAGACTGTAAGAAGCCTAGGGCTGAGGCTTCAGGGGTAAAGAAGACGGGAAGTGAAGGTCCGAGAGCAAGCGCCAGGGCATTCACAATGACGCAGGAAGAGGCTAGGACGGACCCCGATGTAGTGTCCGGTACGTTTCTGGTGAACCAAACTCTAGCCTCTATATTATTTGATTCGGGTGCCAGTAGGAGTTTTATTTCTGCTGCTTTCTGTGCCAAATTGCCCGTTAGTAGTAGACGTGTGGATATACCGTTTGATGTAGAGACTGCTATAGGTAAAACTACCAGGATTTCCGAGGTGATAGAGGGTTGTGACGTAGAATTAGAGGGCCACAAATTTCCGGTCAGAGCGTTTGCGATGACTTTGGGTGGTTTTGATTTGGTGCTTGGGATGGATTGGTTGGCGGACTTTGAGGCGAATATAGTGTGTCGAAAGAAGATGATTTGTTAGACAGCGCCTGACGGAAGTTCGGTAACTGTTTATGGGGATCGGGTCACGACAATTCCGAAGGTGATCTCTATGGCAGTGGCGGGAAAATGTATGAGGCGTGGATGTAGCGCCTTCTTATGTTATGTAAAGGATGGGGAAACGCCAACACCACGACTATCCGATGTTCCGGTTGTGCGTGAGTTTCCAGACGTGTTCCCGGAAGACTTATCGGGATTGCCACCTGACAGAGAGGTCGAGTTCCAGATTGACCTGATACCGGGCGCCCAACCTGTTGCCAAAGCATCGTATAGATTGGCTCCGACGGAAATGAAAGAGTTGATGGAGCAGTTACAAGAGTTGTTGGATAAGGGGTTTATTAGACCGAGTATCTCACCTTGGGGTGCTCCGGTCCTGTTTGTAAAGAAGAAGGACGGTAGTATGAGGATGTGCATCGACTACCGCGAGCTGAATAAGTTGACGATAAAGAACAGATACCCCTTGCCAAGGATCGACGATTTGTTTGATCAACTTCAGGGTGCTAGTTGGTTTTCACGAATAGATCTTCGATCAGGCTACCATCAACTGAAGGTGAAGGAGCAGGATATCCCTAAAACAGCTTTTCGTACGCGCTACGGTCACTATGAGTTCCTCGTCATGTCTTTTGGTTTGACCAATGCGCCAGCTGCTTTTATGGATCTGATGAACAGGGTGTGCCGGCCAATGTTGGATAAATCAGTGATTGTGTTCATCGATGATATCTTGATTTATTCGAGGAGCGAAGAAGAGCATGCCGGTCACATCCGGGAAGTGTTGGAGACTTTGAGAAGGGAGAAACTGTATGCTAAGTTCTCCAAATGTGCTTTCTGGCTACGCGAAGTTCAATTCTTGGGTCACGTGGTAAATCCGGATGGAATTCTGGTTGATCCGGCAAAGGTGGAAGCGGTGATGCAATGGAAGTCTCCAAAGACGCCATCTGAGATCCGAAGTTTCTTGGGTCTGGCGGGATACTACCGAAGGTTTATCCAAGACTTTTCCAAAATCTCTTCCCCACTAACCAAGTTGACCCGTAAGGACGTGAAGTTTGTATGGGGTCAAGCTCAGGAAAAGGCGTTTGAAGAATTGAAGGCGAGATTGACCCAAGCTCATGTTCTGTCATTACCCGATGGAAGTGAAGATATGGTGGTTTACTCTGATGCTTCCTATTCGGGGTTGGGATGCGTACTGATGCAAAGGGGGAAGGTGATAGCCTATGCATCCCGACAACTGAAAGTTCATGAGGTTAATTACCCTACCCATGACTTGGAGCTAGCAGCCGTGGTCTTTGCATTGAAGATTTGGAGGCACTATCTCTACGAGACGAAGTGCACCATCTTTACCGACCACAAGAGCTTGAAGTACTTCTTCGAGCAAAAAGATCTGAATATGAGGCAACGGTGATGGTTGGAGCTTATAAAGGATTATGATTGTGAAATCCACTACCATCCGGGCAAAGCCAACGTGGTGGCGGATGCCCTTAGCCGAAAAGAGAGGCCTGAGCCGATTCGGGTGAAAGCGTACCAGCTGATCATGACCTCTGATATGATGACACAGGTTAAGGAGTTCCAAGATGAAGCATTGAAAGAGGATCATCTTAACTCTGAAAGGATGAGAGGTCTGGTTGCGGAATTGGGTGAAAACACGATGGGTGTTAGAACCCGGTTTGGGCTTATGTGGATTCCTAGTCTTGGAAATCTACGTGGAAAGATCATGGATGAGGCCCATAAGACTCGATATTCCATTCACCCCGGTGCTACCAAGATGTACCAAGACATGAAGAAAGATTATTGGTGGCCGGGTATGAAACGCGATGTGGTGGAGTATGTGAGTAAATGCCTTACTTGTTTACAAGTGAAGGCCGAGCACCAGAAGCCGTATGGAAAGATTCAACCCCTGGATATACCGGAATGGAAGTGGGAGAACATCACCATGGATTTTATCACAAAGCTGCCACGTACCCCGAAAGGGTATGACACTATATGGGTGATTGTGGATCGTCTGACGAAGAGCACCCACTTCCTACCGATGCGCGAGACATATTCGTCCGAGAGGTTGGCCGATCTTTTCATCAAAGAGATTGTGACTCGTCATGGTGTACCGGTGTCGATTGTGTCTGATCGCAACACCCGGTTTACATCCAAATTCTGGAAGAAATCCCACGATGCTATGGGGACGAGGTTACATATTAGCACGGCTTATCATCCTCAAACTGATGGTCAGTCTAAAAGGACCATTCAGACTTTGGAGGACATGCTCCGGGCATGTGTTATTGACTTCGGGGGAAGTTGGGATGACCACCTACCGTTAGCCGAATTCTCATACAATAACAGTTATCATGCCAGTATTGGCATGCCACCCTATGAGATGCTATACGGTAGGAGATGCAGGACACCCGTTTATAGGGGTGATATTGGTCAGAAAGAATTGGGGAGCGTCGAAGTGATCGAGGCTACGACTGAAAAGCTTCAAAGGATCAAAGCCTATATGAAAGCAGCCAAAGACAGGCAGAAGTCGTATGCTGACAAACGACGCAGACCGATTGAGTTCCAGGTGGGGGATCGGGTTATGTTGAAGGTCTCGCCTTGGAAAGGAATCATCCGGTTCCGGAAGCGGGGTAAGTTGAGCCCGAAGTATATAGGCCCTTTCCGAATCATTGCTCGAGTAGGAGAGGTGGCCTATAGGTTGGATCTACCAGATGAGTTAAGTGGAATTCACCCGACCTTCCACGTATCTAATCTGAGAAAATGTTTGGCCGATGAGGATCTGATTGTTCCACTAGAAGATATTGAAGTAGACGAACGGCTCAACTATGTAGAGCAACCAGTGGCGATCGTCGATCGCAAAGAGAAGAGGTTAAGAAATAAAGTGGTTCCCCTTGTGCATGTACAGTGGCGGCACAGGAAGGGATCCGAATCAACATGGGAAACTCAGGAAGAAATGAGACAGCTTTACCCCCGATTGTTCGAGGAATAACAGGTTTCGGGGACGAAACCTAAATAAGGGGGGTGGACTTGTAACACCCGGAAGTTTGACTTTTGGAGTGGTATGCAACTGAGTCTCAGTCGCATGTGATTCATGCGACTGGAGGTCCAGTCGCATGGTGTTCAAACGCACAACTGAAGAACGATTAAAGCTCAACCATACGACTGGAGTTCAATCGCACGACTGAAGGTTCAACCGCATGGAACTCCTGCGACTGGAGGTCCAGTCGCATGGTGTTCGTGCGACTGAAGGTCCAGTCGCCCCTGGACTTCGAGCGACTGGGCTGTACCTATAAAAGGGGAGTAGCTCTCTTCTCCTCCCAACACTTACATTTTTCAGTCGGGAGAAAGGGCAGAGAGCGAGAGAATAGAGAAAGAAGAGAAAGAAAGGGAGAACGTGGTGATTCGGGCACGAGATTTGTCGAGAAGCTAGCCAAATCGAAGCTCTTCATCTTCTCCTTGATAATGTGAGTTCTAGGACCCCTCATTTACATGTTTTCAAACGATTTTGGGGCTGGATCACATCTAAACCCTAGTTTTGTAAAAGTGTATGTTTGACCCATTTGGGTGAAATCTTGATAATGTGTTTAAAGTATGATTTAGGACCTACACATGTTTATATGATGTCCTAGTATGATTCCCTAAGGTTTGGGAGGGTTAATCTGGGCTTGAATGGAGTTTAGAAGGGTTTTTCAGCCGAGCGACGCGGCTGCTGTTCGTGATGAACTTCAGTCGCTGCCCAGTTAGGGTTATGCGACTGAAGGGCCAGTCGCACGACTGAGGAAAGACTGATGTTCAATCGTACGATTGAGGCTCAGTCATACGATTGGGACTCAGTCGCACGACAAGCCATGCGACTGAGGGTTCAGTCGCATAGACCCATTCGCATAGTAGTACAGACGTACGACTGAGGGTTCAGTCGCATAGATGCCCATTCGCATGACTCAGTCGCATTGAGGCCATGCGACTGGAGTATGTTCAATTGCCCAAATAGGGCTGATGTGAATGTGGAGAGAAGTGTATGTATGATGTATGTAGGCTGAGTATGATGTAGCCTTATATGATAGTAATGACTGATGATTGTAAATACCGATGTTCCTCGATTTGATGCATGTTTATCTTTCCACAGTTTTACATGTTATCACTAATAGATGAAATGAAAGTATTACGTAAAGCACAGTGAAAGAGTAATAAAGAAAGTGAAGGAACATTAATAAAAGTTAACAAGTCTTGCAAGCTTATAGGAGCTACACGACTATGTGTCGTTAGCTCAACTGTGTTGCGGGCTAGCTACCCATTGACGCACACAGGGTCAATCGATTGAGATTGGCAAGACCTTTGTGGCGTGCCCCGGATGATCGGGTCGGCCTTGTACATAGTACACATAGCCCTTTCGAGGGAATACAGTTGACCCTTCGGGGGATACACATAGCCCTTTCAAGGGAATACAATTGACCCTTCGGGGGATACACATAGCCCTTTCAAGGGAATACAGTTGACCCTTCGGGGGATACACATAGCCCTTTCGAGGGAATACAGTTGACCCTTCGGGGAATATAGATGGCCCGTCATCCGTTTCCCATCGCGCACATAGTTGGGGTATCGCTCACTGGTCCACATAGAAAGTGAAACATAAAGATAAAGTTTACAGACAAGGCATATAGTACCAGGGACGAATGTTATTTGTTCATACAGCTGATGCGTGCTCGCATATACAGTACAGTATAGTATAATACATAAAAGAGTATTTTTATATACCACATATAAAACTAGAACCTACTCGGCAACGCTGACTTTTTATGTGTTTCCAGTTGGCAGGTAGGGTTGCTGAGGATGGCACGAGGCGGCTACTCAGCTCTTTTGGGATGGCATTCTCCTTTTGATAATGCTGACACGCAATGTGTTGTGGGCCCATAATACGCGCAACACATTATGTTGCATGCGAGTGCAAGATTTCTTGAAGATCCTGATAAACAGGATTATTTAAGAAATCTTCTTTATGATGAAGAATTTTTATGTTCTTATACTAGAGGTCACTGTTTATGACCCTATGATTGTTGAGGATTCACATAAACGGGATTACTTAAGAAATCCCCGGTTTCATATGCTTCAGCAACAATCATAGTAAAAGTAGGAATTGTAAAGATGTAATTAGAAATGATGAAATCTTTTGTATAATGCTTTTGTAATGTAATGCAACATTAGATGTTTTGTAATTGACGTACGTTGTATTAAATGGCAAAAGTATTTATAGTAAAAGAAAAGTTTATCTTGAATGTTTCCGCTGCATTGTTTTATTTAAATATATGCGATGAATGACCAACTGTAAGCGTCCCGGGAACGGGGCCTTACATGTCCTCTAGAAGTCAAGCAGGTGATCCTCATAAAGAGTAGGATCAATGGTAAGGGAGGTGTAATAGTTGGATAGAGCCAGAAAACGGCAAACCTCTAAGAAACTATCATCTTTCTCAGAGTGCAGCAGAGCAACTTGGTTGTGTTGTCTGTGAAGTTGCATGGAGAAATCAGGATTGTTTCTGTTATGAATGTTGGCCATTTTGAGAAGCTAAAGGGTGAAGAAAGATGAAGAACAAAGGCGGTTTCAGAGAGATTAGGTTTGAGGAATGGGCGAATTTTTTTGGAGCAGGTAGAGGAAAGAGGGGTAACCGTTGTGTATTTGTATGAATTAGATTTGATACAAAGTTAACGAAAGAGGATAAACTTTGAAATCCGCATGCCGGTCCCACCTCTGAAAAGTAGTTTTCTTTTGCCCAAAAAGTAGTTTTCTTGGAAGGTGAGAAATCTTCCGAAGGTTATTTAGCTTCGGAAGTTTTGACTGAAAAGCTTCCGAAGGTTATTTAACTTCGGAAGTTTTGACCAAAAAGCTTCCGAAGGCAAATTTTTGCCCGGGAAGATATTTCAAAGATTTTGAAGAATTTTGCTTCGGAAGCAATTTATACCAACCTCATTCTGAGATGAATAAAAGCTTCCGGAGGCAACTTTAAATCTTCCGAAGGTTATTTAAATCTTCCGAAAGATAAAAAAGAATAAAATTCTAAAAAATTTAAGGAATATCTTAGGAAGTTTGGCTTCCGAAGAGAAACTGGGGCTTATTAAAGTGATAGAATAGACAACTTAGAACACACATAATTTTAGAAATAATATGATTAAGTTTTAAGAAAAGCTACTCAAAGTTAATCATCCCAATAGCTGATATAAGATATTTAAATCTCTATTCATCAAAAGCCTTTGTGAACAGATCAGCATATTGTTTATCTGTGTGAACTTTGACTAGTTTCATTAATCCCTTTTCAAAATTATCTCTAATCAAATGATACCTGATGTTGATGTGCTTTGTTCTTGAGTGCTGCACAGGGTTCTCTGTGATTGACATAGCACTGTTGTTGTTTATGTGAATGGGAGTCTCTTTGAAGTTGAATCCATAGTCTAGCATCTGATTTTGAATCCAAAGCACTTGAGCACAGTAGCTTGCAGCAGCAATGTATTCAGCCTCAGCAGTTGATACAGATACACAAGATTGTTTCTTACATTGCCAAGAGACTATCCTTCCACTAAGAAATTGACATCCCCCTAATGTAGACTTTTTAGTCATATTGCATCCACCATAATCACTATCTGTATATGCATACAGATTGAAGTCAGATCCTTTTGGATACCAAAGGCCAAGAGATGAAGCTCCTTTAAGGTATCTTAAAATTCTTTTGACAGTGATTAGGTGTGACATCTTGGGGTTGGCCTGATATCTTGCACATATGCAAGTAGCAAACATAATATCTGGCCTGCTAGCTGTAAGATACATAAGAGACCCAATCATAGCCCTGTAGATGTTCATCAACACACTCCCCCTCAAGATCAGGTCCAAGGGAGTGGTTTCTAGCTATGGGTGTCTTAGCAACCTTACATTCAGTCATGTTGAATCTTTTAAGTAAGTCTTGCACATACTTTGACTGATTTATGAAGATACCAGTGTCAACTTGCTTCACTTGAATCCCTAGAAATAAATTGAGTTCCCCCATGGCACTCATTTCAAATCTATCCTTCATCAGCTTCTCAAAGTCTTTACAGAGCTTTGGATTAGTTGACCCAAAGATGATATCATCCACATATACTTGAACTAGCATTATGTCATTTCCTGTTCCTTTGATGAAGAGAGTTCCATCAATGGTACCCCTTTTGTAGCCATGCTGACAGAGATACTGAGATAGGGTCTCATACCACTTTCTTGGTGCCTGATGTAGCCCATAGAGAGCTTTATCAAGCTTGCAGACATAATCAGGATGATCAGGGTCTACAAAACCAGGTGGCTGTCTGACATACACCTCTTCATCAATCACTCCATAAAGAAAAGCACACTTGACATCAAGTTGATAGACTTTGAAGTTCTTGGATGCAGCAAAAGCTAGGAATATTCTAATAGCTTCAAGTCTTGCTACAGGAGCAAAGACATCTGTGTAGTCAATCCCTTCTTCTTGAGTATACCCTTGAACAACTAGTCTAGCCTTATTCTTAATGTCAAGTCCTCTATCATCCTTCTTATTCCTGAACACCCATTTTGTACCTATGGTAGTCTTCCCTTGAGGAAGAGGACATAAGTTCCAAACCCTTTGCCTCTTGAATTGAAGCAACTCCTCTTGCATAGCTTTAACCCAACTTCCATCCTTTAGAGCTTCATCAATCTTCTTTGTCTATATTTGGGATAAGAAATAAGAGTGAAGACAGATGTTGGCATTATGAGACTGTCCTTTTGTTCTTACACCTGTACCAACATCTCCAATGATGTTTGTAGAAGGGTGAGACTTGTGGATCCTTAGTTGAGGGATCACAGCAAGTTGTTTAGACAGATCTAAATTAGAGAAATTTTGATCTGGCAAGGAGGATTCACCCTCTACAGCAGCACACTTATCAAGATTAACTTGATCCAATGAGTGTGTGACATCATTGAGATTTTCTTCAATGGGATGGTTCTCAGCATCAAGAAATTCCTGATCACTGTCACCACCACCATGTTCTCCAACATTTGAAGTTCCTACATTTGAGTTTTGAGCCTCAACACTAGAAGATGAAGGCAACTCAGATGTATCAGCAGGATTTGTCATTGATGTGCTGGTAGAAGCTTCATTTGCAGGATTAGTTACCACTGGAGCTGGAGATATGTAGCTTGAAGATCTTCTCAGATCAAATCTAGGATCAGAATCACCTATAGGCAATATATCTGTGGATCCTGAAACATGCTCACAAGATTTGTTAAAACAGTTGGTAACTAAATCAAGATCAAACAGCCAATCCGGACCAGAAGCTTTTACACTGGGAGTGTGTTCATTGAAGGTTACATTGGCTGACTCCTCAACTACTCTAGTTCTGAGATTGTATACTCTATAAGCTTTAGCTTGAGAAGAGTATCCAATGAAGTGTCCATCATCTGATTTCTTAGAAAACTTGGCAATATGATCTTTGGTATTCAAGATGGTGCAAGGACACTCAAATGACCTGAGAAAACCAATAAAAGGTTTCCTCTTGTGCCAAAGTTTATAAGGAGTCTTACCATATGTTTTAACTACTAAAACTATGTTCTGCACATAGCAGGCAGTGTTAACTGCCTCTGCCCAGAAGGTGATGGGCAGTTTAGAGTCAGACAACATAGTTCTTGCAGCTTCAATTAGTGTCCTGTTTCTCCTCTCAGCAACTCCATTTTGCTGAGGAGTCCTGGGAGCACTATATTGTCTTGTAATACCCTTTTCATCACAAAATGTATCAAGTATTTGATTCTTGAATTCAGTTCCTTGATCACATCTTATGGTTTTGACCTTGTGATCATATTGATTTTCAATCTTTAAGATGAAATTCTTCAGAATCTCAGGAGTCTCATCCTTAGTTCTAAGGAAGAAGACCCATGTGAATCTTGTAAAGTCATCTGTGATCACCAGACAGTAAGAGGTCCTTCCTAAACTCATTACACTGGTGGGGCCAAAGAGATCCATATGTAACAAGTGTAGGGGTGTAGTGATGGAGTTTCTTTCCTTAGGCTTGTGAGATACCTTGTGTTGCTTCCCTTTCAGGCATGCAACACAATGATCATCACTTGTAAACTCTCTTTTTGGTATTCTAGTTACCAAATCATTCTTAATTAATTTATTCATGTTGTTAAAGTTTACATGGCATATTCTTTTATGCCAAAGGAAAGACTCATCACTGTTTGCTTTAGATAGAAAGCATGAAACTTCTCCTGAGGGAGATGTTTTTTGCAAGTCCATCTTGTACATGTTCCCTTTCCTGGGGGCTCTGAGTAGGATGTGCTCATGAGCAATGACCACCCTGGGCTTGAGAACAATGCACTCATGCTCAGTAAACAGCATGTTATGACTCTGATCACAAAATTGAGATACACTCAATAGATTGTATCCAAGCTCCTTGACAAAGTTTACCTTGTCAATACTGAGCTTACCATTTATGACCTTGCCCCTTCCAGTAATGTAACCACCTGCATCTCCTCCAAAAGAAACTGGTCCTCCATCAATTCTTTCAAACTTTTGGAGTAGTGACCAATTGCCTGTCATGTGCCTGGAACAACCACTGTCAATGATCCACACATTTTTGTTTGTCTGTAGTTGTTCCTGCACAAAGAGATAGCTAGTTACATTTGGAAACCCAAGCCTCATTGGTCTTGGGCTCATTTAAAATAGTTGAAGACAATGCAACAGTGATAGATCCTATAGTTGTGCTTTGAGGATTTTGTGCTGTTGTTGATGAAGAACCTTCATTCATTTGGTCTTTCTTTGACTTCCACACCACCTTTGGAAGTTTGGACTTAACCTTTAATACCTTGGAAGCTTTTGAGACTTCGAAAGTTTTGATGACTGGACCTTCAGAAGAACTTGCCTTTACTGCAGCAAGCTTCAGTACTTCGGAAGCATTCCTTTCTTCCGAGACCAAATTTTCTTCCGAAGGCAGTTTTCCACTTGCCTTCTTCTTCATTTTGGAACTTCCGAAGGAAACAGATTTTCCTTCCGAAGCTAAGTTCTTCTTGGAATTCTTGGAAGTCTCTTTGTTTATCATGTGAAGAGTACCTTTAGGATTATATGGACAATCCTTGGCCAAATAAGAAGTACTCTCACACATGACACACTTCAGTTTCTTCTTTCCAAGAGTCATCTTCATAGAAGAGAACTGACTTTGGTCACATCCCTTCTCCACCTTCATATTTGCAGGAGCTGAGACAGTTCTTTTGGGTTGAGAACTGTTCTTGGAGTTTGACGGTCCAGGCTGTGTAGCAGTAACACACAGCTGATCAGTCTTCTTCTTGTTGCTGAGATGAGTTGCACATGAACCAGAGTTCATGTCATCAGTCTTAACCACTTCAAACCCTGCAGAGCTAAAAACTTGTTTCTACTTAGAGTCAAAGGTAGCCTTGATCTCTTGAGCCTTCCTTGCTTTTCTTTTGGCTTTCCTGATCAAGTTCTTTCTTCTTGACTTGGTCATCTCAACAGCTTTAGTCTCCTCAGAGGAATGGTGACCCTTCTCAGAATGCTTTTCTTCACTCAAACCAAAGTCATTCTTCACCATCTCCTCTTCATCCTCTTTAATCAAAGGATCTATGAGGGGAAGCTCATCTTCACAAGTTCCACACCTGGGAGATCTTACAGACAAGATGGTGTGCGGAGGAGCTATCTCACTAGATCCCAGTCCCTGCTTGTTCTGATAATACACTTTTGCATACAAGGATGAGGATATTATGTTCTTGAAGGTTTCTTCTTCAAGAACATAGTTTTCTGCCTTAGCTTTGCTGATCACAAGCTCAGCCTGGCATTCAGTTAACTTAGCTATGAGATCTTTGATCTGAGTCCTGTAGTTTGTTAGCTCATGTTTAAGAGTTGAAATTGTTTTCTCTAAATCTTCTATTTTTAGTTTATAATCATTTTCAGCTCTTTTAAAATCATCTTTCAAGATGTTTAAGGACTCAAGGTCAGATCTCATCTCTAAGTTATATGACCTGTATCTATTAACTTTAGCCACACATTCAGAAGAGCAAAGATTTTCCAATACCTTGGTTTCATCATGGTCTGCCATAAGATCTTGGTTTGGAGATGCATCTTCTATCTGAAAGCTCCAGTTAAAGCCTCCTTCTTCAACAGCAACTGCAGCTTGCTGCTTTGGCTTCTCATTCTGGTGAGCTTTCTCAGTGTAGTTTGGTCTGGTCTGTGTTTGACCACCATTTGTTCTTGGTGCCTTACACTCTCTTGCAAAGTGCCCCATCTGGTTACAGTTGTAGCACTTTACTTTTCTTTTGTCCGGCCCAAACTTTCCACTGGATGTATTGCTTGGAAACTTTCTCCCAGTCCTCTTGTAGAACTTCTTGGCTCTGTGAGTGAGAAGAGCCATCTGCTGAACTATCTCCATATGTTCTAGATCATCTGGATGGATACAGTCCAAGTCTTCAAGAGTGAAAAGAAAGCTGCCAGAGGTTTCATCAGCTAAAACAAAGGCATGAGAAGAACTTGTCTCTTGGAAGGGACTTCCTTGAGTATAGCTTTCTCTTGTGTCTCTGGGAAGGTGATGAAAGGCCCTTTTTGTAAGTTGTCAGGGTAGCATAGCAACTGATGTTGTGGTTCATTGCTTTCCCTTTCATTCACATAAAGAGCTGAACTCAGTTGGTTACTGGAATTATCAGAGGAATTTTGCATGTTCATCTCCATCTGGAATGCACTCAGAATACCATACAACTCTGTAAGAGTAAGAGTCTTAAGGTCTGAGGTTCTCTTGATCACAACACAATAATGTGTCCATAGTTTAGGAAGAGAAGATATGAACTTCCTTACTATGTCCCTGTTCTCAAGAGTTACTCCAATATCCACCAGAGTGTCCACTATCTCAACATACCTGAAGTATTGTTGAGTCAATGTCTCATCAGCCTTAAAAGTGAAGTTTTCAAACTGCTTCTTTAAGAGATCTTTCTTGTTCTCTTTGGTTTCCTTGAATCCTTCATACATGAGCTTCAGTGCTTCCCATAAATCTTTAGCTGTCTTGCACTTCTTAAAGCCTCTGTAGATGATGTTTGGAAGAGCAGTTTGAAGACAAGTCATGGCCCTTTGATCAAGCTCTATTTTCTTCCTGTCTTCTTCTGAGTAATCATCTACATCTTTTGGGATGATACGATTACCAGTAGCAGAAGTAGTGCTTGGTATGAAGGGACCATTAACAACTGAGTCCCACATCCTTGAATCTTGACACTTGATGAAACCTTCCATTCTTGTGCACCATGTGTCAAAGTCTTCAGGAATGATCAGTGGGGACTTGGTCATAGTACCAGTTTCCATATCAGCTTTAGAAAGAGCTGCCATTTGAGTTGTTAAGTATTTTGTGTGTGTGAGGGATCTTAAGATGGTGAGATCTTATATCAAGAGCCTGGAAAGCTCTGATACCAAATGCAGGACCGGTTGAAGGGTGGCACTTTACAACACAACAACACAATAAGGAGAGTGTATTTAGAACCCTTAACAGATCAAATAGGGAACTGGTTATTATGATGCAAAGAACACAAGTAAACTTAAAACAAAGACAGAACAAGATAACAACACAAGTAGTTGGTTTTCAAGGATGCTGTATATTGCTTCTCAAGTTCAAAGTAACAAGTATTCAAGCATAAGCATGCACACATTTTAAGTTACAAGACTTGAGACACTATATACTACAACATACAGACGGCCATACTTTGAAGGCCAGCTGGATACATGAACTAGACAACAAAATTCATGTAGAGTAGTGACTATGACATGCCATAGCTCACATCCTAATATATTACAAAAAGGATAGAAGTACATAAAGTAGAAAGTTTTGACCCCAAGACCTCAATGTACAGTTTTCCTAAAGCATGGACCTTTTCACCAACTCATGCAAGTTGGTGACCAACCAGAGTGGGCAGCGGCAAAGTGGTTCAGCTTTACAGAAAAAGTACATCAGATAAAAGCATGTATGATAAAAGTCTTCGGAAGAATCTGTCTTGGTTCTTTGGCTTCGGAAGACTTTGTCTCTGAAGCTTCGGAAGACTTCATTTCTGGCTTCGGAAGATATTGGTCTTGGCTTCGGAAGATTTTACACTTAAAGTATTTCTAGTGTAAAACTTTCGAAGCATTTCTACTTCATGTTCTGTGCAGCATGTAGGAAGACTTAAAGAGTGTTTTGGCTGCATCAGACTTATAGGAATCCTTACAGTTTTGACGTGGTAGTTCCCGTAAATACATGTAAGATGACCATTGAGGTCTTAGAGGGTAGATTGGGCATGATGATGTTGCATGTTTATGCATGATGTATGTTATTAATGTATGATGATGCCCTGTATGATGGTGCTATCTGTGTATGATGATGTTCCTTATTGTAGTGTATGTTTATCTTTCCCGTGACTTTACGTGTTGTGTTAAAGAATGAAACGAAAGTATTATGTAACGTAAAGTGAATGATAATGAAAGAGAAACATGATGAATGAATGTATGCATTAATAAAGAATGAGAGTAAGAAAGGCTTGCAAGCAAATATAGGAGGTGAGTGACCTTGTTGTTGCAACAAACTCGAAATGGAATCCTTGTCTTTCGACCTCGGTAATCATGGTTGTGTGCCACGAAGAGGGTAAAGCTTGACACTGTGATTAACCATTTTTATAGAATCATTGCTGCATATCCTAGGTACTGTGGCCAGGAGGTGGAGTGCACCGTTATAGAAGGTCTATGATAGGCCTAGGTCCAGTACCACGAAATAGAAGGGTATTGCATATGGCAGTGGTACACCTAAACTTTACCTTAGGTATTATGACCAGGAGGTGCGGTGCACCATTATAGAAGGTCTATGATAGGCCTAGGTCCAGTACCACGAAACAGAAGGGTAAGGTTTATGGGTGATGGAAAGAAAAGAGGTAATAATGAAAAAGTAATAATGACAGGAAAGTATGATGAATGAACGGTAGTTAAAGAATGAACGAATGAAAGTAATGAACGGACGAAATGTGATAACAAAGTACGAAACAGGATCCTTGTCACTCGACCTTCATAATCATGGTTGCGTACCATGAAGAGGGTAAAGTTTGACAGGATCTAGATAAAAGTAAAAGATAATGAATGATGAAGATAATAATGATATTATCTATGTGTACGTATGATGTATGATTGCGTGAAAGTAAAGAAACAGTTTTAATGAAAGTAAAGTATGTTTTATTATAAAAGTAGAACTCACTCAGCAACGCTGACTTTTTAGGTGTTTCCAGTTGGCAGGTAAGGTTGCTGAGGATGGCACGGAGCGGTTACTCAGCTCTTTTGGATGGCATTCTTTTGTTCAACGCTTTTGTGTTGTAATACGAATGAACGATATTTTGTAAAGAACGATGTATTACTTGGCAAAAGTGTTTATTTAAATGAAATGAAATGTTTATTTTAAAAGTTTCCACTGCATGATTTTAGTAAAGTTATATAATTAAGTGTTTTAAGTGCGATGTATGACCAGCTGTAAGCGTTCCGGGAACGGGGCCTTACATTATTTTTCCTTTCTAGTTTTGAATTTATTTTTGTATATATATGTAGGGGAATGATCTCTTGAAAACCATGTTATAGATGAAAACCATATTATAAATGAAAACCATGAAAAGCAGGTTTTACATATATGTAAGTACGTGTTACAAAATGTACTACTAAAAGTTTGTATATGTAGGAGTTATGTATATGTAAGTATGTGTTAACAAGTGTACAACTGGAAGTTATATACATGTAACTTATACAAGTTACGTATACATAAGTCGTTTGTTATCATCATCATTCCTCGGAGTTTATATTAAAAAAATATATAATGGCATCAAAAAATATGATTGAAGTTTACTTAAATATACCTTAAACAATTAAAAAGTTAAATAATTATAAGTTATGTTATTTTACTTTTTTATCAATAAAAATTATGAAACTTAATGATTTTTTATTATATTATATTATTTAATGATTTTTTATTATATTATATTATTATGTTATTTTACTTTTTATCAATAAGGTCAAAGCGGTCATTTTATATGTATTTGTTTTTGTCGTCGTGGTCGACGGGGAAGATCTGAACGAAGGCCTGACTCGAACAGATCACAGGCCCCTGAGCTCCAAAAACTCGATCATTTAACGTCATTTCCTGCAAATGATGACATGTGTTACAACTTTTCAAATAAAGGATGATTTTTGTAATTATTAAAATTCAAGGACAAAACCTGCAATTTGATTTGAATATAAAATACGTTGTAATTTAATCTATGTATTATTAATAAATATCATTTAAAAAAACTTTTAAGGTAAGATGATATGTTATATACAATCTTTAAATCTCATTGATGGCCGTAGTATTATTTTTAATATTATCACTAAATTTTGTTTTTTTTTTCTATGTAACTTTATCACTTAAGTTTTAATTATTTTACTTTACTAAATGCATTTTTTAGCTAATTTTATCAACATTTCGATATAAATTTTTGAAAACACATTCTTTTTTTCAAAACCAAATATGTTTTTGATATTGCATGCTAATAATAAGTGCAACTATTATCACGACAAATAGAACCAATTACAAACAAAAGAAATCATTGTCGGTACTATCATTACTAGTATTTGTTTTCATATTATTAGTTATGGTTTGGAATTAGTTGAGACAATAACAATCAATACATAGAAAGAACTCATAAGACAAGGCGAGAGCGAATACGATAAAACTCTCATTGCTTAAGGGAAAAAACAAAACAAAAACACCACATAAAGCAGGGAAAAAACAAAACCAAAACACCACATAAAGCAGGGAAAAAACTAGTTTTATAAATAACAAGTATTTGGTCTATCAACTAAGATTTTTCATCACTAACATGTCTCTTCTTCACTGATATCACTTACACTATAAAAATTACCTATATATATTTGTCTGCATGTACATATTGAGGTGTGAAGGCCTTTGGGCTTTCGGATGGAGTTATGGGTCTGGCCCATCGAAGCTTCTTAAAAACCTAATTATTGTTATATATAGAGCACGTCATTGTATTGTAATCTTGTCCCTTAAGCTTAATAAAATACCTAGTTGCAGAGAGTGGACGTAGATCATATTGACCGAACCACTATAAATTCTCGTGTTCTTATTGTTTTCGTGTGCGTGCGTATAATAGTGTGTTTATTTCCGTTGCGTAAAGATATCTAACAACTGGTATCAGAGCATCAAGCTCTTGAAGATTTTCACTGCCGCCGCTATCTAGGGTTTCTATCGACGCCGCCACCTAGGGTTCCACCGCCTCCACAGTACCGCGCCGCTGTGAATAGTGTTTTCCGGCCATGAACAGTGTCTTCCGGCCGTGAACAGTGTTTCTGGCCGTGAACAGTGTTTCCGGCCGTGAACAGTGCTGCCAAAATTTTCCCTGTTTTCTAGTTGTTCGGTTCTGTTTTGCTGCTGCTGTTTCTAAGTTTTTTTTTTTTTTGCTGCTGGTGGGCTGATCACAACCACTTTGGTGGCTCTTTG
Organism: Flaveria linearis; assembly: GCA_024085815.1. Lineage (NCBI taxonomy): Eukaryota > Viridiplantae > Streptophyta > Magnoliopsida > Asterales > Asteraceae > Flaveria > Flaveria linearis. The sequence goes on along the minus strand of CM044002.1, from coordinate 82,725,241 downwards.
ATCGCTGGAAATTAGGGTTTTTTCAAACCCTAGGTTGCGCTGAAAGGGGAGAAGGCTGGAGTTGTTTTGGGGCTGTTTTTTGAGTGATTTTGCGATTAGAGTTCCGGCTGGGATCTCTTGTAGTTGTTGGTTTCGCTCAGGTTTTGCAGGTGAAGCGTCGGGTCGGGTGTTTCAGGTTCTAGGGTTTTTTGGTTGGAAGTACCGGATCTGGTTTGTTTTTCCTTTATTGACTGGTTATCAACTGTTCAGCGTGCCAGTTTCGTTTGTTCTATTTTGCCTCTGGTTTACTATTATGGTTGAAGACGGGAAGACTGTGATCGAAAATTTCAATGGCACTGATTTTGGTTGGTGGAAAATACAAATAGAGGCTTTACTTTGTCAAAAGGATTGGATGGGGTACTGGAAAAGAAACCGGAGAGTATTGAGAAAGCTGAAGAAGTAGTTTGGAATTCCAAGGACAAGAAAGCTAGAGAGGCTATTATGTTATCTTTGACGAAGAGCGTTGCTTTTAACATCATGAAAGAAACCACTGCAAGTGTTATGATGTTGGCTCTATCAAATATGTATGAAAAGCCGTCTGCAGCTAACAAAGTGTTCTTGATGAGGGAACTGTTCATGATGAGAATGAAAGAGGGAAGCTCAGTGACCTCCCACGTTAATGATCTGATGTCTATTCTTACTAGATTAGAATCAGTAGGAATAAAATTCGATAATGAGACTCGAGCCTTGGTGTTGCTATCTTCACTGCCTGATAGTTGGTCCGGGACTGTAACTGTTGTTACAAATTCTATGGGGGCTAACGACATGACATTTGAAAAGATCTGAGACATTGTGATAGGTGAAGACACACGTCTGAAAAGTGCAAATGTTGGATCATCTTCTGAAATGTTACATGTTAGAAGGGGAAGGGAAAATAGGCGAGCCAGTGGAAGTCGGGGAAAGAGTTCAACTCGAACTCGGAAAAATGTGAGGTGCTGGATCTGCAACGAGGATGGACATGTTAATAGTCAATGTCCAAAGAAAAGCCTGAACACTGCTGCTGAGGATGTCAATGATGGTGAAATAATGGTGAATCTGAAAACAGACGATTTTAGGAAGGTACGTCTCGCTGATGGCAAAATGCTTAATGTAATGGGCATGGGTGATATTGATTTGGTGACTCCATTGAGAACTACATGGAACTTGAAAAATGTCAAAGTGATTCCAGGTTTAAAGAAAAAATTAATTTTTGTTAGTAAATTAGATGAACAAGGACTAGAAGTTAAGTTTGGTGGAGGTAAATGGAGGGTAATCAATAGGAACCGGGTGATTGCTCGAGGTGATAAGCATGGGTCATTGTACATGGTGGAGGTAGTCGCTAAGGGACTAATCAACCCGGTTAAGCAAGTCAAAGTCGGGTTCGCTAAATCTGCTGTTAAGAGAGTTTGTTTTGCAAACATGAAGTCTGGAGCAAAGATTGTAGCTGAATGGGGTCATAAGTCTAAACCAGTCAGAGGATTTTGTGACAGTAGGAGCATGAGGCATGTTCTAGGTACAGTTAAGAAGAATCATGGGGTATTGAAGACTACGACTGGAAAAATCTCTCCTGATGATTGTTTGCTGAATTTGGAGAGTGTTAGTGGTTCTCGGTGTATCTCTGAATCTAGTGGATCGTGTAAATCAATTGAGACAGAGGATGGGTCGCTGGTGGAATTTACCACAACTGGGTTGGAGCTCGGGGGAGCTTCAACGGGCCCTTTCAAGTAATTGATAAGCAGGGGCCTCTGCAACTAAGGGATTTGGATTGAAATCTTAGCTTGTTCTTTGGAATTGAAGGCTTGAAGGATTTCTGTTACTTGAAGATTACGGATGACAAGGTTGCTTTGTACTTAAATGGCTAGCAGGAGCATTCGCAATGCCTTCAAGTGGAAGATTGTTGAGATGTGAAGGTCTTTGAACTTTCGGATGAAGTTATGAGCCTGACCCATTGAAGCTTCTTAAAACTCTAATTATTATTTTTATATATAGAGCATAGTCACAGGATTCGCTCCCCCACCCCACGAATCGCGAATCGGATCGCCCGTACCCGATTCGGGTACATTCGCGTACCATTCGCCCTCAGATTCGCGATTCAGTTCGCTGAAATAGGCGAATTTCGTTTTCAGTGGGAATCGAACCATGCTACTCCGATTCGCGAACCGACTCGCACCGATTCGTGAATCAAATCGCACCGATTCGTGAATCCAATCGCAGAAAATCGTGAATTCGATCAGTCGGTACGCGATTGGGAAGTGAATGGCTGCTCAAAGGGAAAAAGAAAGAGGTTGGAGTAGTGAATTTATGTATGCACATGAATGGCTGCGAATTGCAAGAAGATATGAATTTACTATTTGTTTTGAAGTTTGGTTATGGAGGTTTTTTAATATGATTATAAAATGTGTTATTTACTTATTTTAATATGTAATTCATTCATTATCTTTAAAAAATATAATATAGATTGTTTTTATAGGATACGGGGTATCGCACTATATGGTACACCGTACCGCGTACCGAATTGGCGTACCGAATGAACCTACCCCCCGCGTACCGAATTTTATATATTGACGAATCGCGTACCCGTTTTCATGCCGCGTACCGGAACGTACCGCGATCCATGTGACTATGATATAGAACATTTCATTGTATTATAATCTTGTCCCCTGAGCTTAAGAAAATATCTAGTTGCGGAGAGTACGTAGGTCATATTGACCAAACCACTATAAATTCTCGTGTTCTTATTGCTTTCGTGTGCGTGCGTATAATAGTGTGTTTATTTTCGCTGCATAAAGATACCCCACACACATGCATGTACATTTCTATGTATACATGCATGTACAACCATAGTAACCGTGTGGGCCTGGACAAGCCAAGTCACTAGCAAATGTACTTCGGAGACCAATAAAAGCAATCAATAGAACATAAATCAAACATAAACATTCATTGTTTCATAGAAGAGCAAAGCCATAAAACGCAAAAACAACGATGTTTATATAAACAAAGATCTATTGTCAAGACAATTCTATATCATAAAATCCCCAAAATGCAATTGCCCCTTTTTCTTAAGGATCGCAGAACCAAAGCCAAAACATGATATATTTTCATCTTGCAAATAACCGTCACCCTTATCAGTTAATCTTAGCCCTTGAAAAGTCCATCTCCGGATGCTGCACAAGATTAAAGACCAGTATGAAGTCAGGCACCGCAAAAAAGAAAGTAACAAATTTTGATCAATTTATTTAGGAATTAGGTCAATTTGTGCTATGGTCTTTTACCTAAACTGGCCTAATCAACAACAATTAGCTCAAAAGAATACGCTTTACAGAAAGAACGTTTGTCGTTCAACCAACCTGTTTCAAGTTTCAACCAGAACAGAAGAGCCACTACTGATAATTAACCCAAACAGGCCATTTTAGTACCCTCCAAATCAAATAACCCATTACACAAAACACAACTATCTAAAACCCTCCAGAAAGTTTCAACCAGCATTTGTGTGGGACCCGTTACCCAAACAGAACATTTAACCGCCCTCCCATAACCTTGTGTATAAGAACAATATTTACCTCAGCCATGAACTTTTTCAGAATGTCCTGTTTCTGCATCTCATCACTTGTTGGTTTGCCCATCTGCTTCTGTCGCTGATCAAACTAAAAAAAGGCACAATTGGGGAACGTTAGTAAAAAAAAATGTCGTTTCTTTAATTTATGTAAAAGTATCAGTTGTGATGAAGTATATTCCTACCATCATCTTTTCAACAGTAGATCTTGTTTCGGGGTCCAGGTCAGCTAATTTGCTGTTCTCAGGTTCTACTTTCTGGGTGTCAATTTCAGGTTCACCCTTGACCAAGAATTTCCACCATTCCATTTGATCCTGTTTGGTTAAAAGTAGTGAAATAGCTTTTTGATCCTCTGAAAAAAAAAATGGCCATGTAAAGAAAACTCAATGAAACAAATCATATAAAACAACTAATTAACTATAGTACGATAGACAATACCTAAACTCCAGAAACTATCATCAACCTTCACAGGCTTGTACAGCTCCCCCTGTACATAAATAAAACATTAAAACCTTTAGCATTTTATAACAATAAAAACTTACATTAAAAATAGTCAAATGCCTCTAACACACTTACTTCAAGTATTGGAGGCTGACCCTTGAGTCCAACTTTGAGATGGTTTTTCTTTATTTCACATGCTACATATCTCGACTTTGTTCCAGGAGGAACTGGAATGGTAACATTGACCTCTTGCAAAGACTGAACCCAAGAATAATTCTCCATATCCAGTCCATTCCCTTTATTAGGAGCTGCACAAAAATTCAATAGGCATGATACATTGATACTAGATGAATCATTAAAACAACAGAAAAATTGGAATTAGTTAAAACAATTTATTGTTATATTAACATGAAATAAACAAAAATTAGAATTCCAAACAGCCCCTGTATCTGTTAACCACTCAGACATGAAAATTGTCAAAGAAACATCTCTGCACTGTCTTGATAGTGATACATTTTACACTTGCTCAATAGGTTAAACAACAAGTGCAGAAATTTGATGGTCTTTTCTTTAAAGATCTTCTATATACTAAATGAAGATTATGAACACCCTTTTCAAACCCCTTATTTTGATTTAGAAAAACCATTACTTAACGATCACAAGTCACAAAAATACCTAATTACACGTCAAATAATTATAAGCTACAAGACAACATTATGATTCAAAACCCAACCTCCTACAGTCATTTTCTACCGCAATGACAGTAACTGATAAACGTGTTCCTAAAGAGACTTCTATAATAATGGATACTAAAAAAATGTTTTATCACAAGATCAAAGCCAAGCATTTACCCAACGGGTTGTCTATGTATTTGCTACAATCAAATAATAATCTACAACACAAATAACCAATTACAATAAAACTATGGTGTTATATACTACTTAAAAAGCTAAATTCCAACATTAGATCAAGAAACTATCATGAAAACAGATAATACACAAACTAAAAAACAGCAAACAATCAACATAATTATAAACATATATACCTCGCAATCCCTTCTTATCATCATCATTCGCCTCCTCCATCTTCTGATCCATCGGATCCTTTACAATTCCAGACTGCGACGACCCTGACGACGAAGCATCCTCCTTCACCCGCTTGTTATCAGCCTTTACACCGGCACCGCCGTTGCTAGCGGCGGAGGCAGCTTTCTCCTTTCTCTTCCGTTCATCAGCATCGACTTTCTCCTTCACCGAACGAACCAGACCATTAACGTCCTTAATCACGGAGTCTTTCTTGAATAGATCGGTTTCCGAAGCGACGAACTCGAACGCTGTCTGGAGAAAACGAAGTGGATCGGAGGAATCAAGAACAGCGTTGAACGGCTTCTTCGGAGATTCTGTTTGATTCTGATCATCTTCTTCGTATTCGGAGATGATCGCCATTGTTAAGACAAGTGATGGGGATTGAGATTATTGTTGTTAGGGTTAGGGTTTGATGGTGAGATTGAAGAAGAGTCGGGGTTTATTAAGCAAGAGTGAAGATGCACATCGGGACTTTATAGAAGGGTCCAGAACTCAAAGTGTTTATTATTTTTTATTTTTATAGAAGATAAAGTTATTTATAAATCTTAGAGAAATTCATATTTTAATAACCGAGCTTATAGTCATTTAATCCTGTCAGCTTAAAAAGACATAGAAATCTTTTAATATATCAATCTTAATGGTTTATTTTTTAACTGTTTTGACCATTGACACTAACTTTGTCCTCTTTATCTAATTAATCGTAAATGTATTTTGGTTATTTTATAGCGACTATTTATGTAAATTGTAACATCCGGTTTCTAAATCCGGACTTGTAATTGTATTATAGTTATGTTTAATTAATTAAGTTGAGTTTGTTTGTTAAGATTGGTGTTCAGTCGCATGACTTGCATGCGAATGAACTTCAGTCGCACCCCTTACATGCGAATGAGACTCAATCGCACGAATGGTAGGCGTATGTGTGGATAAGTAAGGCGGTGCAGAGAGTTCAAAAGCAGATTCCTATCTGCATCATCTCCATTACCTTGTTCCCTTCACACTGTACTCAAGAAATTGACTAAGGCAACTCCGTTTTGGTAAGTTTTGGATGTCACGGATCAATCTTGATATGTTATAAGCTGTGTATATGATTGAATTTGATCCAATAACACGTTTAAATCATTAATTTGGTCTGGTTCTTTTCTAAGTTAAAATCCGGGAATTCAGATCTGAGTTTTTGTGTAGTTTTGATGAAATAATGATCCGAAACCATTGTAAACGATGTGTATATGATCTGTTTTGAATATGATATGATTTGAATGGTTAAAACTCAAATTTTGAGTTAGTTTGGATAAAAAATGTCAAGAACACAACTGCTGATCCGTTTCAGACGAATGGGATCAGTCGCATGCCTCAGTCGCATGCCTCAGTCGTGCGAATGAGAGTCTAGTCGTGCGACTGAGTGCGAATAAAGGTTCAGCCGTGCGACTGAGAACCCAGTCGCCTGGTTAGAAGACCGAATGAAGACGAGTGATCACTATGCACGAATGAGGACTCAGTCGTGCGAATGAATGGTCAGTCGTACGACTGAAGGTTCAGTCGCATGAGGTCCATTCGCACGATTGGATGTTCATCCGCATAGGTCCAGTCGCATGAGTGCTCATTCGCATAAGTGTTCATTCGCATAGGAGTCTTGTTTGAGAATAGTTTATTGAATCAAGGTTTATTGCTTTAGATATACCTTGATTAGAAGAAGACTTAGTTATCTCGTGTACGTGGACTGTGTTGATTGTCGTGAGGGAGTTAATCAGATGAGTTCTAAGCCCTTTTAAATGTGTGTTTTAACATGCGGGCTAGCATACATACAATGATGAATAATTTGAATGTTTTAGCACCAGAATTATGATAATAATGTTATACATTACTAACAGCTCGTGGGGCTGTTAGGGTAAAGTTGGGAGGATGAATGGTTGGGACAATGAATGGTTATCTGAACATTGTTAATCATTACGTGATGGTAATGATTCCAATGGGTCAGATGGGGTTTAATGACAGATGAAAATGTATTGAAACTGGTGCTAAAAGAAAGAATGTATGGTGTGTAAATTAATGTGATAATATTGGCAATAAGTAAAGAAATTGTTTTGATGTAATGTAAATCTCAACAGGCCAGTTAGGGTAAGATGCCTGTGTGTGTAGACTGTACAGTGAAAAGGAGTGATGACGATCACTCAGCTTTGTGAACATCTTGTGGTGACGACCCTAGATGATTAAATTGGCATCCTACTGGATGAGAGATAGTAATTACAGTTTCTGGAGGGAAACTGACGTCCGGTGGGACGAGTCCGGTGGGATAAAGTAAAGTTAAAGTTGATTTTATTATATTGCCAATATAAATATGACTTTTGTATGTGATGAGATGTCATTAATGTTTTAATAAAAATTTAGAACTCACCAGTTTATCTGATATTTTGAGTGTGTTATATGTGTGCTAGGTAAGGAAGAATCCTCTAATAATAGAGGAAAGCAAGTATGAGCTGAATAAGGATGCTATCCCGGAGTTGCTGCTGGCATAGGGTGTAGGACCTGTTAATAATGTAAAAAGGATATGTATAAACAAATACTATTATATGTAAAAATGTTTTTATAAAGTTGGGTTGACATGTAATTATGTTTAGTTTTCCGTTGTATGACAAAGGCTCTGATTTGTATTTAGAATGTTAATCCAACTAAAGTTGATTTTATTATATTGCCAATATAAATATGACTTTTGTATGTGATGAGATGTCATTAATGTTTTAATAAAAATTTAGAACTCACCAGTTTATCTGATATTTTGAGTGTGTTATATGTGTGCTAGGTAAGGAAGAATCCTCTAATAATAGAGGAAAGCAAGTATGAGCTGAATAAGGATGCTATCCCGGAGTTGCTGCTGGCATAGGGTGTAGGACCTGTTAATAATGTAAAAAGGATATGTATAAACAAATACTATTATATGTAAAAATGTTTTTATAAAGTTGGGTTGACATGTAATTATGTTTAGTTTTCCGTTGTATGACAAAGGCTCTGATTTGTATTTAGAATGTTAATCCAACTATGTGACGTGCCTCCGGTGCCCTGCCGGGTTTAGGGCGTCACAGGTTGGTATCAGAGCAGTAGTTAAAGGGATCTAGTGTCTTAATAACTAGACTTTAACTAGAAAATAGATATGCCAGCAGGGATAGCTAGATAGAATAGTTTATTAAAAACCAGAGAAGGTGATGGGACGAACATGAGAAGGAATAACAAGAATAGTAAAAGTAAAGTAAACAATTAATAGTACATTTTTAATAATTTACTTTACTTATAGTATTCTGGTTATATACTTACATGCGAGTACCAAATAATTCTGATCTTGTTTTAATAGGTTATGGCTGATAGGGAGAGTGAAAGAATGCAAGGTGGAACCTCATAAAGAAATGTTGATGAAAGCACAGAGGTGCTTAGTATGACGAGACAACAATTTCGCGATGCAATGGCTGAGGAGGTTCGTAAGGCCTTGAATGTAGCTAGACCTGATGAGAATAGGAATGTTGATAAAGCTGAGAGGCCTAGTAAGAGAAAGGGAGTTACGTATAGTCAGTTTAAAGAATGTAATCCTCCACAATTTTCTGGGGCTATGGATGTGGTAGCCACTTATAAATGGCTTCATGAAATGGAAGCCGTGATCAAGTTGAGTGAGTGTAGGGAGGATTAAAAAGTAAAGTTTGCAGCCCACTCGTTTGTAGGTGAGGCTTTGTATTGGTGGGATACGATAATCCAAACGTTAGGTGAAGAGGCTACTGATAAAATGTTGTGGCCTGAATTTAAAAAGTTAGTGTCAGACAAGTTTTACCCGAAAGGCGAGATGGATCGAGTAGAGATGAATTTTCTGCAGTTTCAGGCAGGTAATATGTTCCATAGGGAATACACATCTAATTTTGAAGAGATGGCGAGGTTGGTGCCACATTTAGTGGTTCCTGAAGAGAAGAAAATCTTGAGGTATACCCAGGGGTTGCCTCAGGAGGTTAGAAAGTTAGTTAGATCATCTACCCCGAGTAGTTACCAGTTGACGGTAAACTTAGCAGCAGATATGTATCAAGAAGTTTTTGGTAGCGATGTTGCTCCTGATGAAAGTAGAAGGAAACGTGAAGAACCTGCAGCACAGAGAAGATTGGAGAATCTAAGTTTCCAGAAGAAGGGTAGATTTGGAAGGGGCCAATTCCAAAGGAATGTCAGAAATGAGCTGCCACGTTACGGGAAATGTGGCAAGCTACATAAGGGTGAATGTATGATCAGTAGTAGAACTTGTTTTAAATGTGGAAAGTTAGGACATTATGCTAATGAATGTAGTGAAGGCCTTCGTAGATGTTATCAATGTGGAGAAACGGGGCATATTCGAAGTGAATGTCCAAAGTTAGCAGTTAGAAAGTCTGAACCGGTTAGATCGATGAAAGGGTCAGGAGAAGGGTCGAGTGTGGCTAAGGGGCGAGCATATTCTATTTCAGCTAGTGAGGCTAAAGCTTTGCCAGATGTAGTCTCAGGTATGTTTTTAGTTAATGGGATTCCAGCTAACGTGTTATTTGATTCTGGTGCAAGTGGAAGTTTTGTATCTGTTAATTTTTGCTCTATGCTTGCGTGTGAAATTCGACCATTAGAGGTAGCCTTTATAGTTGAAACTGCTAATTATAGATCTGTGATAATTAGTAGTATGATTGAGGGTTGCTTTATTGAATTAGAAGGATATAGATTGCCTGTTAAACTATATCCTATGGTGTTAGGAGGGTTAGATGTAGTTTTGGGTATGGATTGGTTGGCAAACCTTGAAGCCCATATTGTGTGTAATAAGAAGCTGATTCAATTGAGAGCACCGGATGGGAAAACGATTAATGTATATGGCGATAGAGAGGAGTCAACTGTAAAGATAGTATCTATGATGAAGGCTGATAAGTTAATGAGCCGCGGGTGTGCATCTTATTTAGTATATGTGATCGATTCTCAAAAGCCTGTGAAAAAGATAGAGGACATTCCTGTGGTTAGAGATTTTATAGATGTGTTTCCAGAAGAATTACCGGGTATTCCTCAAGATCATGAAGTTGAATTTAGAATTGATTTAATTCCGGGTGCTAAGCCAGTTGCCAAGTCACCTTACAGACTAGCTCCATCGGAATTGAAAGAATTAATGAAGCAGACTGAAGATTTGCTAGAAAGAGGTTTCATTAGACCCAGTTCTTCCCCGTGGGGTGCTCCAATGTTGTTTGTGAAGAAGAAAGATGGGAGTATGCGTATGTGTATCGATTACAGAGAATTAAACAAGTTGACGATAAAGAATAAGTATCCACTCCCACGAATAGATGATTTGTTTGATCAGTTACAGGGAGTCAGTTGGTTTTCTAAGATAGATCTTCGTTCTGGTTATCATCAGTTGAAAGTTAAAAAAGAAGATATACCTAAGACAGCGTTTCGTACGCGTTATGGTCATTATGAATTTTTGGTTATGTCTTTTGGGCTGACAAATGCACCTGCTGCTTTCATGGATTTGATGAATAGAGTGTGTAAGCCAATGTTAGATCGATCAGTAATTGTGTTTATTGATGATATACTGATCTATTCAAAGAATGAAGGAGATCATGCCTGCCATCTTCGTGAAGTATTGGAAAGGTTGAGAAGAGAAAAGCTTTATGCAAAATTTTCTAAGTGTGAATTTTGGTTACGGGAAGTACAATTTTTAGGACATGTGATCAATGCAGAAGGTATTTTAGTAGATCCTGCAAAGATTGAAACAGTAATGAAGTGGAGTCCTCCAAAGACCCATCTGAAATCCGCAGTTTCTTGGGTCTGGCTGGTTATTATAGAAGATTTATTCAGGATTTTGCCAAAATTGCATCCCCGTTAACGAAGCTGACAAGAAAGAATGAAGAATACGTATGGGGATCAGAACAAGAAAATGCATTTCAAGAACTGAAGCAGAAATTAACTCGATCACTAGTGTTGTCGTTGCCAGATGGAAATGAAAATTTAGTAATCTATTCAGATGCTTCGTATCATGGTTTAGGTTGTGTATTGATGCAGAGGGGACGAGTAATAGCTTATGTTTCCAGACAGTTGAAAGAACATGAAAAGAATTATCCAACGCATGATCTGGAATTGGCAGTAGTGGTATTTGCCTTAAAGATATGGTGGCATTACTTATATGGGATAAAATGTACAGTTTACACAGATCATAAGATTTTGAAATATTTCTTCGATCAGAAAGAATTAAACATGCGCCAGCGGAGATGGTTAGAATTGGTGAAAGATTATGATTGTGAAATACTTTACCATCCTGGTAGAGCAAATGTGGTTGCTGATGCGTTAAGCAGAAAGAATGAACACCCTCCGATTCGAGTTAAGTCATATAAGTTAATGATAACCCCAGATTTTATGTATCAGTTACGGGAAGCTCAACTAGAAGCATTAAAGGAGGAGAACGTGAAACGAGAACGAATGAAAGGTCAAACAAAAGATCTGGAAGAAAATAGTTTTGGGGTTAAGACAAAATGTGGTCGTATGTGGGTTCCAATTAAGATGAGAGAGTTGGTGCTAGATGAAGCTCATACATCCAGATATTCTATACAGTCTGGTGCTACTAAGATGTGTAAAGACTTAAAAGAAGAATACTGGTGGCCAGGTATGAAGTTTAATGTGATGCAGTATGTGAATAGGTGTTTGACATGTCTTCAAGTTAAAGCTGAGCATCAAAAGCCTTATGGTAAGCTCCAACCCTTAGAGATCCCAAAATGGAAGTGGGAGGAGTTGACAATGGATTTCATAACTAAGCTTCCGTGTACAGCTAAAGGTTATGATACTATTTGGGTCATAGTGGATAGATTGATACGTAGCGGGCATTTCTTACCAATCAAAGAAACGTATAACTCTGAGAAGTTAGCAGAACTGTTTATTCGAGAAATTAATGCTCGTCATGGAGTGCCATTATCTATTGTGTCGGATAGGGATACACGTTTTACTTCGAGGTTTTAGAGAAAGTTTCATGAAGATATGGGTACTCGTTTATTACACATCACATCTTTTCATCCAGAAACTGATGGGTTAACTGAAAGGACTATCCAAACAGTTGAGGATATGTTACGAGCTTGTGTTATAGATTTTCGTGGTAGTTGGGATAGTCATTTGCCATTAGTTGAATTCTCCTACAATAACAGTTATCATTTCACAATTGGGGGAGCCCCTTATGAAATGTTATATGGCAGAAAGTGCAGGAGTCCGATATGTTGGGGAGAAATTGGGCAGAAAGAGTTGGGTAGTTTGGAAATTGTACATGCTACAAATGAGAAGTTTGATCAGATCAAAGCTCGGTTTAAAGCAGCTCAAGATCGACAAAAGTCTTATGAAGATAAAAGGCGAAGGCATATAGAGTTTGAAATAGGAGATAGAGTTATGTTGAAAGTATCTCCTTGGAAGGGCATTATCAGATTCAGAAAGAAGGGAAAGTTGAGTCCTCGTTTTATAGGACCGTTTAGAATTATAGAACGAATTGGAAAAGTAGCCTATAAACTAGAATTACCTGATCAGTTGCAAGGAATCCACCCAACTTTTCACGTATCGCAGTTACGTAAGTGTTTAGCCGATGAAAATGCCTACGTGCCTTTAGATGATATAGAAGTGGATGATAAGTTGAATTATGTTGAAAAACCTACTGCTATAGTGGACCAAAAGATGAAAAAATTGAGAAATAAAATCATTGAGTTAGTTAAAGTACAATGGTCGAATAGAAAGGGGTCTGATTTCACCTGGGAATCGGAAAATGAGATGAGAAGAGATTATACCCAGTTGTTTGAATAGTTGGTTTCGGGGATGAAACCTATTTAAGGGGGAGAGAGTTGAAACATCCGGTTTCTAAATCCGAACTTGTAATTGTATTATAGTTATGTTTAATTAATTAAGTTGAGTTTGTCTGTTAAGATTGGTGTTCAGTCGCATGACTTGCATGCGAATGAACTTCAGTCGCACCCCTTACGTGCGAATGAGACTCAATCGCACGAATGGTAGGCGTATGGGCTTCAGTCGCATGATTCAGTCGTGCGAATAAGGTTCACTCGTACGACTGGGTGTGAGGCGGTTAAGATATATGTGTGGATAAGTAAGGCGGTGCAGAGAGTTCAAAAGCAGATTCCTATCTGCACCCAAGCACCCCTGTTCTCATGAAATTGACTAAGGCAACTCCGTTTTGGTAAGTTTTGGATGTCACGGATCAATCTTGATATGTTATAAGCTGTGTATATGATTGAATTTGATCTAATAACATGTTTAAATCATTAATTTGGTCTGGTTCTTTTCTAAGTTAAAATCCGGGAATTCGGATCTGAGTTTTTGAATAGTTTTGATGAAATAATGATCCGAAACCATTGTAAACGATGTGTATATGATCTGTTTTGAATATGACATGATTTGAATGGTTAAAACTCAAATTTTGAGTAAGTTTGGATCAAAAACGTCAAGAACACAGCTGCTGATCCGTTTCAGACGAATGGGCTCAGTCGCATGCCTCAGTCGTGCGAATGAGAGTCTAGTCGTGCGACTGAGTGCGAATAAAGGTTTAGTCGTGCGACTGAGAACCCAGTCGCCTGGTTAGAAGACCGAATGAAGACGAGTGATCACTATGCACGAATGAGGACTTAGTCATGCGAATGAATGGTCAGTCGTATGACTGAAGGTTCAGTCGCATGAGGTCCATTCGTACGATTGGATGTTCATCCGCATAGGTCCAGTCGCATGAGTGCTCATTCGCATAAGTGTTCATTCGCATAGGAGTCTTGTTTGAGAATAGTTTATTGAATCAAGGTTTATTACTTTAGATATACCTTGATTAGAAGAAGGATTAGTTATCTCGTGTACGTGGACTGTGTAGATTGTCGTGAGGGAGTTAATAAGGTGAGTTCTAAGCCTTTTTAAATGTGTGGTTTTAACATGCGGGCTAGCATACATACAATGATGAATAATTTGAATGTTTTAGCACCAGAATTGTGATAATAATGTTATACATTACTAACAGCTCGTGGGGCTGTTAGGGTAAAGTTGGGAGGATGAATGGTTGGGACAATGAATGGTTATCTGAACATTGTTAATCATTACGTGATGGTAATGATTCCAATGGGTCAGATGGGGTTTAATGACAGATGAAAATGTATTGAAACTGGTGCTAAAAGAAAGAATGTATGGTGTGTAAATTAATGTGATAATATTGGCAATAAGTAAAGAAATTGTTTTGATGTAATGTAAATCTCAATAGGCCAGTTAGGGTAAGATGCCTGTGTATGTAGACTGTACAGTGAAAAGGAGTGATGACGATCACTCAGCTTTGTGAACATCTTGTGGTGACGACCCTAGATGATTAAATTGGCATCCTACTGGATGAGAGATAGTAATTACAGTTTCTGGAGGGAAACTGACGTCCGGTGGGACAAAGTAAAGTTAAAGTTGATTTTATTATATTGCCAATATAAATATGACTTTTGTATGTGATGAGATGTCATTAATGTTTTAATAAAAATTTAGAACTCACTAGTTTATCTGATATTTTGAGTGTGTTGTATGTGTGCTAGGTAAGGAAGAATCCTCTAATAATAGAGGAAAGCAAGTATGAGTTGAATAAGGATGCTATCCCGGAGTAGCTGCTGGCATAGGGTGTAGGACCTGTTAATAATGTAAAAAGGATATGTATAAACAAATACTATTATATGTAAAAATGTTTTTATAAAGTTGGGTTGACATGTAATTATGTTTAGTCTTCCGCTGTATGACAAAGGCTCTGATTTGTATTTAGAATGTTAATCCAACTATGTGACGTGCCTCCGGTACCCTGCCGGGTTTAGGGCGTCACATATTTATGTAAATGTTAAATCTTTAAGGCTATTTATACATATTTTCAAAATTATCAATACAATCACCAAACACCACCGCCTAACACAACCAAGACCACCACTTAACACAACTACCCCCACAAAATACCATTAAAATCCATTAGAATGTCATCAAAATCCAATCAACCCACCACTGTAAAACCTTACCACACTGTCACATGCGCCACCAGACCACCTCTACAGCCCGAGCACCTCCCATACCCCCATTGTGACTCCACCAACACCAATTTTTACTACTACAACAATTACAAATTCTCCCAACCCCTGCCACTTCTACAAAGCCTGTCACCGGTACTGGATCCACGATGGCACCCTTTATGACATTCCTACCTGCAATGGCAGCTGGAAGAATGCCAAACTCTCACGCCTCACTAGCACAACCTCCACCTCAACATGTTGCCCCACCGCCACACCCACACCCATCTTGTTCCCCTTCGCTATAGACCACGGCGGCGGTGGGTTTCGAGCAGTGTTACGTTGTGGTTGTGTTGGTATTTTTGAATACATATATATTTATAAAATTTGAAATTTATATAATAGTCTTTAAGGTGTAAAATGACTAAAATACATTTCCACTTAACTGGAAAAAGTCAACAAAGTTAGTGTCAAAGGACAAAATGGTTAAAAATGAAATGTTAGGGATTAATATGTCAAAAGATTTATTTTTGGCCTAATAGGGTTAAATGGCCCTACCCTAAGGGCCAAAATCAGCAGTTTACTCTAAATCTTATTAGGCGAATTGAATTTTAATAATTCAAACTATCACTTATTAGTCTATAATAATTTATACTATCAGTTTGACCAACAATTATCTAAACTTTCATTTTTGTTGTCAATAGCAATACTAGTAACATAATTATTCATTTATGAAACAGGGAGACACACGGTGAAATAGAATGAAAAATAAGTGAAAATCAAGTGTAAATAAATAAAATTATGCTACTAGAATTGTCATTGGTAATAAAACTAAAAATTAATATTATTATCGACAAATTTGATAGTATGGATTATTATTTGCTAATAAGTAATAGTTTGGATTATAAATATTTAATTTGTCATCTTATTATTAATAATATAGAAAAAAAATGGTAGTGATACTACTAGAAAAGTCAGTTTCAATATTACCCATACGCAATCTTTGTATACATGTTGCGTTAAGATGAAATAGGCATGTTAATATGTCCAAAGTCCCTGCCGCAATATGATAAAAGGCTATTCCTCCAAGAACGAAAGGATCAAAACCTCCACAACCCACTATAGATTTATAAATTGTAGGTTTCCTGTTAGTCCGTCAGGATCAAGCACCAATATGCTAAAACCATACAAGTCAGTTACATTAAAATGCATAAAAAGCAAATATTATTAATTAATATATAAATATATAAATTTTAAAGCTTAAAATTAGAAATAGTAAACTTTAAGGCTTTTACATTTTAATATAAAACTTTATATTTTTATAAATTTTCCATAACAGTTTAATGGATTTATTATTATAAATTTTGATATAACTGTATATTTTATTACTTTTCATAATAGTTTCATAAATTATTAATACATATTTTGATATAAAACTCTATATTCTAATAAATTTTTCATAAGAATTTAATGAATTTATTATTGTAAATTTTGATAAAAAACATTATAGTTTTATAATGTTTTCACAAGAATTTAATGGATTTATTATTGTAAATATATGGCCAGCATGCAGTCGAAGAAGGTTAATAGTTAAAAGTTTAATGTCGTTAAAATAAAGTTTGAACACTTAATGATTATTTAATTCAAATATATTCACTAATATTGAGTGAATGTACGTAATTTTTTTTAATCTTACCTTAAACCTAGAATATTTGCACATCCACCCTATGTTATACAAACATCAATCGACAAAAATTTCATACGGATATTATTTTTCAATACAAATGGTATTGGTTTTTGAAACATCAAATCAATTAATTTCTATCCTAAGAAGTGTTTAGAAGAATACAACTTGTATTTAAGTTAGAAAGAGTAAAATATATAACGGGATGCATAGTATCATAAGCGTGGTCGTTGATGTAGTACAAGGGTCGTATTTACCATTATGGATCGCATTAATTTTGAGTTTACGACACTTTTTATTTATTTGAATTACTTAAAACAACATATTGTTTCTCCATTTCACTGTTTTTTAATTATTTGACACGACATTTTTAATCCTCGATATGTGTGCTAATATTTGATGTGACCTAAAACGCGATCAAAACTTACTGTATAAACTTTCATATTATAATAATCCTATATATTTAAAAGGGAACTTAAAGAAATAGTTGATTTCTAATGGTTTTGATATTGACCATAAAAGAATTATGTATTTGCAATTTATCCTCTTGGCTTTAAAGAGAAGAAAAGAGAAAACATCCTTGACATCACATCTCACATCCAGTGCATTTAGAAATAAAATACTCTCTCTTTTGACCATTGTTCATTAATAGTTTTTTTGTTTTATTTTCAGTTTGTTATTGATGTGTTGCTCGCCAAATGAGCTCCAAGGGCGGTAATAAGATACCGAAGTGGTGTTTGTCGCTTAGGCGTGACTGTTGATTATGGTTACCAGCCGTAACCAAGCACCGCATCTGAGCTCGAGCCTAAAATTTCAAATTGTTTCGAGTCGGTCATCATGCGCGTAACGCGCGCCGGTGAAAAATCCTAGTTCATTTAATCATTCAACTGTTTAGTTTACAACACAATGATGTTATAACAACAACAATTAAGATGTTGTCTAATAGTAGAAACAAAAGAATTGCCCAGCGAAGGTCGTTACACGATTCTCCTGTCTGAGATTTTTTGACCAAATATTTGAAGGATTAGTTGACACCGACGAATATGGTGACGGGAGGATCGAACTATATTCTTTATCGTGAGAGGTTGATAGAGTATATATTATATTTTCTAAATAAAACCAGAAAATAAATGTGATTGGGTTTTTTATATATACACTCACCTACACACACTCCAATATCTTATGATGATGAAAACTGTTACTTTTCCGGTAGACACTAAACATTTATAGTTTTTATCCATATGAATGTCGTCTAAGTATTTATGATTATTCAGAATGCATTCATCGTGATGTTTACATATTGTCATGCAATTTGAGTCTTAATTTACATGTTTTCGACAAAAATAAGATTTTCAACACTTTGGCAACAAGAGATACTTATATTGCTAGTGTTACGGAAATGGTGTGTCCTCGTAATATTGGTTATCCCGGTCGAGATAAGTTGTATTTTATTGCGTAAGAAGGATCAAAAGAAATTATTAGCGTGGCAAGAAATAAATTTACATTATGCTTGGCTTAAATCAGATACGTTACACTAAATGAATTATAAGGTTAGGCGTATAATGTAGTGATATCTGTAAATTTCTTATAAAATCAATGTTTAATTATTATTAGTTTTCTCTACATCTTGACGAAAAACATTCGTGCTCTACATCTTGACGAAAAACATTCGTGGTTCATGACCTCGCCGTTTGATGAAAAGTTCATTACTTGATAAAATACATGTGGAATTGACCGGAATATAACATGCTTTGTATTATTTGACCGTTTACGACATAAAAAGTACTTCATAAAATCAAATCAATGTTTATTCTTTTATGTTTTTTCTACATATTGACAAAAAAACATTTGTGACCCTTGGCTTAATGAACGGGTTGTCATGTGGAGAAACAGGTCGGGAACGCGAATGGAAGTTAAAAGTGGAATTTCTTAAGGATTTAGGATATTGGACGCTAGCGGACCGCTATGGGTTGCGAATGATGACCACAATAGACTGCCAAGAAAGGAGGTTTGGGGTCTGGACGCAAGGTCTCATAGTAGACAGCTAAGGTAACGGTAACGGTCTGCTAAGGTGGTCGTGGACTGCCATGGTCGAGCTTAAAGGTTCACGAGGAATATTCGTTTGACATATGAAAATAATCTATTTGAAAGATTCGTATATTGTTGTTTAAGGCAGTAACAGATCGCTAAGGAATGGGTAGTTGGTCATGCTAGAACCTAGTCGGGCAAAAATGGCATGAAACCCGAAAATTTGAATTTTGACCCCCATTTCTCTCATTGCTCTTGGTTCTCCCTCTCTCTCTACTTGATCCCAAACTCTCTCTCTCTATATAATTGGTGGACATTTATAGTCTCAGTTTGACGATCCAGCTCGTAGTTGAGTTATTGGACATTGGTTTAGCTAGAAACTGACGTTTGGAGGCTAGTTTTCATTGCTAAGCCTCATTCTTTTCCAAATACAGACTATTACCTATTGTGAATGAGAATGTGACATGTGAAAACCCATTTTATAATTAAGTAAAATATAATCATAAACCATTCACTTGAAGATGATTACAGGTGGTTTAGCGTTGCATCTTCATGATATGAATTTAAATAGGATTTAAAATTTAAAACAATTCGTTCTTGGGTCTGAAGGCAAGTGTAATCTTGAACCCTAATGATATGAGATTAAATAGGATATAATAATTTGAAACAATCATAAAAGTATCATGACCGACCGTAACTCAGGGCCTTTCGGCTGTAGGTTATGGCCTACCTTTAAGCCCATAAAATTTATCTTTGTTTTACGGAGCTGGTAGATGGACTTTCGGTGAGGCCGTAACCTATAGTCTCATATTTTCTTCCTCATTTTCCTTTATTTTCAGCTCCTTTTCATCCACAATCTTTCTAACCTTCATATCCTTAGTGAATAATGTCCATTAAGCTCCATTTAAGCTACATTTCAAGCACAAAACCAAGTAATACCATTCGATACATAAAGTATATTAAAACGTGATATTAACTATCATATATGCATGCATAATAACCAATTATCACTTCCCCAAACTAAACCTTTTGTTTGCTCTCGGACAAACTATCTTGTAACACTTCAAGAATAATTAATCAAACATATTAATTTTTTAGCAGTTGTAGCAGAGCAGAGTAGAAGCAATCATAGTAGTAGAGCAGAGCAGAGCAGAGAAGAGCAGAGCAGAGCAGAGCAGAGCAGAGCAGAGTGATAGTAGTAGCAGCTAAAACAACAATAATAGATCAGAGTAAAGTAGTAAACAGCAGAACAGAAGAGCGAGTAGTAGTAGTAGCAGCACAAGGAGCATCAAGAACACTAAGAGCAGAAGCACTATCAACACTAGTAGCAATAATAGGTGGAAAAGCAGTATTCTGTTATACTAAGGGATGTCTTTTGATTCAATATGGAAGGCTCCTAAGTCCTTCAGCCCGTTGCCTGTGGACAGATGCCTTAAGTGGCAACTTGATTTCACCTACCTTTGGTACCAGCTCAATAAGGTATAAATATTCCATAATTTGAGTAAATAGTCTAATTTCATGTCTTAATTCCATTATCTTTACTCTAATGGGACTTCGTCATACATAAAAAGGGATAGATAAAATCTAAGGGCCATTCTTTAATCAAATGCGCCAATACCTATATCTAGATTAGACCCACTTAGAACGACTGACAATTGCTTTTATGATATGCTCTAGGGTTGAAACTGGCTAACATAGGGTGAAGAAGAAGCTCGCAAACATTTAACAAACGACCGTGCCGGTGTTCCTTGCTATCTTGACTCCTAGTAACAGGAGCAAGAGAAGTAGCAGGAGGAGTAGCAGTAGTAGTTTATTTGAGAAAGCATAAAAATGATATAATCATTCAAAATAAGAACAAGTCCCTAAGTAAACATCTTGAATCTCGGGACAGAATGAGTAGCAGAAGCTGTTTTCTTGGTCGGGTTGTCACTTTTCTTTTGGGATGATGGAGGAGGAGGAATAGAATGACTCAACTCGGAGCTCACAGAAGGAATACAAGAAGAAAGCTTGGATTGAGAATTCAATTTTTTGAAACATTATAAAAAATAATGATTGATTATGAACTTTAGAAAGAGTTTAAGATATGAAAAGCACCATTGGCCCTATAGTTAGCGTTGAATTGTTTTGACAATATCTAACGGGTATAACTTTGTGATGAAATTCGTACATGAGGTGATATGCTTGTATGATATGTATAACAAATATCAAAATAACAATAAACAAATGACATAGTTAATTACTATGAAATCCCTTGATCCATGGGGATCTCCAACACAAAACCTCGGGAGGTGACTAACCGTCATGTTGCCTCTTGTTCTGCTTATTGATCACAGAAAAAGTACAAATCGAGAGCAATAGCTGATAGACACTAGGTGTTATAGAAGGTTGTGAAAGTGTGCTCTTGTGTGTTCTATTCGACCGTTGTGCCTCTATTTATAATAAAAATAAAATAACTAAACTCCTAAGATTTTCAAGGATTATGTAGTCTTCACTCTTGATCATTAAAGGTCGATTTCTATATTTTTTCAAAAACTATTGTGAAAGTGTGCTCTTGTGTGTTTTATTCGACCACTGTGCCTCTATTTATAATAGAAATAAAATAACTAAACTCCTAAAATTTTCGGGGATTATGTAGTCTTCACTCTTGATCATTAAAGGTCGATTTCTGCATGTTTTCAACAGCTGTACTCTGATTCTATATGATTGACTAAGTAATAGTGAGTCACTGCGAGAACAAGTCAAAGCCAAAGAGGAACAATAGTCGGTTATTAACAATAAAATGTAGGATACTAAACTTACTCAGGATATGGGGTACCAGACCTTAAAATGCACCCTTAATAGTGATTATGGGAATAAGTCTAGTTATAGAATAGCATCAAGATGGAGATTTTAGGAAGATACATAACTCTAATAATATATTATTAATTATTTGTTATTTTTGATCTAAGAATTACTTAAACATATTTACAATGAGAAACTTCAGAATATTAACTCATCGAACCTTAGGAAAAATTTAGATTTTTTATAATAACTAGGGTGGTTCAAGCCACGCTTCGCGGCGGCATTTAACGCATAAATTTCGTCACATGTATCCAGGTAAATGCAGACTATACATATTGAATTTGAAGGCTTAGAAACAACAGTTCATTATGACTGCAAAACAGTGCGTTTACCATACCAAAACAACGAATAACCCATGTTGTATTATATCGTCATCGCCTAAAAAGTAGAGTTGAAAGTAACAGTCAGATCGTGGTTAAGAATGTTCCCAAACCAACAATAAGCATAATGTCACAACTCGACCACCAAATAAAACACGTCGGTGAGTGAGGTCAGTCACGCATGTCCTAAATCAGCGGATCAAAGAAATTATTAAGATGAGAGCATCCTCATCCTGTCATTAAACTAAAGTTTAGTTTAAGATCGTGAGCATTCAAAATAAAACTCCTGATGGTAGAGATACCATCAAAAATAAACCCACAAATGCTAGATGATAGATCAAAGCAGCTCTCGGATGAGTTTATGCTCATCATCATTGAACCAAAGTTGGGGTTCACATCATTCTTCTACATATTTAAAAAGCAAATGAAAGGATCAAGCATGAACATTCAAAAGAAAACCCCAAATAACAAATATATCGTCACAGACGATCAAATGTCGGAATCGACATTATAGAAGCTCTCAGATGACTCCAAGATCATCATCATTGAACTAAAGTTAAGGTTTACGTCACGAACGTTCAAAAGAATACCCCAAATAACTGAGATACCATCACAAACCTAGAAATACAACAAAAGATGCAATATGTTCTCAGATGCGGGCATCGACTCCATTAGTGAACAAAAAGAGTAATCTAAAACATTAGATACAAAACCCCATATATTCAACAAATCAAAGCAATCGGGTTCTCAGATGAGCTCTCCTCATCATCACTGAACATCGAGCATCATAACAACAACACTATCGGCGACTACAACTGCTAAAGCAACGACAACAGTGCCACGATGGCCACCGCCTCCACCACCGACGCCGCCGCCTTGTTCTCCCCACCAAACCTGAGTCCCTTGGTCAAAGGGAGGCGGTACATAGGAGGTGAGGAAACGGTGACGAAGCCGTGGCCGCCACCGCCTACAAAGCCACAGGTTATGGAAGATGGAGATCCCGTCGGAAGATAGCAGGATGATCGGTGGTGGAGAAACGCGGCCAAACCGACGGCCACCAAGGTGGAGGGGCGGCCACCAAGCCGGAGCGGCAACCGCCGCGGCCGTCTCTCGGCACCATCAAACACACGGATCTTTCTCTCTCTACAACATAGTAGATATATAAACAAAACAGGAGGACCAAGATGCAAAATCTGATAAATATTATGGTCAAAACTTAAAACCTAAAGTATCACTGTTTCTTCTAACTGCTTTTTAAATATATAGGAGAATTTGTTATAGGATATCATTTATATATAGTAAAATCAGGAAAAAAAATAACACACTTAATAATATTAGAAACTAAGAATAATTGGTTAATAGTTACTTCTACTTTATGATTTTAATAAAATAAAAAAGAAAATTTCGACAACACTTAAAAATGAGATTATTTATAATTTAACTAGGTTAGTACCCGTGTGTTATACGATTGATTTAAACAATAACATGTTTAGTTAATTGATGAAACAATATAATTATCATAAGTAACTGAAAAACATTACTTTTGACGGTTAATAGTAGAAATTCACTTACATTGACAGAAAAAAAAACTTACATACCTTTAAAAGTCTTTTTGTGCACCACATTTCTTGTCTCCGTAAGTTTAGCGTCCTTATCTAATATTAGTAATTTGACACCGTCTCTACAATTACTCTTGATAACATTATATATATAACTGTCCATTAGTAAAAACTGAGCACCAATTGTGAAAAATGATTGTCATTGTCTCTTGTTAATTGTCATCGTAAAATAAACCAAAAGTGAAATGTCTTCTCTAGGCCTAAAAGGGATCTTTTAATCAGATATTAGAAAATTAATTTTTTAAAAAAATGTTCTAGTACCAATATTACTTTCAAATATTATTTAAGCTTCAATAACATATTTTTTAAGAGTTATGACTTGTAGGTAAGTACCATTGCAAATGCAATTTTGTCGGTAAATATTAGATATAAGGATTACCGGAACAACAACTTTCACTATCAACATGTGATTGAGCAATCCTGATATTTAAAACCAAGTCTAATATATTCTTTTGTCACATAAAAAATTTACCTTTATTTGGCAAATAGGAAGGATCATAAACAAAAAGTTTGCACTTAGTTGTTTCACCCTTTGAAGTAAAATAACAAACATTTCCTTCATCACTAAACACAACCTTAGATTTAAAATTTTTTTTTAATGATCGTTATATAACCTTTGAAATGATCAAAATGATTACTTTTATTTGCTTTTAGCCATGACGTATTTTCCCACCAGCTAAGATAATCACAATCTCACCCTTTTAGCAATATCTAAAATTTTAATAAAAATAAATAAATACACCACAAAAGTTATTATAATTCATGATAACCAATCTAGGACGGGTCGGGTTAGGACGGATCAAATCCAAAAATATTAAAATTCTCAATTTTCCAATACAAACCATAAAAAACATATAAACTAAAAATAAAAGTTGTTTCAAACATTAATTCAACGTTTAAACCCCATGTAAACAAGTACATTTAGAGTGTTTTAACAATAAGAGGATGCATATCTTCATCATTTAAGCTTCTATTAAAAATTGATACAGTTTAAACAAAAATTAAAATGAACCTGATGTGTAAAACCAGTCACCTACCATAACATTTCATTACCTACCACACACTTCAAATCACAATTAAAAAAGAGTAGACAAAGAAGAAACATGAAGCACAACCTTAACTATTGATAACCACTTTAAATATCTTCAAATTCAAGATGAAGGTTGTTGATGCATCTATACCCATTTGGACCTCCATGGACAATAATATAATCAAGAAAATTAATGAAACATCAATACATGAATTAACAATATTTAAAGTGTATGAATAATGGATATGGATATTACCTAAAAGTTGCTACTATCAAAGGTTTGAATCAATGCTTCGATATCTTCTACAATTTCTTCTTCCATCTCGTTTCCATTCTCCTTCTCATCTGAATATATGAAAAGTAAAATATGTATGATTTACTATTAACATGAAAGCATATGCAATCTGAAGTTACAAATATAAAAATTAACCATAATACCTTTTAAATCAAACAACCAATCACGTCTGCATAACAACGCCTCAGCATTTGAAGATACAAGTGAACTTCGATATTTACTTATAACTCGACCGCCAATACTGAAAGATGATTCTGAAGCAACGGTCGTTATTGGAATGCTTAAAATGTCATGAGCTATTAAAGCCAACCGTGGATACCTTCCTTGATTATCCTTCCAATATTGTAAAACATCAAGTTCTTGTTTTCTATCAACTGAAGGTTCCTTGAGATACATTGTTAAGTGTGACTTTTCTCTCTTACTACTTTTAAATTGGCTTTCAAATGACTCAAACCCTTCCAACTCATCAAATACATCAACATTAACATTCGAACTTCCAGCCAATAAAGAATTGTGTGTCTCTAAACGAACATCATACTCCTTATCATATAACTTATGAATGCCATCATAAATGCTCTTCAACTTCTCCCCACGTACGTCATTTGCCACGTTAAGTTTTGAGAAACAATGCTCAACAATCTTAAACTTGTACCGTGGATCTAAAATAACGGCAAAAGACAAGAACACACTATAACTTTCCCAATATTTTCCAAACTTCTTTTTCATGTCTTTCGCCATATCACTTGTATGGCCCCGATCCCGGGCACCTCACAGTTGGTCATTCACAGCAATAATTACATAAAATGTGACATATTACAAATTTAAGCAGCGGAATTAATTTAACAAAAGACATTCATTTCATTATAAACACTGTTGTTAAGCAATACACCTTGGTTTAATCAGATTACAAAAGAATGGTTTAATTGCATTACAAAACAACAGTGATATCTACTGAGAATGGATGTTAGTCTTGCCTCGTCGAGTAGCCATCCCCGCGTGCCATCCCTAGTAACGAATTACCTACCAACTGGAAATGCATAAAAGTCAGCGTTGCTGAGTGAGTTCTAGTTTAAAAAGTATTAAAATACCTCGAGGAATTTATGTATGAAAATACTCTTTTCGTTAAAATCTTCCTCTTATACTTCATTACATGAGCATACATCATACATACATCAAGTTATAACTTTATTTATTCTTTCATTCATTTCTCATTTTTATCATTATCTTTCCGAGTCTGTTGCGACAACGAGGCCGCTCACCTCATTGGCAATCTCAAAGATTGCATGCTAACCGAGTCTGTTGCAACAACAAGGTTGCTCACCTCATTTATCAATCTAACGATTGACCCTGTGTGCATCCTTTGGGGTAGCTAACCCGCATCACAGTTGAGCTAACGACAACAAGGCCTTGCACCTCCATACATTTGCTTGCAAGACTTTCATTATTCATTTGCGTTCCACTTTTGTTCATCATTAATCTTTCACTTATTAATGATAATACTTTACGTTACGATCATAAACATACCACACAAAGTCACATAATATAAGGTAATAATAATAATAATAAATATAATAATAACCACAACAATAATAATAATAATGATAATAATAATAATGATAAGGGTCATAATAACAATCATGCATAATCATGCAAATGAGCATTTATTAAACCCTAGTCAATAATAGTCAAAACCCTAACTGCACAGACTCCCATGAAAATTCTGCAATAAATTCATAATCAGTCTTAAACTCTATTGTAACAGGTTCTAAACTTAGTTCTAACATTCTAAGCATCCTAAAACATACACATATCATAACCAAAACATCAAATGCACCCAAAATCACACCCACCCATATATACATTCAAATATACATAAGGGTGTGAAAACCCAACTTTATAAAAACATACATACATACATTTCCAACCCCAAAATCAGTTAAAACATATAACATAGGGGATCTAGAACTCACCTTTGACAACTTTCAGGCAAGACTTCTTCAAACCTGACTGTAAAGGAGTTCGAATACCTAAACCCACCAAAAACACACACAACCGAACATACAACATACATAAGCACATAACCGAGACAAGAACTCAACGTGAACACATAAACCCTCTAATTCTTACCTTAAAATCCGGCTTTTTCTTGTTCTTCTTCAAAAACCCGAATGTTCTCCTCTTTCTCTCTCTAAAAACTGTATGAAAAGGTTTTGAAGGGAGGGTGGGCGGCCATGCCCACCTTTTACACCAACTTTTTGTACCTTTTGTTCTTTTGACACTTTTAACCCCTCAACATGGGTTAAATTTGCATTTCCTACTTTTATTATTCATTTATTATCTTTTTAAATATTCGGGTGTTACAAGTCCACCCCCCTTATATAGGTTTCGTTCCCGAAACCTGTTATTCCTCAAACAGATGAGGGTAATGCTGCCTCATTTTTTCTTCAGTCTCCCACGTAGACTCGGATCCCTTCCCGTGCTTCCACTGTACACGCACAAGAGGAACCACTTTATTCCTTAACCTCTTCTCCTTACGATCAATGATAGCCACTGGTTGCTCCACATAATTGAGTCGCTCGTCTACCTCGATGTCTTCCAGTGGTACAACTATATCCTCATCTGCCAAACACTTCCTCAGATGAGATACATGGAATGTCGGGTGAATTCCATTCAACTCGCCGGGTAGTTCTAACCGGTAGGCCACCTCTCCCACTCGAGCAATGATTCGGAATGGCCCTATATACCTCGGGCTTAACTTGCCCCGCTTTCTGAAGCGTATGATTCCCTTCCAAGGCGAGACCTTTAACATTACTCTATCACCCACGTTGAATTCAATCGGTCTCCGCCTTTTGTCGGCATACGACTTTTGTCTGTCCTTTACCGCCTTCATGAAGGCTTTGATTCTTTCTAGCTTCTCCGTCGTAGCCTCAATGACCTCGACACCTCCTAACTCCTTCTGCCCAATGTCTCCCCAACATACGGGTGTCCTACATCTCCGACTGTATAACATCTCATACGGAGGCATGCCAATACTGGCATAGTAGCTGTTGTTGTATGAAAATTCTGCTAACGGTAAGTGATAATCCCAACTTCCTCCGAAATTGATCACGCATGCTCGAAGTATATCCTCGAGCGTCTGTATCGTCCTCTCAGACTGACCATCCGTCTGAGGATGATATGCGGTACTAACGTGTAGCCTCGTCCCCATTGTATCATGGAATCTCCTCCAAAACTTCGATGTAAACCGGGTGTCACGATCCGACACGATAGACACCGGCACGCCATGACGAGCTACGATTTCCTTGATGAACAGATCTGCCAGTATTTCAGATGAATATGTCTCACGG
Source organism: Flaveria linearis (assembly GCA_024085815.1). Taxonomy (NCBI): domain Eukaryota; kingdom Viridiplantae; phylum Streptophyta; class Magnoliopsida; order Asterales; family Asteraceae; genus Flaveria; species Flaveria linearis. The sequence continues at coordinate 82,696,970 of CM044002.1, read as the reverse complement.
ATCGGTATGAAGTGGGCACTCTTTGTTTGTCGGTCGACGATCACCCAAATAGTATCGCATCCCCTCGACGTGCGAGGTAGCTTAGTAATGAAGTGCATGGTGATATGCTCCCACTTCCATTCGGGTATATCGAATGGTTGGATCTTTCCGTACGGTTTCTGGTGTTCCGCCTTCACTTGTAAACAAGTAAGGCACTTACTCACGTACTCCACCATGTCGCGTTTCATGCCCGGCCACCAATAGTCCTTCTTCAAGTCTTGATACATTTTAGTAGCACCGGAATGAATGGAGTATCTGGTTTTGTGAGCTTCATCCAGAATCTTTTCCCACAACCCTCTGTAACGGGGAATCCACATCCGCCCATATCGGGTCCTAACACCAAGAGTGTTTTCCCTCAATTCGGCGACCAAGCCCCTCATCCTTTCAGAGTTAAGATGATCTTCTTTCAATGCCTCATCTTGAAATTCCTTGACCTGCACCATCACATCAGAGGTCATGATCAATTGGTACGCCTTCACCCAGATAGGCTCGGGTCTCTCCTTTCGGCTAAGGGCATCTGCCACTACGTTGGCCTTGCCCGGATGATATTGGATCTCGCAATCATAATCCTTTATGAGCTCTAACCATCGTCTCTGCCTCATGTTCAAGTCCTTCTGCTCGAAGAAGTACTTCAAGATCTTGTGATCCTTGAAGATTGTGCACTTCGTCCCGTATAGATTGTGCCTCCAAATCTTCAATGCAAAGACCACCGCCGCCAACTCTAAGTCATGAGTAGGATAACTAACTTCATGAACTTTCAGTTGCCGGGATGCATAGGCTATAACCTTGCCTCTCTGCATCAATACGCAACCCAATTTCGAGTACGAAGCATCTGAATAAACCACCAGATCCTCGCTCCCCTCGGGCAACGATAGGACAGGAGCTTGCGTCAGCCTTGCCTTTAGCTCCTTAAAAGCCTTCTCCTGTTCCTGACCCCATATAAACTTCACATCCTTACGGGTCAGCTTAGTCAACGGGGAAGCTATCTTGGAGAAGTCTTGGATGAACCTTCAATGATAGCCCGCCAACCCCAGGAAGCTACGGATATCGGATGGCGTCTTTGGAGACTTCCATTGCATCACTGCCTCCACCTTGCTGGGTCCACCATAATCCCCTCTAGGTTTACCACGTGACCCAAGAACTTAACTTCGCGCAACCAGAATGCGCACTTGGAGAAGTTAGCATACAGCTTCTCCTTTCTCAACGTCTCCAACACTTCCCGAATGTGACCAGCATGTTCGTCTTCGCTCCTCGAATAAATCATGACATCATCAATGAACACAATCACTAATTTATCCAACATCGGCCGACACACTCGATTCATCAAGTCCATGAAAGCAGCTGGCGCGTTTATTAGACCAAAAGACATTACAAGAAACTCATAATGCCTATAACGCGTACGAAAAGCTGTTTTAGGAATGTCTTGCTCCTTCACCTTCAACTGATGGTAACCAGATCGAAGATCTATTCTGGAGAACCAACAGGCACCTTGGAACTGATCGAACAAGTCGTCAATCCTCGGCAATGGATACCGATTCTTCACCGTTAACTTGTTCAATTCACGGTAGTCGATACACATTCTCATGCTACCGTCCTTCTTCTTTACGAACAAGACCGAAGCACCCCAAGGAGAGATACTCGGTCTGATGAACCCCTTATTTGAGCAACTCCTGCAGTTGCTCCATTAATTCCTTCATCTCTGTCGGAGCCAACCGATACGGTGCCTTAGCCACAGGTTGAGCACCGGGTATCAAGTCAATTTGAAACTCGATCTCGCGGTCTGGTGGCACACCTGGTAAATCTTCTAGAAACACATCCGGAAAGTCACACACGACTGGCACATCCGACAGTTGTGGCGTTGATGTATCCACATCCTTCACGTAGGCCAAATAGGCACTACATCCACGTCTTATGCACTTTCCCGCTACCACCATTGAAATCACCTTCGGGATAGTTGTGACTCGATCCCCGTAAATCGTCACCAAACTCCCATCAGGCGCCGTCTGTTTGATTAACTTCTTGCGGCACACGATGTTTGCCTCATAATCCGCCAACCAGTCCATCCCTAGGACTACGTCGAAACCGCCTAAGGTCCTCATGAACGGTCTAACAAGAAACTTATGACCTTCTAACTCTATGTCACAGTCGTCTATCATCTCAGAAATCCTTGTAGACCTTCCTATGGCAGTTTCTACATCGAAGGGCTCACTAATATTCCTACTCCAAATGGGTAACTTAGCACAAAAGGCAGCAGAAATAAAACTCCTACTAGCACCAAAATCAAATAACACAGAGGCAAGAGTTTGGTTCACAACAAACGTACCTGACACGACATCGGGGTCCGCCCTTGCCTCCTCATGGGTCATCGTGAAAGCTCTTGCACTAGCTTTTGACCCTTCAGTTCCGGTTGTCTTCTTTGCTCTGGAACCCTCAACCCTCTGCTTCTTGTAGTCCCTACTCATATGGCCCTCCTCGCCGCAGTTGTAACACCTCAACGGCCTACAGTCTCTGGAGATGTGGCCCGACTTTCCACACTTGAAGCACACGTTGAGCCCCATCCTGCACTCTCCCGTATGCTCTTTCCCGCACTTGCCACATCTCTTGCGTCCCGAGCTTGATGTCCCCATCCTACGGTCATCTGTCCTCATCTTCGTGTTGTTCGGTGTAAAACCACCACACCCGAACCGCTTCCCATTCCAATTCCGGTCACCACCACCGGCTTTCTTCACCTCCACCACCGTCACTTCCCTCTCATTATAGAGCCTCCCATCCAAATCCACTGCCGACCTAAAGGTGCTCGGTCGAGCAGCGATCAAGTGCCTGCGAATGTAAGCTGGCAGTCCCTGAATGTACCAGTTAATCTTTCAACACACTGGCGTCACCTGATTCGGCACCAGCCTCACCATCTCATTGAATTTGGTGGTGTACTGCTGGTGGGTCATGGTTCCTGCCTCGAGTTGCAGGAACTCCCTCTCGATCTTGTCCAGTTCCCGATGAGGACAAAACTCCTCGATTACCAGCTTCTTCAACTCTTTCCATCGCATTTTCCCGATGGCCCTGGAACCCTCAGCTTGGACGATATTGTCCCACCAACGTAGTGCTGAGTCAGTAAAGGAGTGGGTGGCAAAATTCACCTTCTGATCCTCCCGGCACTCATTGATCTCGAGTACCGCTTCCACCAACATAGTGCTGAGTCAGTAAAGGCCGGGGGCCTGCACCTCTGAAATGCCCCATAGTTGCACCCCTTAGTTGTCACCCCTACTGCATCATCCTCTTCCTCGTCGGACAATACCATCTCAGGCTCTGGTCGTTCCTCCTCCCCTTTACTTCCTTTGTCCGCTGATCCCTTCCTATTCCTCTTCTCCTTTCTCTCCTCGCTTCTTACAGCCCTAATGACTTCAGTCACCATAGATGGTAAAACTGTCTGCATGACCTGGTGTACTTCATCAGCAATCGCCTCCCTAGCTGAGGCATTCAAGCTGGCATTCTCATTCTCCTCACTCCGACCATGAACCTCAGGGTTCTCATGAGTCGTCTTGGGAGCCTTAGCACTCCTACTAGTCACACGTGGCCGACCTCTGCCTCTAGAAGCCTTGGAAGACTTCTATCCAGCCATTTCCTAGATGCTATAAGATTCAGATACTAACACAGTCATTCAAGGCAATTGCTCAGTTTATGTTAAGTATAGTAAGTCCCTAATGACAGTGGCCAGTTGTGATTAACCACTTACTTTACTCTTCACACCCCAAGCATTTCCTATCCTGGCTACATAAGTATCTAAATCTACTAAGATCACATAAGTCAAATAGCACACGCACATAATACTGATTAACTTTAAGAAAAGAAATACCTGATGGCACGTAGCTACTCAGGCTGACATCCCTCCTTCTATCCCATTTTCAATTTAAGTTTAGGTTTCTTTTAAAAATATTTACCCATTTCACTTAAACTTTGGCTCTGATATCGACTTGTAAGGCCCCGATCTCAGGCACCTCACAGTTGGTCATTCACAGCAATAATTACATAAAATGTGACATATTACAAATTTAAGCAGCGGAATTAATTTAACAAAAACCATTCATTTCATTATAAACACTGTTGTTAAGCAATACACCTTGGTTTAATCAGATTACAAAAGAATGGTTTAACTGCATTACAAAACAACAGTGATATCTATTGAGAATGGATGTCAGTCTTGCCCCACCGAGTAGCCATCCCGGCGTGCCATCCCCAGCAACGAATTACCTGCCAACTAGAAATGCATAAAAGTCAGCGTTGCTGAGTGAGTTTTAGTTTAAAACGTATTAAAATACCTCAAGGAATTTATGTGTGAAAATACTCTTTTCGTTAAAATCTTCCTCTTATACTTCATTACATGAGCATACATCATACATACATCAAGGTATAACTTTATTTATTCTTTCATTCATTTCTCATTTTTATCATTATCTTTCCGAGTCTGTTGCAACAACAAGGCCGCTCACCTCATTGGCAATCTCAAAGATTGCATGCTAACCGAGTCTGTTGCAACAACAAGGTTGCTCGCCTTATTTATCAATCTAACGATTGACCCTGTGTGCATCCTTTGGGGTAGCTAACCCGTATCACAGTTGAGCTAACGACAAAAAGGCCGTGCACCTCCATACATTTGCTTGCAAGACTTTCATTATTCATTTGCGTTCCACTTTTCTTCATCATTAATCTTTCACTTATTAATGATAATACTTTACGTTACGGTCATAAACATACCACATAAAGTCACATAATATAAGGTAATAATAATAATAAAAATATAATAATAACCGCAACAATAATAATAATAATAATGATAATAATAATAATGATAAGGGTCATAATAACAATCATGCATAATCATGCAAATGAGCATTTATTAAACCCTAGTCAATAATAGTCAAAACCCTAACTGCACAGACTCCCACGAAAATTCTGCAATAAATTCTAAGTGTTAGGCGCACCAACACCATTTGGGCGCATGAGCCCTGTCTGCGCGCATTTCAACTATGCAGGCGCCTCATCAAAACACTTAACAGTTTAACACTTAGGCGCATGAGCCTTTCAGGCGCATGAGATCACTTGGGCGCATGGGAGGTCCAGGCGCATGGGCACTATTGGGGCGCATGAGCCCCAACACTTAGGCTCCTGGTAAAAAATCCTGGGCGCATGAACCACTGTCCAGGCGCATGAACTACACTTAGAAATTTTCTAAGGAAATTTCAGGCGCATGGGGTACTGTTTAGGCGCATGAAGTCTTAGGCGCATGGGAACACTTAGTTAGCTTAACCTGTTGGGAGCATGGGCCAATTCTAGGCGCATGAGCAGTGTTATTACACTAATAACATTCATAATCAGTCCCAAACTCTATTGTAACAGGTTCTAAACTTAGTTCTAACATTCTAAGCATCCTAAAACATACACATATCATAACCAAAACATCAAATGCACCTAAAATCACACCCACCCACATATACATTCTAATATACATATAGGTGTGAAAACCCAACTTTATAAAAACATACATACATATATTTTCAGCCCCAAAATCAGTTAAAACATGTAACATAGGGGATCTAGAACTCACCTTTGACAAATTTCAGGCAAGACTTCTTCAAACCCGACTGTAAAGGAGTTCGAACACCTAAAACCACCAAAAACACACACAACCGAACATACAACATACATAAGCACATAACCGAGACAAGAACTCAACATGAACACATAAACCTCTAATTCTTACCTTGAAATCCGGCTTTTTCTTGTTCTTCTTCAAAAACCCGAATGTTCTCCTCTTTCTCTCTCTAAAAACCGTATGAAAAGGTTGTGAAGGGAGGGTGGGCGGCCATGCCCACCTTTTACCCTAACCTTTTTTACCTTTTGTCCTTTTGACACTTTTAACCCCTCAACTTGGGTTAAATTTGCATTTCCTACTTTTATTATTCATTTATTATCTTTTTAAATATCTGGGTGTTACATCACTTATAACACGGTCCATGTTATGAATTTCCTCTTCAATAAATGATTGAATTCACCACACATTATGAAAATATAAGTTAGAAGTAGGATAGGAGCTTCCAGAAAATAAAGTCATGATGTCAAAAAAAGGTTTCAAAAATCTTGTGATTCTTTCCACTCTTGTCCACGCATCTTCCAATAGAAAAGTCTTATAATTTGAATCAACTAATGCTAAATGAGCATAAGCCCGCTTATAAGTCAATGCACTATCAAGCATGAGATATATTGAATTCTATCTTGTTATGGCATTTTGACGCACATGTTGCCCATATTGTAATGAGAGTTGTTGTATGCATTCGATGAACTTATACTTTCTGGAAGCACTTCCTCGAACATATTTTACCGACTCCCAAACCTTCTTGATGGCTCCTTCAATTACTTTCAACCCGGATTGAACAATAAGATTTAACACATGTGTAGAACAACGCACATGAGTAAAATTTCCATCACAGACTAACGTGTTATTTATACGCAAATGACTTTTCAGATATTATACTAAAACATCATTATACTTGGCATTATCAAGTGTGATAGTAAAAATCTTTTTCCCAATGCCCTAATCTGCTAAAAAATTAATCAAGTACTCTGCTAAAATGTAACTACTATGTGGAGGCGGTATAAGTCAAAAGTTCAACACTTTTTTCCTCAAAACCCAATTCTCATCGACATAGTGGGCCATCAATGCCATAAATCCATCTCTTGTGATAGAACTTCATAAATCAAAAGTTAGGCATATTCTACTTGTTACTTTTTATAACTCATCTTTGAGAATCGCTTTCTCTCTATCATAAATTTTTAAGACATCTGACTTTGCAGTGTTTCTTGTTATGGGATTCGCATCACGGTATAAAAACTTAAGCAAATCTCTTGTTGCCTCGTGTTTAACATAACTAAATGGTTGTAGTTATGTTTGATGATCGAATATGCTATTTTCTCTCTATACATGACCTAATCTAAAGGGGCACGTTTTTTGGTTGACCAGGTTCATCAAGATCAAAACACTTCGAAATATGTCACTTCATGTTAGATGTCCCTGATTTTGGATTGGCTATATACACTTTTTCACAGCCAGTTGATATTGCTTTTTATCCCCATCAGCTCTAACCGGTAGTTTTTCAAATAATCCCAAACTATAGAATGGTTCTTACTCGAACTAAAAGAACTTACTTCATCAAAATCAGTGTTATTTGACATATTTGATGTCTCCTACAAATATATAAACCATAACATTGATAATACTATATATTATAAAAGTTCAACGTTTCTAGAACAAGAATGAGAGTATTAATTATAGGTTATTAATCAAGATGTATGTGGATATTTCATGACAATCATCATTTGAATAAAATTTATGGTAATGATAGCAACCCAGTCAAAACAAATTTGTTATAGCAACCCAATCAAAGCAAATTTGGCATAAGAGTCACATTTGGTACTAATTTGAAGATACTATTGCTAGAACATAATAACTTATAAGTTCACAAACACATGCTAATCACTCTATAACTAGAAAAAAAGTCGAACTCATATATAGAAACACAGAATGTCAAACTTATATAAAAATATAACTAGAAAACATCATAACATTCAAAGTTTTAAACTAACATGCTCTATTTATTTAAATTCTATTAAGAAAATAACAGAATTTAAATAAATCAACCCGTTCATAAGTAAAAGCGTCAAAAATACCACCTCACATGAAGCATGCGAGTTGTGATTGTAGAAAGTGAAAAAAAATAGATGACTAACCTTGTCTAACTGCACGGGTGATGCTGCTTAAGGATCTTGAAGGCCTTGAAGGGGTCTGCACTTGCTTCCTAAAAAGGTTTTGTAATGTTTTATCACACATTTTTTATACAATGCTGAAGTAACAATAATATCAGGAATGCAATCGGAATTATGTAATCCAGTCAATTACTATGAACATTGTAATTGACATTCTGTTTTAGAGAAATTTCTTTACAAACTTTTAAAAATACTGTACTTCAAAAAACAGTCAACATTTTTATGCCCAAAATATTCAAAAACAATTGTTTCAGTATTTCTTCCAAAATAAATCAACATTAAATACCAAGAACAAATGAAAGTTTCAAACTCTGTGCAAAATAATTTAAAAAGTTTGAGAGACATATTTTTGAGAAAGTCTAACAGTTAATTATTCTTAAAATCATATATCAGATATGATTAAAAAACCCAATACAAACTTTGTTCTACCTTTTCTAGTTTTCATAAAAAATTGTACTTACAAAAGCACTCCTGATCAAATCGTTGAAAATAACTATTTGTTTTTTTCTTTAATTTCTTTTAAAACAACTCAACATAAAATTACAACAAGGAAATTCTGAAAATTCTGCACAAATGCATGTTTTGTATTGGGAAGCTTAAGAAAGATTGTTTCCACAAATCAAGTATCAAGTATGATTTAGAACAAAAAACCTAATGAAGTAATGATACAACAAACTTCGTTTAATAAATCGATTAAGCATATAAAACCCACTAATTTTATAAATCGAGCATCATAGGTAGTTTAATCGAACTTACAAATGGTGTATTGATTGTCGAATTGGAACCTAATGCTTGTTCTTGCGATAGAGAATGGAAACGAGATTGGAAGTTATGTGCGGTGATAATTGAAAATTGAAGTGATGAGTTGTCGATTGCAGTTATAATCAAACGCTAGCCAACAAATCAAAGTCATGTAACAAAAGTTTACCGATGTGGTTCAGTAAAACAATAAAACGTGACAATTGTCTCAAAAACCAACTAAGAACAAGATCGAGAACTTACAGCTTTTGATCATCATCAATTTCGAGCTTTTACTGGCATCCAGTAGTCGGATTTGCGATGTTGAACTACAGATTTCACAAATAGAACAATGAATTTACGAACACATGATTATGCATTTGATTAACATAGGATTAAAGAGATGAATACCTTCATCTTCAGGCACGAAGTAGGCCTTCGCGAAGACGATTGTGATGGAAGTGGAACCCCACAAGTCGATTATGGCGATGGCGGATTGGGATTTGAGGACAAACCCCACAAGTCGATTATGGCGATAGCGGATTGCACGAGTGCAGAATCCCATAAGTCGATTGGAAGGAGGTTGAAGGATGAAGGTCCGATTAGCAATTAAGCAGGTTGAAGGGGAAATCGGTGTGAATTTGGGGATTGGGGAACGATGGTTTGAGGTGACAAGCATTTATTTCTATGGCTCATCCTGACCCGCAAGGTATTTATATACTAGAATTTTATGGCCCATCTGAACCCTTTATCAATTTTTTTAGGCCTAGTATGACCCATTTCTTTACTTAAAATGCCCATAAAAACCCAATATGAAAACTATAGGCTTAAATTGCCAGGCCTACAGCCCACTAGTTGTTGTCTACTTTACAAACTGCATACCTTGGTTAAAACTTTAGCTGTTGTTTTATTTTCAGCAATTAAATTATTCGTTCTTGGACGGCTCACTGAAATTTCTTGACTTAAACTTATATATTACTTTCAAACAAAATCTGCAAAGAACACATATAATGACAATACAGCCTTGACAAAAAAATACATCCAAATCTTATAAGGGATGGACAACAGCTAACAAAAATAAACATAAAAAAATACATATTAAGAACATTCCATTAAATGACTAACGACTAAATTCAATAGTAAATGCCAATAAACATAAAAAAATTAGACTAAAAACAAACTGAAACAACTACTGACTAAATTCTCATTTCTTAGCACCCTTTTTCAAGAAGCATCATCAACGCCTTGCCTCTATTCCAGAAATTGAACATTCAACAATCCAAAAAAAACGAAAATCTAACTTAAAAATATCATAGCATCCCCCTTAATTTAATGAGTTTATTAGGACTATTTGATGCACAAAAAACACTATGATTTTAGGATTATAAAAATTTATTAGGACTATTAGAAAAGTTAACTTATTTATTTATATATTATCCCAATTAATTTAATAATTAGATAAATAAAAAATTTTAATACATAATTAACTTAATAATGTAAATAAAATATTGAATATAAACTATAGAATTTAAATAATTTAGGATAATTTGTCAAATATCTGAATTAATTAACAATAACCAATTTAAATAAAATAAATAAGGTAATATTAGTTTGATTTATTAATAATGATCTTTTGATAGGATTTCATGAGTAGTATTGTTTAAAAGCTTTGGACCTCAGGTGAGAACCATAGCCTCTTGTTCTATAAACTTTTATTTTGGGTGTTACTATGCAATGTATAAGTAAATAGGGTTTGAGTAATAAGATTTGCTGTCAAGTTTATGTTCGCCCTATTATGATATTTCACAACCATTAGTTTTATATGGAACCGCCAGATAGTATAGATAACGCTACTTAGGGTTATACCCTTCACGAGTTGGAGGCCCAACTAAGACTATCAATATGAGATTGTGTGTTTATGTTATCTAATAGAACACTAACTAGTGAGGCATATTGTGATGAGATCAAGTTTGGTTGTACACTTAATCAAGTTGACATTTTATATGTAAATGTCCTTTAAATGTTTATTTGTGTAAACTCTATGTGCTCACCAATTTTATGTTGACATGTTTTAGTATGATTTTTTAGGTATTCATGATGTTGTATAGATTTGTTTACTCGTATAGGTTGTATGATGTTTGGTTCGGTTATGAAGTTTGCTTTTATGTGCACGTGTTGTTAGATGCTGAAGATATCAGCCTCTTTGTGTCTATTTATATGTATTAGTAGTTTTGTGGACCTCTATGGTCATGTTTGAAGATAAATAGATGTACCTTTATTTTTTAATCATGTAAGAGTCCCCGTAGGGGAAAAGTTTTTAAAATTATCAAATATGAATGAAACCACTTTGTAGATATTAATAATTAGTCAAATTCAGATGCGTTTTAAATCTTATTGTAACTAATGTATTTTGAGCCATAGTCAAATTCCAAACTCCCAACGCTTTTGTCAAATTCCAACTCTACTTGCAGCTCGTGGGCATTGATCTCATTGACAGAACCACATTAAAATTCTCGTGTCTTGTTTTATTAATTTTCTCTGTGTGTGATAGTATAATTATGTTAGTGTGTTGCTGTAATTGATAACTAACAACTATCTTGGCGACTATATACCCTTTAGGTTCATTTAGTGTCAAGTAAACATTACCACCAAAAAAAGATTTTTCATGATGCACATATTCGTTGAACATGTGTTAGGAAACGGTTTTAGAAACGAATATGTGAAAGACAACCATTTGTTAGAAAAACCCTCGAGGAGAATTTCTTATCCGAGGAAAAATTTCACATAATTTAATGATAAAGTGTTATTTTAAGTAATTTCTAAAAAACTTTCTAACAAGACAAATTTTGAGAATTTCCAATGATATTATGACAAGTATCCTACAAGATTTTTCGATAAATTATCTTTTTCTTAAACTCTTAGAATTCTCAAGAATATTATTACTAGTTTCCCATAAAACGCTTTTTTAAATTATCTTATTGTTATATTATTATAACTACTATTATTATTAGTACTACTTCTGCTCTTTATACTCCTACTACTCCTGCTACTGCTGCCCCAGCTAGAAGATGGAACAACAATAAAAGGAAATCAGATATTGATGAAAGAAACTAGAAAAACAAAAGATGGTGGAAATTATGACAACTCCATTGCAACCCCGAACCCTAAATTTTGATATTACAGGATCCCCTAGGAACTATTTGGTATATTTATCCCCATGTAGCCTTAAACTGACATGGTTACTTCGACTCATGCTGTTAGGGTTACTACCATGGATCATGCCTTGAATCCAGGATTATCATCATGGAATCCTGATCTTGGTAATATTTCTAATAATTAGTTCTTGAACACTAACAATGTTGGATCTATGCATGATACACGAAGCAACCCAATTATGGCAAAAGAATTAAAGAAGTTGAAGGATATTATTTTGAGTGCGCCTAGTGTGGAATAACTGATACCTGAAGTGTCTCCATCAAGTTACAAGATTTACTCCTTCTTATGTGATGAGGAGATCCTGAAACATTTTCAGACTCGTAGCATGAACATGTATGATAGAACTACAAGTCCTGAGGAGCATGTTGCATAATACAAGTAAAGGATGGAAATCATCCCTATCCCTTTACATTAATAAAGCCTGCTTATGTAAAGGCTTTAAATCGACCCCCACATGATCTACTTTAAAATGGCTAAGTGTCCCTCCTTATTCTATTAACCCGTTTCTCATTTAGTCAACCTATTTAATAACCAATTCTCATGCAATAGAAGATTCGAAAGGCTAACCAATTATTTAGGGTAGTACAAAATAATGACGAGTCACTTAGGGATTCTGTAGGTAGGTTCAGTCAGGAATCCTTAGATATCATGAATCTTGATGTCGCCAACACGGTTTAGGCTTTTAACATAGTGTTGAAAAGTGATTCTCCATTTTATGAGGACCTTGTGATGAACTCATGTAGAAATTGGACAAAGTCAGGAATCGAGATTTAAGAATTATAAAGTTGGAACAGAATATATTGACCTAAAAAAATAGAGACACCATCTAGTTACAATCATCCTATCCTTTTACATTAAAAAAAGCCTGCTTATGTAAAGGCTTTAAATCAACCCCCATATGATTTATTTTTGAAATGGCTAATAAGTGTCCCTCCTACAGGACCGGTTAAGGGATGGTCAATACATTCAGTCTCATAATGAGGAGAGTGTTAGAACACTTAACAGATCAAATAGGGAACTGGGTTTATAAGAAAGATACTAAGAACACAAGTAAGTAATGAGATAGAACAAAGAACAAGAACAAGATAAGTATAATTTTTAAGAATATTGTATATTGCTGTCAAGTTCTATTACAAGTGTTACAAAGTATAAGATAAATACAAGAACCTGAGATACATTATACTACATCCTACAACCGACTATACTTTGAAAGCCAGCTAAAAACACTAATCTAGACAACAAGATCAATGTACAGTCAAAAGGTAGATAGCCTTTTGACTTGTGACTTTGACATGCCATAGCTCATATCCTAATATATTATAAAAAGAATAAAAGGGCGTACCTGGTGCTGCAAAGAGCTCCCGCGTTTTCGCAGGGTCCAGGGAGGGTCCGTCCCATTTAAGGGAAGATGTACGCAGTCTTTCCCCCATATTATAAAAAGAATAAAAGATACAAAGTATAAAGTTACAAACTCCAATCTATAATCTACAGTTTACAAAAGCATGAACCTTTTCACCAACTTATACAAGTTGGTAAGTCTTCAGAGTGGCAACGGAAAGTTGGTTAGCTTTATGCAAAAGTTGATCACAGAAAGCATGTCTTCTCTGTCTTTGGAAGAAATCATTCTCCAATCTCTTGGCTTCGGAAGACTTTGTCCTTAAAGCTTCGGAAGACTTCATCTTTGGCTTTGCAAGATTTGGTCTTTGGCTTTGGAAGATTTTACACTTAGAATATTTTCTTTGAGGTGTGTAAAACTTTTGAAGTAACTTCTACTCTACACATCATGCATGCATGCTGGAATCTATTTGGTTGCTTTGGTTGCATCAGCCATTCAAGTATAATCTTACAAACTCCTGCTAGGCTATGCTACTAAAACAAAGAAGAATACTCAGATATCGACAATCCTTATCAGGATCAAGACCGTTGCTTTCTTTATCAATTGGTCAGGATCTCTCAGACTCTCATAGTACCTTCTGATGTTATAGAGGTCATGCAGAGGAAGATCAAAGATGTCTTACCATAAATAGACATCTTGACCTCCTTGTCTCTAATGACATACCATCTGTCTGGATTTACAACAAAAGTCCAGGACAGGATGCGTCTTCCAGATGCTAGAGGCTCTGCTTGTGTTGGAGTTGGTTGAGCAGCCTATTCTTGAGCTACCATAGGATGCTCTGACTCATCCTGAGGTGTGGAGGTGGATGCCTTGGACTTCTTCTTCTTCTTAGTGTTCATCTTCATGGCTATCCTTTTCCTCCTCTTTTATGACTTTAACTGAGAAGACTAGCCTTCAGCACCAGGTTTCTCATATGTGTCTTTTTTAGTTGGTTCCTCTTCCCTTACAGGTTCAAAAGGAGAGGGATCAGGACCCTACTATGGATTAAAAGATGAAGTTGGCTGTAGTCAAGTACTAGGTCCAGGTTATTTTATGTCTTAGGGTTCAACCTTGACCTAAACTTCAGGAGGAGATTGACTTGATAGAGACTGCAAGTCAACAAGCTCCCCCATTTTAATCTTCTGGTTAATCACTCTAATATGCTCACCCATAGTGGATAGAGACATTGGACCAAGCCTCCTTCCGAAGAACCCATACAACTTCAAGAAGCTCATCATCCTCTGCCTATCAGCAGACTTCTTTTGGCTTTTTTGGATGGTGGCTCTAGACTTTGCAGCTTCTTCCCTCATCTTTCTCCTAGCAGCTTTTTGTTATTTTATTACGTGTTGCTCAAGCTGCTTAAGATACTCGAATTCTATGTACTCATATGATAAGGGAAGAAGTGCAGATGCCTAATAGAGGCCTATGGCACTCAGGTAGCTAATAATGTTTTGTCTATCTACTTCCTTGTTTACTTGAGGTTGTTCAGTTGCCACGACCTCTATCCCAGGGCTTTCTTGAACTAGGGAGAGGGTAGGAGCATGTTTGTAGAGTCTTTTCTACCTCCTTTCTTCTTTGATCTTGAGGAGCAATTCTACATCCTCTGCCTCCTTCCTCTCCTTTGAAACTTTATGTCAGCCAGTTCATTAGGCTCTTCTAAGGGAAGAGAGGTGAGTTCATCTATGTTATAGTTCCTGGTCCCCAAATAGTTTAATCTGGCTGCCTCAACTCATCATCTTGAGTATTTGGCCTAGGGCGGCCCTAATTGCAGCTTCCATGAAGCCTGAGGACCCATTTGAACTCTCTTCCCTTAGCTTCCTCTTCCTCTCTCTCTCCTCCTCCTTAATCTCCTCAGAAGTTAGTTTCCTTTTCCCTTTATCACTCACAGGCCTTAGTGACTGAGGGTGGAAAGAGCTTTGGCCATTATTGCTTGGTTCAGTAGTCAAGCTATGGCCTGAGAGAGGTTGTAAAGCACCTTTACCAGCTAGTGCCTCACTGAGGGTAGATGATGTTAAAGTAGTTCCTATGACAAGGTTCACAAGTTTATCACTAGGCCTTTAGTCAAGGTTTCCATTTGAAAGCTAATCTTAGGATCCACTTCAACATCCAGTTGACCAATGACATTACCTGTTATCCTTTGTCTTCTTCTTTCTCTAAACTCTTCAACAATCCTATCTTGAATCCTCTCAGCCAGTCTGTCAGCTTGCCTGTTTTGAATTGGATTGGTAAGTGACATGTGGACTATAGGAAGACTATCACAGTCTTACTGCCCCTGAAGTCTATGCAGTATCAGGGCTCTCCTGTCAGCATCATACCTCCATCCTATTATTTCATTCTCAGCATCATGGGTGGGGTCAAAATAGCCCTTGGAATTCCCTCCTCAAACAAACTTTATATGTAAGGCCCCGCTCCCGGGCGCCTTACGGTTGGTGGTTCATCGCACGTAAATCATATATTTACATTAACTTAATAAAAACCATGCAGCGGAAACTTTGAATTTACTTTCAATTTACTATAAATGCTTTTGCAAAGTAATACAACACTCATTACAAAATATCGATTGTTTGCACTACAATACAAAAACATTAACAAAATAATGCCATCCCAAAAGAGTTGAGTAGCCACCTCGTGCCATCCCCAGCAACACTACCTGCCAGCTGGAAACACATAAAAAGTCAGCGTTGCTGAGTGAGTTCTAGTTTTTATAATAAACATACTTCGTTTCCATTAGAACCATTTTTTTTACGCAGTCATATATCATACGCATCCACATAGATAATATCTTTATTATCTCTTTCGTTTATTTATTCATTCGTCCTTTATAACTTTGCTTGTACATTGGATATCATTTGTACCAATACCATATGCTAAACCCCGAACGTTATTAGCTACCGGGCCGAAGTCAATCCAGAGACAGCAAAGCATATGCCACAGTACTGGGCCGAAGTCATTAAATGAACAGCAAAGCGTATGCCACAGTACTGGGCCGAAGTCTATGGAGAGACAGCTAAACGTGGTGCCGCAGTACTAGAGGTAAGCGGTAGAGGTACCATACGTATGGTCAATCACAAAGAAGGACCCGTTTACCTTATCCAATGCTTACAAGACTTATTTCGTTAGTTCATTAATGCATGTATTCGTCGTCATATTCATTTTTCACTTATTCATTAATACATGCATTCATCATCATGTTCCTCTTTCATTATCTTTCACTTTACGTTACATAATACTTCGTTTATTTGTCATCATAATGCGTAAAGTTGTGGAAAGATATACGTACATTATCGTAAGGAACACACGTACCATTCATACATCATCATACCAGGCGTCATACACACATATCATTCCTACATCATCATGCGATGTGTCATACACTCACATCATGCCTTATGCATAAACATTTAACATCATTATCATCATTCCTAAGCCTTACTCGCATATCATTATATGCTTGTCATACTTACATATCATACATCATGCATAAACATGCAGCATTACCATTATGCCCGATGAGGACCATCTATAATCCTGCAAGGTGTCGTACACACATAACCTACATCAACAGTCATCTACAGGCACTTATGGAAAATTCCATGTCAGGACTTACTCCTGCACTTTCCCCCGAAAGCCAGAATTCAACTATGCAACTCCTCGAGTTCAACAACCCTAATTATCCCTCCTAAACCTTGGGAAATCATACTAGGACATCATACAAACACATACAAGTCCACATTCGTACTTTAAACATACTACAAATGATTACACCCAAATGGGTCAAACATACACTTTACAAAATCGGGTTTTTATATGTGTTCCAGCCCCAAAATCGTTTGAAAACATGTAAATGAGGGGTCCTAGAACTCACCTGTGCTTGACAAGCAGCTTCTCAATCAAGCCTTAAAGTCGCGGGTCACACTACACTGCCTGCAGATAAGTTAACACGCCTGCAGATAAGTTAACACTCAAAAGAGTTAATTTCTGCCTAATTTCGCTACTAAGTTCGCAGGTAGTTTCGCCCGTAAATTCGCCAGCAGTTTCGCTGGGCAAATCAGCAGTTTCGCTGCTAGTTTCGCCGGGCAGCATTCTGCCAGTTTCGCTGGACAGATTCGCTACCTCGAGCGCCCAACTTTCGTTGGAATTCCCTAGTTTCGCAATATCTAAGGTCAACTTGGGCATTGGCATAGTCATCAGCGAAACCATAGTTTCGCTCAGGCGAATATGTAGTTTCGCTGCAGCGAAACTATAACTTCGCTGTAAATCCTTCCAGTTTCGCTGGACGAACTTATAGTTTCGCTGGTTGAGACCTTAATTTCGCAGAACGAGCTGAAATTTACGAATCAGCTCGTTTCAGCCCAAAAATCCAATCCTTTCCACCCAAACCCTTGGATTATCGTCCAGGAAGCTATATCTAAGCTCATTACACGTTTTCTTACTCTAAAACGTACGTTTTGGGGCGATTTTTGCCACTTTAAAACCTCAAAAACCCACACTCGGGTTTTTTACCAAATGTAGCAATTTAGATACGTTTCTTACCTTGATTCTTGTAGTTTAGGAGTCCACAAACACCAGCCTTCGATTCTTGACCACCCGAGCTTCAATCCGGCGCTTTCTCTCTCTACACTTTCTCTCTCTAGAATGGACGTTTGAGTGAAAATGAGAGTTGCTCTGCTGATCCATCTATTTATATGTCAGGCGTTCCCGGGACCCCAAACTCGTTAAACTCGTGACCCGGAGGGTTAACTCGGTGTAATACCCGCAACCATTTTATATTCATTAAATGGTTTTCATCCGAGCCCATCACTATCATTTGACTCGATTAGAAAATTTTCCGGGTGTTACAAGTCCACCCCCCTTATTTAGGTTTCGTCCCCGAAACCTGTTACTCTTCGAACAGATGTGGGTAATGTTGTCTCATCTCTTCTTCAGTCTCCCACATAGACTCAGATCCCTTCCTGTGCTTCCACTGTACGCGCACAAGAGGAACCACTTTCTTTCTTAGCCGTTTCTCTTTTCTATCGATGATCGCTACTGGTTGCTCCACATAGTTGAGCTGTTCGTCTACTTTGATATCCTCCAGCGGAACAACCATATCTTCATCGGCTAAACATTTCCTCAGATGAGATACGTGGAATGTCGGGTGAATTCCACTAAGCTCATCTGGTAGCTCCAACCTATAGGCCACCTCTCCCACACGGGCGATAATTCGGAAAGGGCCTATATACCGCGGGCTCAGTTTACCCCGCTTTCGGAACCTAATAATTCCTTTCCAGGGCGAGACCTTCAACATGACTCGATCACCGACCTTGAACTCTATCGGTCTTCGCCTCTTGTCAGCATACGACTTTTGTCTGTCTTTCGCCGCCTTCATGAAGGCTTTGATCTTTTCTAACTTTTCAGTCGTTGCTTCAACTACCTCGACACCTCCCAGTTCCTTCTGCCCAATATCTCCCCAACATACGAGCGTCCTACATTTCCTACCATATAACATCTCGTAGGGTGGCATGCCAATACTGGCATGGTAACTGTTATTGTACGAGAACTCTGCTAACGGCAGGTGATCGTCCCAACTTCCTCCAAAATCGATCACACACGCCCGAAGCATGTCTTCGAGTGTTTGGATCGTCCTCTCAGACTGACCGTCTGTCTGGGGGTGATATGCCGTGCTAATGTGTAGCCTCGTCCCCATTGCATCATGAAACCTCTTCTAAAACTTGGAGGTAAACCGGGTGTCACGGTCAGACACAATAGACACCGGTACGCCATGACGAGTTACAATTTCTTTGATAAATAGATCCGCCAATCTTTCAGATGAATACGTCTTGCGGATCGGTAGGAAGTGGGCACTCTTCGTCAATCGATCAACTATCACCCATATAGCATCATACCCTTTCGGGATACGTGGTAGTTTCGTGATGAAATCCATGGTGATGTGCTCCCACTTCCACTCGGGTATATCCAACGGTTGGATTTTCCCATAGGGTTTCTGGTGCTCTGCCTTGACTTGTAAACAAGTCAGGCACCTACCCACATATTCCACCACATCTCGCTTCATGCCCGGCCACCAATAGTTTTTCTTCATGTCTTGGTACATTTTGGTAGCACCGGGGTGAATGGAATATCGAGTCTTATGGGCCTCATCCATGATCTTTCCACGTAGATCCCCATACCGAGGAATCCACACTCGCCCAAATCGGGTCTTAACACCAAGAGTGTTCTCACCCAGTTCTGTAACTAGACCTCTCATCCTTTCGGAGTTAAGACGATCTTCCTTCAAAGCCTCGTCTTGGAACTCCTTAACCTGTGTCAGCACGTCAGAGGTCATAATCAGCTGATAAGCCTTCACCCGAATCGGCTCGGGCCTTTCCTTCCGGCTAAGGGCATCAGCCACCACATTGGCTTTGCCCGGGTGGTAATGGATCTCACAATCATAATCTTTTATCAGCTCCAACCACCGCCTCTGCCTCATGTTTAGATCCTTCTGCTCGAAAAAGTACTTCAAGCTCTTGTGATCCGTGAAGATGGTGCACTTCGTCCCGTATAGATAGTGCCGCCAAATCTTCAACGTGAAAACCACCGTAGCTAGTTCTAGGTCGTGCGTGGGATAATTGACTTCGTGGGTCTTCAGTTGTCGAGATGCATAGGCTATGACCTTTCCGCGTTGCATCAATACGCAACCCAGCCCAGAATAGGATGCATCCGAATAGACCACCAAGTCTTCATTTCCCTCTGGCAATGTCAAGACAGGAGCTTGTGTCTGTCTCGTCTTCAATTCCTCAAAAGCTTCCTCCTGTTCTCGACCCCACACGAACTTTACATCCTTGCGAGTCAATTTTGTTAAAGGTGAGGCTATCTTGGAGAAGTCTTGAATAAATCTTCTATAGTAGCCTGCCAGTCCCAAGAAGCTACGAATCTCGGATGGCGTCCTAGGAGGCTTCCATTGCAATACGGCCTCCACCTTTTCCGGGTCCACCATAATTCCTTCTGCATTTACCACATCTTTTACATATCATAAGTAGGCGCGACATCCGCACCTCATACACTTTCCCCGCCGCCGCCTTTGAGATCATCTTCGAAATCATCATGACCCGATCCCCATATACAGTTATTGGACTCCCGTCTGGTGCTATCAACGAATCATCTTCTCACGACACGCTATATTTGCCTCGAAGTCCACCAACCCATGAACTGAATCAAAATCACCCTAGGCTATCACATCTAGTCTAACCGGGTATCTATGACCTTCTAACTCCACCTCGCAGTCTACTATTGTTTCGGAAATCCTGACAGACTTACCTATGGCGGTTTCTACACCCAAGAGCTTATCAATACTTCTACTCCTAGTGAGCAACTTAGCATAGAAAAACAACAAAAACAAAAACTCTTTCTGGCTCCGGAATCAAACAACACGGATGACAGAGTTTGAATTACTAGACACATACCTGACACTATATCGAGGCTCGTCCTAGCCTGCTCCAGCATTATCGTGAAGGCCCTGCACCCTCAGCCCTTGGCTTCTTGCAATCCCTGCTTATGTGACCTCTTCCACTGCAGTTGTAGCACCGTACCACTCCACACTCTCTGGCCACATGACCGTGCTTCCCACATCGGAAACAGATATTGGTCCCCAATCTACATTCCCCGAGGTGTTCTTTGGCACACTTACCACACTTCCTCGTCCTCGCACCAGACGAAGCTGCACGCTGGTCCTCCGTCCTTACAACCTTTTGCTGAGGGTGGCGCTGTCACGTCCAACCCGCTTTCCGTTCCAGTTCTTGTCGTCGCTATTCTTCGTGCTTTCTTCAATAGCAGTCGTCTCTTTCACCGCTCTAATTACCTCAGTCACCATGGATGGCAGAATTGCCTGTAAGGCCTGTTGGACTCCCTCCACAACAGCCTCTTTCATGGCGATCCTCAAAATAGTGCCATCATCGCTGCCCTCCAGGTGAGGGGCCTCAGGCTCTTCGAGTGCCCTTTCAGCCGCCCTAGCCATGCTTCTCGTGACACGCGGTTCAACACCACATTTACCACGACCCCCATCTGGCAAAACCTTAGAAGATCTACCGCTAGCCATCTTTTGACACACACTGAAAGGTTCAAATACTAACACGGTCATTCAAGGAAATAGCTCAGTTTATGTCAAGTATAGTAAGTCCCTAATTACAGTGGCCAGTTGTGATTAGCCACTTACTTTACTCTTCGTACCCCGAGCATTACCTGTCCTGACTACATTAGTATCTAAGTCTAACAGTACACATAAACCCCATTACATGCGCACATAATACTATTTAATCTTTAAGAAAATACCTGATGGCACGCAGCTACTCAGATGGCATTCATCCCCTTTCTGTCCCATTTCTCAGTTTAAGTTTTAGGTTTATTTTGAAAATTTACCCATTTTACTTAAACTTTTGCTCTGATACCAACTTGTAAGGCCCCGCTCCCGGCGCCTTACGGTTGGTGGTTCATCGCACGTAAAACATATATTTACATTAACTTAATAAAAACCATGCAGCGGAAACTTTGAATTTACTTTTAATTTACTATAAATGCTTTTGCAAAGTAATACAACACTCATTACAAAATATCGATTGTTTGCACTACAATACAAAAACATTAACAAAAGAATGCCATCCCAAAAGAGCTGAGTAGCCACCTCGTGCCATCCCGAGCAACACTACCTGCCAGCTGGAAACACATAAAAAGTTAGCGTTGCTGAGTGAGTTCTAGTTTTTATAATAAACATACTTCGTTTCCATTAGAACCATTTTTTTTATGCAGTCATGCATCATACGCATCCACATAGATAATATCTTTATTATCTCTTTCGTTTATTTATTAATTCGTCCTTTATAACTTTGCTTGTACATTGGATATCATTTGTACCAATACCATATGCTAAACCCCGAACGTTATTAGCTACCGGGCCGAAGTCAATCCAGAGACAGCAAAGCGTATGCCACAGTACTGGGCCGAAGTCATTAAATGAACAGCAAAGCGTATGCCACAGTACTGGGCCGAAGTCTATGGAGAGACAGCTAAACGTGGTGCCGCAGTACTAGAGGTAAGCGGTAGAGGTACCATACGTATGGTCAATCACAAAGAAGGACCCGTTTACTTTATCCAATGCTTACAAGACTTATTTCGTTAGTTCATTAATGCATGTATTCGTCGTCATATTCATTTTTCACTTATTCATTAATACATGCATTCATCATCATGTTCCTCTTTCATTATCTTTCACTTTACGTTACATAATACTTCGTTTATTTGTCATCATAATACGTAAAGTTGTGGAAAGATATACGTACATTATCGTAAGGAACACACGTACCATTCATACATCATCATACCAGGCGTCATACACACATATCATTCCTACATCATCATGCGATGTGTCATACACTCACATCATGCCTTATGCATAAACATTTAACATCATTATCATCATTCCTAAGCCTTACTCGCATATCATTATATGCTTGTCATACTTACATATCATACATCATGCATAAACATGCAGCATTACCATTATGCCCGATGAGGACCATCTATAATCCTGCAAGGTGTCGTACACACATAACCTACATCAACAGTCATCTACAGGCACTTATGGAAAATTCCATGTCAGGACTTACTCCTGCACTTTCCCCCGAAAGCCAGAATTCAACTATGCAACTCCTCGAGTTCAACAGCCCTAATTATCCCTCCTAAACCTTGGGAAATCATACTAGGACATCATACAAACACATACAAGTCCACATTCGTACTTTAAACATACTACAAATGATTACACCCAAATGGGTCAAACATACACTTTACAAAATCGGGTTTTTATATGTGTTCCAGCCCCAAAATCGTTTGAAAACATGTAAATGAGGGGTCCTAGAACTCACCTGTGCTTGACAAGCAGCTTCTCAATCAAGCCTTAAAGTCGCGGGTCACACTACACTGCCTGCAGATAAGTTAACACTCAAAAGAGTTAATTTCTGCCTAATTTCGCTACTAAGTTCGCAGGTAGTTTCGCCCGTAAATTCGCCAGCAGTTTCGCTGGGCAAATTAGCAGTTTCGCTGCTAGTTTCGCCGGGCAGCATTCTGCCAGTTTCGCTGGACAGATTCGCTACCTCGAGCGCCCAACTTTCGTTGGAATTCCCTAGTTTCGCAATATCTAAGGTCAACTTGGGCATTGGCATAGTCATCAGCGAAACCATAGTTTCGCTCAGGCGAATATGTAGTTTCGCTGCAGCGAAACTGTAACTTCGCTGTAAATCCTTCCAGTTTCGCTGGACGAACTTATAGTTTCGCTGGTCGAGACCTTAATTTCGCAGAACGAGCTGAAATTTACGAATCAGCTCGTTTCAGCCCAAAAATCCAATCCTTTCCACCCAAACCCTTGGATTATCGTCCAGGAAGCTATATCTAAGCTCATTACACGTTTTCTTACTCTAAAACGTACGTTTTGGGGCGATTTTTACCACTTTAAAACCTCAAAAACCCATACTCGGGTTTTTTTACCAAATGTAGCAATTTAGATACGTTTCTTACCTTGATTCTTGTAGTTTAGGAGTCCACAAACACCAGCCTTCGATTCTTGACCACCCGAGCTTCAATCCGGCGCTTTCTCTCTCTACACTTTCTCTCTCTACACTTTCTCTCTCTAGAATGGACGTTTGAGTGAAAATGAGAGTTGCTCAGCTGATCCATCTATTTATATGTCAGGCGTTCCCGGGACCCCAAACTCGTTAAACTCGTGACCCGGAGGGTTAACTCGGTGTAATACCCGCAACCATTTTGTATTCATTAAATGGTTTTCATCCGAGCCCATCACTATCATTTGACTCGATTAGAAAATTTTCCGGGTGTTACATTATATGAGTAAGTCCATATCAATATGGACTTGAGGAGGTCACTGAGTATGGACAATTGCAAGTGAGGGTGGTGAATCATCAATTTCATACTCTGAGAAGAACCCCCTCGTTCTGTGATTGCTAGGACTTTCTCCCCTTTTTGGTGCATCACCCTCTTGCATAGGTGAGTTGGAGGTTAGGTCCATAACATTCACAGGTTCTTGTGGACCTGGTTGAGTTCTTCTAAGAGGTCTCCTGGCTTCTTTTCCTTGAGATCAGAAATCTCAAGTTGCTGATCATGGACCCCCCTTTGTGATGAAATCAAAAACACTTTTGATGTTTTGAACTTGTTAAAAACAAGAACAAGCATAAGTGTATGATTTCCCTAAGGATCTTTTCTAATCTCTCAACAAATATAACAACCAGGTTTTTATATTGTATTTAACAAACAATAATCATGGTGCGGAAACCCATGATTAGAGTTATGATATCAGTGTGTGCTAGTATGTGTATGATTGCTAGTGATTGAATGCTTGAATGATAATAACTGCTTATTTGTATTGATTTGTTCAAAAGCTTACAAATGATTAGGGTATTGTGCTATTTATAGCCTATACAGATAGCTATATACAATTACAAAAATACCCTTATGTAAATGAAATTACATAAGAAAAATCCTACGTCTAAATCGTCCGCTATGGATGTTAGACTGTCCATTGTGGATGCTAAGTCATCCGCTGTGGATGATGAATAAGTTGTCCACTATTCTTGGATGTTGTCCGCTGTGAACACTTTTTGTATGTTTGTCTTGTTAGTTGTCTGCTGTGGAGTGTTCATCTGTTGTGGATTGAACATATGCTGTGGACTGTTCATCAACAACGGACTTTGTTCATCCGCTGTGTGTGATTGTTCATCCACTGTAAACACTTGGAAGTTGTTCTGCATCCGCTACATAGACTTGGTCATCCGTTGTGAGCATTTCTTTATCCGCTGCCGACATTTGTCAAAATTTCTTTTATCTACAAACTTGAAAAAGAAATTTAAACAACAATTAGTGTATGTTATGAATATTATTAATGCTAATGTGTTAGTTAATGATTGTTTGAATGTTAAACACATTATGTTTGATTATGGCAAGCATTATCCTTCTAATAATGCACTTGTTAATTCCAACAATACTCCCCCTAAGGATGATGTTGCCATCTCTTAAGTTTGCTTATTATTGTTTTGTTTGTTAGTAATAATGTGTGTGTTTGTGTTTGATATGGATGGTTTGGTTATGTGTTTGATTTATACTATTTGATTGCATGTTTGAATGTTATGCATGATTGAATGATTGATTGTTTGATTGTATAATTGAATAATTGATTGTTTGGTCTGATTATATACTTGAATGATCGTATGTTTGTATGATTACATGAAAGATTGTATGTTAGTGTGTTTACTTGAACGATTGTATGTATGCGTGTTTACATGAATGATTGTATGTTTATGTGTTTAATTAAGTGATTGTATGTTCATTTACTTGATTGATAGACTATTTTTCATGTATGATTCACCGATTACACATGTGTAATCAGATTGACTTGTATGTTTGATTTATTCATGTTTGTTGGTATGATTTGTTATTTTCATGCATGATTGATGCTCTGATGTGTTTGTTGTTTGTTATGTTTGTTTGGATGGTTAGCCATGTTTGTTTGATTATTTTTGTCTGTTTGTATGTTAATTAACCTTTAAGAATGAGAAGGACCAACTTCTTTTACATTCTTTTTAGAAGTATCCTTCAAGGATTCTTCAACATCTTTTTCAATTGCTTGATCCTTTTCAGCTTCTTTGATTTGATCTGTCAGTGGAGTGATCCTTAGTGCATTTCTATAGTTAACTATGTTCTCAACAAAATAGTTAACAACACTCTTCTGGTCATCATATTTGCTTTCAATTTTCAGATGAACCAGCTGCTCCAATGTTGTTTTGTCTAAGCCCTACAAATCAAAGTTGCTAACCAGTGTGGTTACAACATGATTCCCCTTCATGATCTCAAGATTGTTGTTTTCTGAGATTCTCATGCCTATTATGCCTTCTATGTGTGTTAAGGGTTGCTGTTTGGTTTCTAGTCTTTGTTTAAAAGCAACATTTACATACACAATGCCTAAAATTCTCAGCATGTGTATGAAATAATAACAATCTCCCTTGCATAACACAAAATGTGGGGGAAAGACCGTGTACATCTTCCTTTAAATGGGACGGACCCTCCCTGGACCCTGCGAAAACGCGGGAGCTCTTTGTAGCACCAGGTACGCCCTTTCTCCCTAGCATAACACATCTTCTATGGCAGGGAATGTCTTTATCTTCAAAAATAATACATAGGAAGGATGAAGGAATTTGATTTCAATTGGATCAAACAACCTTATGTTAGGGGCTTCCTTTCCTTCAAGCTTCCTCTCCAACACCACTTCAAACTGGGTTTAATCATAGTATCATTTTATGATTGGGTGGTTGTACTGATTTCCATCAATCTTCTTCATAATCAGTTTTAGATCTGATGGCCTCAAAGGGTAACCAACCCTTTCTCAAATATCAGACTCAATTTGAGATGATGATTCTTCACTTATTTTCTATTACTTACTTGCCAACTGTTGTTCTCTTCTTAGCTTGGTAATGTGAAGTTTGTCTTCTCTATTAGCCTTTTGCTTCATTACATGGTCTTGCTTGTTCACTTATGTTCTTATTATGTGAAAGAAATCGGCTCCTCTGGGATTGTTTGTATGATTGATCATTCTTAGCTGCATCGGGTCAAATCTGTCTTCATATGTTAGTGATCCTAGTTGGGATATGTATGATAAGTATTGGACAAGTCCAGATACTCTTTTGATGAGGACAACATCCCATATCACATCATACTTCCATGCCACTATTTTTCTTTCATCTGCTGATGCTATGAGAGTTATTTTGTCATAGAGTTAGACAAAATTAGTATTTACATTTATCATCTCTCTCACTTTATTTCCCTCTGGCCATAGCCTATGGGGCATAAACCGTATAGGTTCCTCTATAGAGTGAAGCTCAGGTGGAGATTGATGATATGTTGATAGAGAAGATGTAGGATGAGTGATGACTAGTGTAGGTTGGACTCACCGGCCTGTCGGTGTTTTTGTCTTTAATTTGTATTTTTTTAGTTTATGTTTGTAGGTTCTCCCGGAACTAATAGTATATAGATTTGTGTAGGTTGTCGCCGGGTGAACCTAGTTGGGTGCCCGGCGAAGCTAGTTTTTGATCTGATAGATTCGTTATCCAGTGAATCTATCAGCGAATCTATAGTCTGCTTATAAATTGTAATGTTTTCTCATTCTAATAGAAGTTTTTGCCATTTTGTTCAAACCCTAAAGTGTGTGTGTGACGGCTAGAGGTGCTAGGAGCTTATTTGTTCATTATTGTAGCTTTATATCCTCTATTCATCCTTGTTTGATCTTTACTTTGATTGTTTAGCAAGAATTTCTCATAGTTCAATGAATTTCAGTGGGATATGTGTGTGTTTGTGATCATTTGCACTGTTGAATCGATCATTTTGGACCAACAATATGGTATCAGAGCCATAGTGCTCTTGATAGTTTGATTTTTGTGTTGTTTTTGGGGTTTTATGAGGCAAAGACTCTTTTGATTCATTTCGAGCTTGTTCATTGTGTTTCTGATATACAAATCGCTTGGGGATTGTAGTTTTTGGCATTAGAAAGCTATAGAAACAAACCGTTCATCAATTGGTTGTGTTTTGAGCTAGTTTGGTTGATTTCTTGGTGGATAAGTTTGTCTCGTAATCCAGCGAACCTAGCTGATTCATTCAGCGAACCTAGCTGTTTCATCCAGCGAATCTAAGGAAAGTTGCTTTTCAATCTTTGCTGACCTTTTGGACAGCGAATCTAGCCTTTTGAACGAAAGTTCACTGCTCTTGGTTGACAACCAAGCAAAGTTGCTGCTGAACCTATTTTTGAACGAAAGTTCTTATCCTGCCGAGCGAACTTGCTCAGCGAATCTGTTCTCTCGTGCACACTGCCGAGCGAATCTGCTGCTGGTCTGCCAAGCGAACTTGTAGGTTCACCTAGCGAATCTATTAGCGAATCTACATCAGTTTCAGTGAATCCAATTTCTGATCTTATCATGTCTACTTCAATAGTGAATGTGTCTGATATGGAGTGTGTTCAACCAAACAGGCCACCAAGACTTGTCAATGGTGAGAATTTTGAGGACTGGAAACGTTGCTTGAAGGCATTCTTCTTCTACATAGATCATGGTCAGTGGGAATCTATTATAAATGGACCTCACATACGAACAACAACTGTTGGATCTGTTACGTCACCGAACCAGGATACTAGCACTTATACTGAGATTGACATTAAGCTGCTTGATCGAGACAAGAAAGCTCTTGGAGCTTTGATTCTGTGTCTGCATCAAGATATTTATAACAGATTTGCTGAACATACTACCGCTAAGGCATTGTATGATGCGTTATGTGAGTTTTATGATGGGAATGAAGATCTAAAGAAAGACAAGAAAGCTCAAGCTCAGAAGGAGTTTAACTCATTCGTGGGTTACAAGCATGAGACACTCACTGATATAACAAACCGCTTTCTATCAGTTTCGAGCAACCTAAAGAAGTATGATGAACAGCTTGGCAATCATGAGCAAGTGAGTAAACTGTTAGACTCTCTTCCTGCTCAGTGGAGTCTGCAAATCAAATTGCTCAAGCAAGAAAGGAACTTTGCTGATTACAAGTTGATGGATGTTATCAACAAATTAAAATCATTTGATCTTGATATGAAGAGAAGAGAGTATAATCAGACCATGATGTCTCCCAACGTCACTCCTCAAAATGCTGCACTGATCTCATCCGCTGCAAACTCTCATTATTATGGTGCAGCTTGTGGGGGTTCATCTGGTAATGGTGGCTTTGTTAACTCTGTGTATGGTAAAAATGTAAACTCTGGAAGTGGCTCCAAGGATGCTGGGCCCAGTTCAAACGCTTTAGTCTCCACTCAAATTCCACATGATACTATGGCGCTGTTTGGTTTATTTGTGAACAGTTATGAGGCCTTGATTGCTGGAGAATTGAAGGGACGAGGTATGACAGTAGAAGACATGTATTAGGTTGATCCTGATGATCTTGAAGAAACCAACATTCAGTGGCAAATGACCATGCTTACTCTTCGTGCTAGGAGGTTTATGGAGAGAACCGGCAGGAAAAACTTTGGAAACCAGAATCAGAACAACGCTCTAGGATATGATAAATCTAAGCTCAGGTGTTTCAACTGTATGCAGCTCGGTCATTTCAAAAGAGAGTGTCCTTCTCCCATTTTCACTGAACCTGTTAATTCTGGAAACTCCAGAACCATTCCAGTCATGGATAAAGTTGAAGAAGTTAAGCCCAAGAAAGAAACTGCCCTATTGACCAACTTTGATTGGAGTGCAGAAATTGAAGAATCAAAGGAGGAAATCAACCATGCATTAATCGCTGAGATAGTGGAGGAACAAACTCCTGATGATGAGTACATTGACTGTTTTGATCCTTTCAAAGAGTTCTATGGTGAAGCTGATATTGAAATTAATGACAAAGGTGAATCTATTGGGTCTGAGGTTATTCAAGATCCACAGGTTAAGGAAAGTACTGGTGTGGTTCAGAAGGCTGTGGGTCATGAAGCTATTGTTCAAACTGGTTTGGTGTGTGAAGCTGTTAAAGATGAGGTTAAACTGGTTTGTGAATCCGCTACAAAAAAGCTAGTGAAAAAGAGGAGCTGAACATGGATTCAATAATTGAAGATGCCAAGAAAGCTGCTATGGAAGAATACAAGAGGAACACTCCCTACTGCCAATGTGATCGCGCTCTTGCAGCCGAAAAAATGGTAATGGATCTCCCTTATGAAATTGTAGAAGACATGTGTTCCTCTGCATGCAAAATTCGTTTGGTTGGTATATATAAAGCTAACAGGTTGCTCATTATGAATGAAAATGAATTAAAGAAAACCAATAAAGAGCTTAAACAAAATGAGTCAAAATATTTTGTCAAATTAAGAGAAGCTTGAAAGAAAATGAACACTTAAAAAGGACTCTTATGGAAAAGAACTGTGAAGTTAACTATTTAACTGAACAAGTGACACTTGCCGAATTTGAAGTTAGAAAACTTAAAAATAAATTAGAACAGTGGTCACTTTCAAGCATGAAAAGGGAGGAATTATGCAAAAAACAAAGGGGGGCAAGGATCAAGACCGGTTTGGGTAATGAAAATGATGCATTGGTATATCCTCCACCTAGTACTTTCTGTTATTCTCCTATGCCCACTCCTCATCCTTCAAATGAGTTGATACAAGAGATTATATAGAATGATACTAATAGCTCTATTGCAGGTTTAGAAGGAGATAATTCTAAGGAGTTGCGAGAAGGATATGATTATGGTGGCAGTAGTGGTCTGGGCAGCTCTAGTAGTCATGATTTAAATTCCAAGAAGTCGTTTGTAGACATTAGTTTAATTAATCATTTTGTGTCTGGTGGAACTAATTTGGATTCAAACTCTGGGGCATGTAATAGTAACTTAGGATGTTCTGTTTCAAACACTTGTGATGACTTGAATAATTTAAATTCCGCATTTGATGTTAATGTATGCATGAATGATAAAGCTCAACTTTCAGGTCATGTCTCTGAAAGTAAAACAAAAACCAACTGCTTTAACAAATTCTTTTCTCATCCAATCCCATCTTTCACACCGATAAGGATTTCAAATCCTTAAGAGAAAGAAATGTCTTCTTCCACTGAAAATAACAAAGACAAAAATGAACAAAAATCAGTTAAAGTGGAAGCTATCACAGGGAAGTCAAACGAGTCATATGACTCGTACAGTGATTCAGATTTGAGATTGTCTGAATGAGATGAAGAAATATCTATTGATAGAATTTCTTCATCAAATTGTTCCGAAACAAAGTTGAAATCTCATTGTTTTAGATGTGGAAAGGATGATCACTTAATCAAGCAATGTCCAAAATCATATGGTAGTAGTACACAGAATAAACATTTTGGAACTAGATTGACAGCTTTTGTGAATGGTTTCTTTTGCAGAAAATCTGTTACTCCACGACCTAAGTACACTAAGACTTGGGTTCCAATTTCCAAAGCCTAACCAATTTTTAAATGTCAGGAACATTCAGAGGCCGCTGTAAATAGTTATTGGCATGTAGATAGCGGATGTTCCAGACATATGACTGGGTTGAAGGACCTGCTGACAAACTTTAGAATAATTGATGGTGGATATGTTGCTTTTGCTGGAGACAAGAAGGGTGGAAAGATGATTGGCCGACCTAAGTACACTAAGACTTGGGTTCCAATTTCCAAAGCCTAACCAATTTTTAAATGTCAGGAACATTCAGAGGCCGCTATAAATAGTTATTGGCATGTAGATAGCGGATGTTCCAGACATATGACTGGGTTGAAGGACCTGCTGACAAACTTTAGAATAATTGATGGTGGATATGTTGCTTTTGCTGGAGACAAGAAGGGTGGAAAGATGATTGGCCAAGGAGATGTCTCGAATGGTTCCCTCACTTTGGAGAAAGTCAACTATGTTCCAGAATTGGCATTCAATCTTCTCAGTGTATCACAAATCTGTGATAAAAATATTCCTGTGATGTTCCTTGCCAATGAATGTCTATTCTTGAAATCAGAGTTTTCTATCCCTGAAGAGATGGTGATCATGCGAGCTCCAAGGAGAAATGATACCTATTTGTTAAATATGGGATCAAAAGAATCATCGTCCACCGTGACCTGTCTTTTATCAAAAGCTTCTTCTCATGAATCCTTTCAGTGGCATAAAAGATTAGGGCATATCAATTTTAAATTGATAAATAAGTTAGTTAAGAACAATTTAGTCAG
Source organism: Flaveria linearis (assembly GCA_024085815.1). Taxonomy (NCBI): domain Eukaryota; kingdom Viridiplantae; phylum Streptophyta; class Magnoliopsida; order Asterales; family Asteraceae; genus Flaveria; species Flaveria linearis. The sequence goes on along the minus strand of CM044002.1, from coordinate 82,665,032 downwards.
GGGACTACCACTGAAAGATTTTTCTGTGGTAGAAAAATGTATGGCTTGTGCAAAAGGAAAATAGCACAAAAAGGCACATAAACTTAAACTTCAAAACTCGATTTCACATCCCCTTGAATTGTTACATACTGACTTATTTGGCCCTATCAGTGTTAAATCAATTGCTAAGAAATCTTACTGTCTTGTTGTCACAGATGATTACTCTAGGTACTCTTGGGTGAGATTTCTATCTAACAAAAGTAAGACTGCTGAGGAGTAGATGAAGCTGATTCTGCTGATTGAGGTTCTTGGGAAAAGAAAGATTCAAGCTATCAGGAGCGACAATGGAACAGAATTCAGAAACCACATTTTCAATTCATTCTGTGAGCAAAGGGGTATTCTCAGACTGTTCAGTGCTGCCAGAACACCTCAACAAAATGGTGTTGCTGAACGTAAGAACAGAACACTAATTGAAGTAGCTAGAACGATGTTGATCGAGTCAAAGCTTCCAATCATCTTTTGGGCCGAAGCAGTTAATTGTGCAGCTTATGTTCTCAACCGGGTATTGATCGTCAAGAGCAAGATGAAGACATCATATCAGTTATTCCGAGGAATTAAGCTTCTCATTGATTTTCTGCGCCCCTTTGGTTGCTCTTGTACTCTATTAAATACTCAAGATCAGAATACGAAGTTTGGTGCAGTCTCTGATGAATGTTTCTTTGTTGGGTACTCAGAAACACAAAAGGCGTATCGTGTGTACAATAAACGGTCACGGATTGTGCAAGAGTCCTACTATGTCGACTGGCAAGAATCTAACTCTACAAGCATTGGAAGTGAGCCTGCATGGTTTTATGATTCTACCACTGTCTTCAACTCATTCAATTTGCCAATTCTCAATGACGATGATGTTACTCCTCACCCGCCTGTAAATCTTAGTCCACCACAACCGCAACCGTCTTCCACATCATTACCACCCACTTCATTTGATATCCCATCTCCACCACCTCCACCATCTCAATCATCTTCGTCTAATCCTACAATCTCATCAACCATTCCACCCACATCTTTATCCATTTCAAATCCTCCTATCGATCCAATCCCCACAAATTCATCTTCTACTGCACAACCATCCACTTCCGCATCCACATCTCAACATAACCCTTCATTGCTTAACACTAATTTTAAAACCTTAAAAGATCACCCTCACAATACATCATTGGATCTATCACAGATGGAGTAAGGACTCGGAGTCAGAGTGGATTGATAAATGAGTGTCTTTATGCAGCTTTTCTATCTTAGATTGTTCCAAAGAATTACAAACAGGCACTTGAAGACCCAAGCTGGGTGGACTCTATGCAGTCTGAGTTGCAGCAATTCAGAAAGTTAAAAGTTTGGGAGTTAGTTGATCTTCCTCCAAACAAATGCCCCATTGGTACCAAGTGGGTATTCCGGAATAAGCCAGATGATCGTGGTGTTGTTATCAGAAACAAAGCCAGATTGGTTGTTCAAGGATTTGCTCAGGAGGAGGGAATAGACTACACTGAAGTGTTTGCTCCAGTTGCTCAGATCGAAGCCATCAGAATTTTTCTTGCACATGCAGCCAACAAGAACTTTAAAGTTTTTCAGATGGATGTGAAGTGTGCATTTCTATATGGAAACATTGATGAGGAGATCTATGTTTGTCAGCCACCAGGTTTCGAGGATCCAGACTCTCCAGACAAAGTATACAAGCTAGACAAATCACTGTATGGGTTGCATCAAGCTCCCCGAATCTGGTATGAGACCTTGACACAGTATCTCCTCAGCAAGGGTTTCTCTCGTGGGACTATAGATATGACACTATTCAAGAAGGAGGTAGATGGTGAGATGCTGATTGTTTAAGTGTATGTCGATGATATCATCTTTGGCTCAACAAATGAAAAGCTGTGTAAAGAATTTGAAGAAGTGATGAAGGATCGCTTTGACATGAGCATGATGGGGGAGATGTGCTTCTTCTTAGGTCTGCAAGTGGAACAGAAACCTGAAGGTATTCTTATTCACCAAGAGAAGTACATCAAGGAGATCATCACAAAGTTTGGCATGGACGATTCAAAGCCCGAACTTACTCCCTTCACTGCTCAGACATGCTTGTCTCCTGATGATAATGGGAAGTCCGTGGACGCTCATCGATATCGCTCTATGATCGGATCTCTCATGTATCTGACTGCAAGCCGTCCAGACATCACATTTGCCGTGTGCTACTGTGCTCGTTATCAAGCCAATCCCAAAGAATCACATGAGCTAGCTGTTAAACGCATTTTTCGTTACCTTAAGGGTTCCTCTCGTTTGGGACTCTGGTACCCAAAAGGTTGGAACTTTGATCTACATGCTTTTTCTGATAGTGATCATGGTGGTTGCAGGATTAACAGAAAGTCAGTCACCGGTGGATGTCAATATCTGGGTGACTGTCTTGTTTCGTGGCAAAGCAAAAAGCAAACAACAGTTTCCTTATCCACGGGAGAAGCTGAATATATCGCTGCATCAAGCTGCTGTTGTCAAGTGCTCTGGATTCAACACCAGATGATGGATTATGGCATAAATTTCCTCCACACTCCAATCTTCTGTGACAATGAAGCCGCTGTAGGAATTGCCAAGAATCCAATTCATCATACTCGTACCAAGCACATCAAAACAAGAATTCATGCAATCCGTGACGCTCAGGAAAAGGGGTTCATTGATATTATTCCTATTGAAACAAGGAAGCAGAAAGCAGATCTTTTCACAAAAACATTTGATAAACCTCGTTTTTATGAATTGATTACTATGCTAGGATTAATATCCTTCTGAAAAACCTTTTTTTTGAGAAAAACAACTGTTTAATATGTAAATATTCTCTTTTATTTTCTGCCCTTGAGAATCCCTCTGTCACACATTTCTTTACTCTTTTTTTATTATTCTTTTGCTTGTTAAAATTTTCTATTAGATAAGCTATCAAATAGAAATTTTGGGGGAGTATAAGATTAGATTTCATCTTTTGCTAAGTATCAAAATTTTGCTACTTTTCAGGCTATCCGTGCAGAAAATGAGACTTAGAAGGAGGTCAAAAGTATTATGCTTGGGATGTGCAAGATAGGCTCAGCCTCAAAACGAAGTAAACAGTAATTATGTGGCCAAACATAAAGCTCAAAGGATCACGGTGATAAGGTTTATTTCCATGACATGTTGGCCTGCACAAAGATACAAGTCTCTGTCTAAACGGGTTGAGAGTTTACTATCTCTGTTGTAATCCTTTGTAAAACCCCAAATCACCCTTCACCTAGCCCTGAATGACGCTTCTAGTTAATCTAGTTAGCTCTTCAGAATCCCTTTCGTGCTTATCTCCTCTGCTGTGCGGAAGCACTGACCTGGAGTGATGATCTCCTCTGTTATACGTGAGTATAGAGCTGGAGCTCTCATCAGCACGCTCAGATGATCATCTCCTCTGTTATACGTGAGTATAGACCTGGAGCGCTCATCATCTGCAACCCTAAATGCTCAAAAGAAAAAGAAGATCAAAGATCTACATCATACATCCATGAAAATATATGGATTGTCAAAGCCTATCAAGCATCTAAAGCAATTATTCCCTCACAATGCCTCTCAAAATTGGGATCATTGTCTAAAGCCACTCTCTAATATGCCTTGATTGTTCACATTCACAATGGTTCTCAATTGATCATTATCTATGTTCATTTCAATTATAAGCCCTTGCATTCAATGTGTCAGAAATGATCATTGTGTATGCCCACCCTAGGATCTAGCACAGAGATAAATGATCACTCATGCTCAATAAGCCCTGATGACAGAATATGTTCTTTGCCAAATGTCTGTGGGAACTGAATTTCCCGAGATTCCTCAAATCTACAAAAACATGATAAAAGGAAGCTGCAGATTGCTTGTTGAAAAGAATTTGGCATGGGTTTAAGTGGACAATCATATCTGCAATCTCGCTAATAAATGACTCTCCGGATATCCTTTAATTTTGTTTTACTTTATTCAATTTTATTTTACTTTAAGTTTTAAGTTTTTATCTTATTTTTGAGTTTAGGTATTGTTGGATGTTTTGGTATTCAAAAAGGGCTATTTCTTTTTTTGTTCAAAAAAAAAATTGGTGTTATAAGCAGTTCACAGGTTCGTGTAGCACTGGTCTTGGTGTTGTCAGTCTTTTGACTTTGTGCTGCCGGGCGAACCTATAGATTCAAGGCCAGCGAATCTAAGGGTTATATAAGCAGTTCACAGGTTCGTGCAGCACTTCATTCGCTGTACTGTGAACTGCGTCTCCCGAAACCCTTAGATTCATTTTCATTTTCGTTGCTTGCTTCATTGATTTCTTGCATGTTCTGTTCTTCTGTAAGTGTGTCGTCCCTACTTAAGCCTTTCATTTCATCAAAAATCGGTCTTTCTTTAAGAATCAATTACGTATGTTCATCGCGGTCCTTCGATCCAAATAGGCCCTCTTAAAGACCGATAGTGCATAAAATAAATGATAGGTTTTGCTCGCATTGTGTCCTGTTAAGTCATGTTATGCATCATTTGGATTAACATCAATGTTTGATTCTGATTTTCAAAACTAGGTTTTCAGCGAACCTAGTGTTCTATCAGCGAATCTGAACGAAAGTTCTACTTATTGAGCGAATCTGTGCCGGCATGTTGCTCATGCGTGGCAAATAGATTCGCGCGAAGTTCCCAGCGAACCTATAAGTTCGCCTGTCTGTCTACGAACCTATAGGTTCTTGGCATCATCAGATTCGCTGTTAGCAAATCTAAATCTGTTCAGCGAACTTATCCATTTTTAAATTTTTCAAAATTTCATATCTTTTCAGCTTTGAAATCAATCTAATCAACTTCCGTTTGTGTTTCAGATACCATGTCGACTCTTCAGTTCTTCGATAAGCACAATATGTGTGCTCTGCTAGATGAAACCCATGAGAAAGCAGCTGCTTATAAAGATTGCATTAAATGGCTGAAGTCATCTCACATCCACCATGCTATTTCTCACTCCCCTGAAGTCTATGATACGCATGTTTGTGACTTTTGTAGAAACGCAGTAGTAGATGTCGGTGTGACTCCCTCAAGGATCGCTTCTAAAGTCCTGGATCAAGAAATTCCTTTTCTTCTGATGATCTGGCCAGAATATTCCATTTGACTGGGGATGTTGGTGATGAGGTCCCCATGAACGCTAAGCAAGTATACAAGGAACTAAGGAAGGCAGGATATGAAGGTCCAATGCCTGGTGAAAAGAAGATGGAGTTTATCAAGTCTTATTTAATCAGAGAATGGAGATACATTGCGCACATATTCATCATGTGTTTGGATCACAGGAAAGGAGGAACCGATGGGTTGAACTTGGAATGGGCAAGGGCAATGGTTCTATTCTACCAAGGCAAGAAGGGAAATATAGCTAAGCTGATTTATGACTACATGGTGCAGAATATTCATGCTCAAAGAAAGGACAAATGGCTGCTGTATCCTAGATTTGTCCAGATGATACTAAATGATTTGAAGCCAGACTTGCCCATAGTTGGTGATACTTTGAAGATATGGAGAATGAAAATCAGGATTTTTGGTGATTGTAAGTCAGTAAGATATAACTGTGTGGGAAAGATTGCTTACTTATGGGAGAACATGTATCCACCCGAAAGATGGAGCCATATTAGTAAATTGATCGAGATTGAGAAGAAAAATGAGGCACAAAATGTTGATCAAAGTGAGGTGAGGCTGAAAAAGAGAAAGCCATATGCTCGTGACAAAGATTACAGTGTAGATAAAGAGATTGATGAAGTACAGGAGGAGTTAGATGTTCAAAGGGAGAGAAGGACAAAGAAAAGAGCTGAGACTGGGTCTAGCTCTCAGCAAGTAGAAGAAAGAAGAACAAAAAGGAGGCACGAGGATCCTGTCAAACCTGCTGATACTCCTGAATCGAATGTGAATGTTGAGTTGGCCAATCTGAAAGCTAAATATGCTGAGCTAGAAAGGAGGGATTAACAGAAGGGTGATATTATTAAGGGTATGGCCCTGATGCTCAAGGATCATCAGAGTTTGCTAATTCGAGCCTTCACTGAACTGAATGAAATGAAGGCTAAAGCTGGGATGGAGTCTGAATCCCTTTCGTGCTTATCTCCTCTGCTGTGAGGAAGCACTGACCTGGAATGATGATCTCCTCTGTTATACGTGAGTATAGACCTGGAGCTCTCATCAGCACGCTCAGATGATCATCTCCTCTGTTATACGTGAGTATAGACCTGGAGCGCTCATCATCTGCAACCCTAAATGCTCAAAAGAAAAAGAAGATCAAAGATCTACATCATACATCCATCAATCACTAACTCATTCGTCTTCCAGTGGGTATCGTCACCCAACTAATAGCTTCCGGCGAAGAGGCCGGAGTCAGAGAAGGAGATGACAAATACAGCGAACCGGAGGCGGAGACGGCGGCGACAGAGGTCGTAGAAGTCGTGGGAATGAAACAAGTGCGACCAGCGGCGACATACAAGGGGGATCGATGGTAGGGATGATCTGGCTAGGCAGATGGATAGAACGATTGAGAAGAGGTTTGATCGAGAAACCAGTGATTCTAGAGTTAGATCTGAGGAGCGTTCTGTTACAAATCAGGAGGAAGTTATTGTTATTGACATGCCTGATACAAAAATTTTAGAAGCCAAGTTTGTTCAAGAGGTTAATGAGGAAGAAGTGTTTACTGAAGTCATTGCTCAGGACATTTTTCAGACTGTTCAGCAAGCTGCCGGAGCTGATCAAGTATGAAAGTAAAAGGCTGGAGCTGATTTAGAAACCCCCTGGGTGAGGTCCAACCTAGGGGGAGTATTGATGACTAGTGTAGGTTGGACTCACCGGCCTGTCGGTGTTTTTGTCTTTAATTTGTATTTGTTTCGTTTATGTTCTAGCGAACCTACGGGCGAACCTACAGGTTCGCCCGGAACTAATAGTATATAGATTTGTGTAGGTTGTCGCCGGGAGAACCTAGTTGGGTGCCCGGCGAAGTTAGTCTTTTGATCTGATATATTCGCTATCCAGCGAATCTATCAGCGAATCTATAGTCTGCTTATATATTGTAATGTTTTCTCATTCTAATAGAAGTTTTTGCCATTTTGTTCAAACCCTAAAGTGTGTGTGTGACGGCTAGAGGTGCTAGGAGCTTATTTGTTCATTATTGTAGCTTTATATCCTCTATTCATCCTTGTTTGATCTTTACTTTGATTGTTTAGCAAGAATTTCTCATAGTTCAATGAATTTCAGTGGGATATGTGTGTGTTTGTGATCATTTACACTGTTGAATCGATCATTTTGGACCAGCAATGAGGTCTAAAGATCTGTGGCTTAAGTGCATTGGCCAGCATTTTCTTGTATATTTCTTTAGCCATCTCTTTCATTTATGAATAGATCTTTCTGCATATGACCTGTATGGTACTCTTGTATGACTCAACCAGCTTTTAACCTGGGAGTAGGTCATTTTCTCTATTTGAGGAACTTTAGGCAGATTCTTCTACATCTCTTGTTTATCTTTGATTTCCTTGTATCTTTTGTATGTTTGCTCTTTTTCATCTTTCATGACTCCTTGAAAGTCTTTGAGCAAGTCTTTAACCTCAGATAGGTTAAGATGTATGAATGATTCATAAGGAAATCCTCTGGTTGTTAACTCAAGCCCTCTTAGAGTTCAAGGATCATCAGTAAAGAGTTCTTGGATGTTCAGCATCTCCTTATCTTTATCCCATTCTCCTTCATCATCATCAGAATCACTAAGGACAATGATGGGTTCTTGTTTCTGATAAAGAGATTGATGTTGTTAGGACCGTGTACGTACGGAGTACTAACTGATTCAATGTGAAACCAGATCAAATAGTGCGGAATCCTATTTGATTGGCAATCCAATCAGGGAGAACGATAATCCGATCAAAACTAACGATTAGAATACGTTAAGAATTGATTAGAAGTGATCAAAAACGTTCTATGAAGTTAGAAGGGACTCTCGGGACGAACAGGGACGGCGAGGTTAAGAATTCTCGAAGTGTTTTGTTTTTCAACGAATTAAGTGGTCTTTATAGGTTACAGTTTTCATTCGTACGACTGAACCATGCGTATGGCTCAGTCGTGCGACTGAGTCGTATGATTGATTCATTCGTACGACTGAGTCAGTCTTATGACTCAATCGTGCGTGTGGCTCAGTCACCTGGTTCAGTCGTGCGACTGGCCCATTCGCATGGTCCAATCGTATGACTGAATCATGAGACTTAGTTAAACATATTCCTGAACCTTTAACGATACAAAACTATGTCTAACAACTGTAAACCTATATAACATGTTCACATAAGCGTGTAATAATCAATCATATGAATAGATATAACATTCAATAACCAATAAACATTCAATGAAGTGTTTTCATTACATATATCAAACATTACATCAGTGTAACAAAATGAAAGTCAATTACATTTAAGCTCACTTGAACTAGAACTAGGGACATATGTACCAACAGATCTATGCCTCAGATGTTTGTCTTGGTTCATCTAAATCAACTAGTTTAGTTTTAACTTTAAGAAGTTCGAATGGAGGAGATTCAGGTTCTTCTTGTTCTTGAACTGGCTGTTTTCCCTTCTTTAGAGAGGCTAAATACAACCTCTTTCTCTTCCTCTCATATGTTTTTAATTGAGATTTAGATGATGATGAAGCTTGATCTTTGGATAGGTTGGATGGTTCTTTCAAAGATTCAGCACATTATTTGATTAATTCCTTTTGTTTATTAGTGAGTGGATTCACAGGAATGATGTCTATTTGAGATGACTGAGTTTCTTTAGTATGAAAGTGCTGCTAAGGATGGGTGAATAGTGTATGCTCTCAAATCGATTTGACTCACTAAACTAAAAGTGCTGTCTGAGAATGGGTGAATAGTGTATGTTCTCAAATGGATTCGACTCACTAAACAGTTGATCCATCGAGTATGACTCCTTAGGGATAATAAGTGCTAGCTCTGTTTGTTGTTCCTGAGAACTTGTTTCACCAAGAGGTGACATGATCTGTTCAATATGTTCATTACTCAGGTTTTGCTCTAGACCTTCTGAATGATCTTTAGTTGAGTGTCTCTGTATTCCATCTCTCTGTTCAGTCTTTGAATTTCTTCATTTTGAGCAGCAATTGTAGTTTTAAGCTCATCAATCTGAATATCTTTTGAGTCTGTTTGTTCAGTCAAGTAGGCAATATCAAGTCTTGCGCTACTAAAATTTTATTCTTTCATCTTCAGCTCTTCCTTTGCTTGTTCAAGTTGTTGTTCAAGAAACTAAACAACAACTTCTGAGTTGTGTGATCAGCCTTAAGCTTTTTAATTTCTTCATCCTTACTTTTTAGCTTATCTTTAAGCTTTCTTGCTCTGTTATTGGTTTTTTCAATCAACTTATTATACTCAGTGAATAAAAACACTTTAGAGTATTCTATTTCTTCTTTAGTGGGAATCTCACAGCCTTGTTCTTCAGTTTCTGTATGCTCAACATGAGCACTTTGTTCTGCTTGAATATGCTTATGTTGTGATGATATGCTAACTTGTTCTTGTTGACTAGCATGTTCTTCTAAAGATGCATCAATATCTCTCAATAGAGAGGACAATGTTTGTGGATCAGATAAGGTTGGGCTGTGTTGTGGTGAATGCATATGATGTTCAAACTAAAATTGTTCCATTTTTTGTGCTTCTTCTATAACTTGCTCTTCTTGATGAATTATTGGCTCTGGTTCTGGTGCAATAGGATCTTATATGATTGGTTTAAGCTCAGCAACTTGCTCTTCTCGTATGATTGGGAATGGTTGAATAATTGGTTGTTGATGAATAATGTTTAGGAACATCATGTTTGGTTCTCCCTGACCTGGAATCCTAATGAACACATCAGGGACAAGGATGTTATGATCAACCATGTGTGCAGGAATAGGCACTTTATCTCTATGATACAAGCTTGACTTGATGCTTGTGAAAACATGTTCATTGAAGTGAGTAGGTTGAAAAATTGCACCTTCTCTTGGAATGTCTAGTAGAAGATCATCAATAATCATCTAACGGAATCTTGGAAACATCGGGAATTTGTTCCCCACCTTAGTCAACTTGTAGGCCATCCTATTTAATACTCGTGCAACAAAGTTAAACGGTCTTCTAGCTATAATGCTTGCTATTGTAGAAGAGCTTCTCAAAGAAGTGGCATCCCAGCCAGGTTTCCTGTTTGTCATTGTATTTTGGTAAGTATGCATTAGAAATATGAATTGAGCACACATGTATGACTTCTTGATTTGCTTTCTTTCAATAGTACAAGTGTAACCAATTTGTGTAAAAACATGCAGGACATAGTTCTCATCATACCCAATAGGTCATTTTGCATCTTTATCTCCAAGTTGAAAAACCCGAACTTCTTCAGAGACGATGATCTGATGATCATGTATAGTAGATACTACTACTTGATCTGATGATCATGTATAGTAGATACTACTACTTGCTGATCATTTATTCGTTCCAGATGAGAATGAGTCCAGAATTGAACTATATGATCTTTACATATCTCAAGCCTTGCTGTCATAGCATGAACCAACCTTATTTGTCTAATGGCTTGAATCATGTCTCTATAATTCTCAGCCTTGTGAGAATCAGCATTAAGAAAAGCACAAATGTTGTGGTCTCCAACACTTGATTTGCCATATCTGAAATGATAAAAAGGATATGCTAGTAACTAGTATGTAAATGATGTGTGTTGATGAAATATTGATCAAGTGTGTAATGAACTGTTGTGATTATTATGAAATGATGAAATATGTATGCTCAATGGTTGTGATTGTTTAAAGAGTATATTTGATTTGAACTAACCACTAAGTCAGTTTGACTTATTCAAAGTCAACTAATTGGTTGATTTTGGTCTTGAAACACTTGTTTGATTGAATTTTTTTGATCCAAATTGTTTTGCATCGTGTTTGATTGATCACAAAAAGTTGTTCTATTCAAGTCATACAATACTTTTATCTCATAACAACTTGTTCATGAATTTTAGTTTGACTTATTAATGTTAAAGCAGACCATTTAATGCACATTGAATGAATATGCATTTAATGTTTGTGTATTCATTGCCATGCCCATTTAACTAATTTTACATGTTTGTTAGTGACTTTTGAACATGTTTACCAATTACAACATATTTCTGGTTATTTTGTGTAAGGCCCCGTTCCCGGTCACCTCACAGTTGGTCATTCATCTCACATAAAACATACAATTATTTAAAACATTGCAGCGGAAATTAATTAAAACCATTTCGTATAATTAAATGACAACTTTTGCAAAGTATTACAATACGTTTAACAATTTCAAAATACTATAATTGCATTACATCACAAAAATGTCATTATTATACTAATGGATGTCATCCCAAATGTATCATCCAAAAGTTCAATATTAATTTATTTAATTAGGATTAGTGTTCAGTCGCACGCCATACGTGCGAATGGGGCTCAGCCGCACGAATGATGGGCGAATGGGCTCAGTCGCACGATTGAATCGTGCGAATGAGTCCAGTCGTGCGACTGAGTATGGCGGCTAAAATAGGCATGTAGGATAAGTAGGGCGGTTAAGGGTGTTCAAAAGCAGATTTTATCTGCAGTAATCTCATCCCCTTGTTCCTTTCGAACCCAAACACCCTGTTCTTGCCAAATCGACTCAGCTAACTCCGTTTCGGTTAGTTTTGCTTGGTACGAATCGATTCTTGAATATGTTAAGCAGTGTATGTGGTTGAAATTGATCCAAAAACATGTTTTAAATCTAGGCTTTTGTTCAATCTTTCTGTTAAACTGAAAAGTGAAGGTTCGGATCCTAGTTTTTGGGAAGTTTGATGAAATAAGGACCCGAAACCATTGTAAATGAAGTGTATATGTTTTGTTGTGAATATGGTATAATCGAAATGGTTAAAACTTGAGTTTTTGGATCAAATATGTCAAGAACACAGCTGCTGATCCGTTTCAGGCGAATGAGCCCAGTCACATGACCCATTCATGCGACTGAGTCAATCGCATTATTCAATCGTGCGACTGAAGTTCAGTCGCATGAACCAATCGCACGAATGAAAGTCATTCGCACAAACCCTGTTATAGCTCATTCGCACCTCTGTCGTATGGTCCATTCATACGACTAAGCTCAGTCGCATGTTCAGTCGTACGAATGAGTCCAGTCGTATAACCTTAGTCGTGGGAAGTGATCAGCTAGTGGTGATTTGACTAAGTTAGGGTTGTTGTTTTAGATTTGCTTTGAGAAGGAGAAGTTTTAGCTGCCCTAGTGTATTTGGATTGATAACCACATGCTGAAAACATTAAGGTGAGTTCTAATTGCCCTTTTTATGTGTTAATGTCGTTTGATAATGTTGTTTGACAAAATCGGACACTGGCATGCATATAAATAAATAGAAAATGTGAATAAGAGTTGAAAGTGGTAAATTGTGGTGAATGGTGAGGTGGAGGTTTGACCCACCAACTATAGACGGAGGTTTGACCCGTCAACGCCAACTATAGACGGAGGTTTAACCCGTCAACGCGCGAGGTGGAGGTTTGACCCACCAAACTATAGATGGAGGTTTGACCCGTTAACACGCGAGGTGGAGGTTTGACCCATGACGAGTGGTCCATGGGACAACTCTTAAGTATGTTGAAATATGAGTTAATCCCTCGTTTAATCATGTAATTATCTTGAATTAGATAACTACTCCTTGTTATGTTTCAGGTGCTTTGGAAGCTTAAAATGAAGAAAAACATTGTTTCGGATGGAAAGAAGTCGAACCGGATTCACCAAGTATGCGAAAGGAATGAGACGCGAAAGAAAAGAAGAAAGTGAGGAAGGAGGCTACCGTACGGTACGCTGCCACCGTACGGTACGGTAGCCCCTGACCAAATTGCCACCGTAAGACAGAGGGACTCTACCGTAGGACACCTCAGGCATACCGTACGGTACGCTGCCACCGTACGGTACGGTAGGGCCTGACGGGAATTTTGTAACTGCTCCTTATAATCCGTTTTGAGGCATCTTTTCGGGTCATTCTTGCTTGGGAACGTTTCTCTGAAGTTTTTGGGCGATTTTTGTCTATTCTAAGTGATAGGATTCAATTCCAAACATTCCGGTTTGTATTTTAATTCGTATGAACTTCGATTTCGTTGGAATTATGATTTCTCAAACTATGGTAGGCTAAACTTTTGATGATCATTCTAGGGGAAAGTTTCTTGTGAATTGGGTTTGTTCATCTCTATTTCTAGAATAATAGACTTGGTATTTTTGCTATGTTTATTATGATTCATGAATGCTTGATTGTAAATTGTTGGTTGATGTTTTGATTCTAATCTAATTCGTACGTTCTTGGTGTCGTTGACAATCGAGATATCACGGGAAGGGTTAGGGTTGGATATTGGTTAATTGATCATCGGGTAACAACCTCGCGTTTATATAATCCGAGTACTTTGTTCCCTTTTATCACAACAAGTGTTTATGTATGAGTTATGTCTATGTAACTCTTTCTAGTCGATTTACACTCAATTGTTATTAGAAACCGGAACCTAGGATGGTCATTTCCCTTTGAATTATTTAACAACCAATCTTGAATTGCAATTAGTTAATATCTAGTTTTTAAAATCAAACAACCCAAACTCTTGAATTTTAATTTCTGCAATTTAGTTTAATTTTAGTTTATTAACAAAGTTATAGAATCAACATACTTTCCACAAACTCCCTGTGTTCGATACCCACTTACCACTAGCTATTTGGTAGTAATTGGATTAAATTTGTGTGTGACTACGACACCACGTCAAATTTTGGCGCCGTTGCCGGGGAGTAGTGCGCAACGTGTGTTAATTTAGTAGCTTTGTTGTTATTTTCGGGTTTACACTGGTTGTGTTTAGTGTGCAGGTACTACAAGTGTATGCATACTAGGGGCTCTCACAGGTCATCACCACTAGCGTTTGATTCGGAAATTGAAAAAACCGCAAGGCAAAACAGAATTTTGGTACGCAGGAACAAGATCATTGGTTCACCCACATTACCGATGACACCAAGGAACATCATGGATGATTCAAAAACTCCACCCACAACAGGTCAAACAACATCAACTTTCATGCCTACATCAACCCAACCTTCACCAAACACCACCATACCATCTATTACTACCCAAAGTGAACCTACTTTTACTTTTACCCCAGCCACAACAATTCCACCATTCTCATATTTCTTTCCGACTACGGGTCAACCATCATCCACCCACCAAATACCACCAAATTCAACCATTGTTCATACTACATCTGCATACCGACCACCAAACCAACCGGGTTTTCACTATTCATCTCCTTTTGTGCAATCTTCGGGTATGGGAAGAGATGATTATGATGAAGGGTATGAAGGAGAGTATGGTGGATATGAAGAAGAAAGTTTTTACTATGGGGGTGATGGAAGTAATTTGGGACATCAAGGAGGAACGAGTCAACAAGGTCCACCATTGCAACAAGTTCAAAACACGGGTAGATCATCAGTTGGAACACAATCCATTCGACCACAAGGGCTGCAATTGCAACATCAAATGCCGTTACATCAAGCTCGGCCACAAAATACACAATTTCAATTCCAAAGGCCGGGTCAACAACATCAAGTTCAACCACCGTTTATACCTCAAGGGCCTATGCCAAGGCAAATGGGTCAACCAAGAGTACCATTGGGCGCCCCATGAAGACATCACCGGGAGGTTGTACGGGGGATTGAAGCCCATTTTCGACCTGTTATCACCAATAATCCTTCACCGGTGGTGATTCCTCATCATCCGGATGGGAGGACCTTTGAAGTTAGAACAACCGCACTTCAAAGTTTACCAAAGTTTAAGGGCCAAGCAACGGAAGAACCTTACTTTCATTTGGAGACTTATGATTCTATTTGCAACACCATTGGAGGTCAAGGGTTTTCGTCGGATGATGTTAAGTTGGTTCTGTTCCAGTTTTCGTTGGAAGATAAAGCCAAGAGGTGGTTTCATACTTTGCCTTCCGCATCGATTTACACATGGGCCGATATGCAACAAATTTTCTTAGAAGAATTTTATACTTCTCAAAAGACAAACGATGCAAGGCGAAGTTTGAGGAGCTTTCAACAACAACCGGGGGAGATGTTTCATGAAGCTTTCGAAAGATTCAATATGATGTTGAAGAATTGCCCTCATCACGGTATAGAACTTTGGGAGTTGTTGAATGCATTTCATGAAGGTTTGAGTTCGGAGGATGCTCGGGATTTAATGTCAATCACTAATGGTACTTTTGGTACTAATTATGAAAATGATGATTGGGCATTTTTGGAGCAAATGGCAAGTAATTCAAAGAGAAAGGCTCAATCTTCAAGACGGGCAAGGCATGTGATAACAAGGCCACAAGTACATGGAATTGAGCATGGAGGTGTGCAAACCACGAATCAAGTGTACAATGTGTGCACTAGTTGTAATGAGATAGGTCACACGGCTGAGGTATGCTTGGTAGGAGTAGAGGAGGAGCAAGTTGAAGAGGTGAATGCTATTCAAGGGGGTGGTAGAAACTTCAACATGAATTCGAACACATACCACCCCGGGTTGAGAAACCATCCTAACCTTCGTTACGGGAACCCGACAAATCAAGCTAACCCAAATTTCCAAGGAGCACCAAGTAACTTTGCACCTCGTCAACAATACAATCAAAGCAACTATCGAGGTGGAAACAATCATGGCTACCAAGGGCAATTTCAACAAACGGGTCAAAGTGGTTTTTCGGGTCAAACTTCATCAAGTGGGAATGAAGTTATGGATGTACTTCGGGCAATGCAACAAGACATGCAGAAAAGAAATCAACTTGATGAAGTTCGGATGCAAAAGGATGAAGTTCGTGACAAAAGCATTCAAACACTAACAACTCAAATGGGTCAATTAGCAACCGATGTGGCGGAGCTAAAGAAAAACAAGGGTCAACTTCCTAGCGACACTAAGGTAAATCCTTCCCATGGCTCGTCACGAGGTAATAATGTTAATATTAATCATGTTAGTGTGTTGAGAAGTGGTAAAGAATTTAAAGCAAATTTGTCACCGGGTTCGGTTGAGGGGGTGGTTGAGGATATAACGGGTAATGAAAGTGAAGAAGATGAAGTTTCACCTAATGTGTCTAATGAATCAAATGTTAAAAATCGGGGTTGGGTGAAAGTGAAAAAGATAAACAAAACGAAAGGGAGTCGAGTCAAGTCCCATTTCCTTCCGCTTTGCTTGACCCGGGTAAAAAGAATGTTATTTCAAAACGGGGTCCTCAAAAGGAAGAAATGTGGGAGGTTTTTAAACAGGTTAAAGTGAATTTACCTCTACTTGAGGCAATCAAACAAGTTCCCGCATATGCAAAATTTTTAAAAGAATTGTGCACTCAAAAGAGGCAACAAAAAGTTCCTAAACGTGTTGATTTAACTGAAAGGGTAAGTGCAATTCTAAAGGGGGATCTCCCGCCTAAGCTCCAAGACCCGGGAGCGCCTTTGATTAACATCCAAGTTGGTGATTTTCAAATGTCAAAGGCACTTTTGGATATTGGGGCTGGGGTGAGCATCCTTCCGGGGGGTTTATATGACCAATATGATTTTGGTCCGTTAAAACGTGTTGAGACCACGGTTATATTGGCTGATTTGTCTCATAAATTACCCCGTGGGATTGTTCGGGATGTGATTGTTAAGGTAGAGGACTTTTATTATCCTGTTGACTTTTTGGTTTTAGACTATGCATCGGGTAACTCAAGTCAACAACAAAACGTTATCTTGGGTCGACCATTTTTGAATACCGCTCATGCAATCATTGATTGTCGGTTTGGTACGGTGGATATGACTTTTGGTAATCGGAAAATGCGCCTTAATGTTTTCACTAACGTTGCTAACTCTTTAAGTGGTGAAGAGTGTTTTATGGCAGATTTGGTAGACGGATGCGACCCGCATGAGTATGAAGAAGATGGTTCGGATACTTGTGTTTGTGATTTTTCTGAACAGGTACATGCGTGTGCATTGCGGATTGAAGAGGAAAAGCAAGACGCAATGGCATTGAGAGAGGGTCGACCGCCATGGACTCATCAATTCGAAAGTTTGCCGGTGGAACTTAATTCGGGCACCAAACCATCCTTGGAAGAACCACCAAAACTGGAGCTTAAAGACTTGCCCAGCCATTTGAAATATGTTTTTTTGGGGGATAATGACACTCTCCCTGTCATTATTGCCTCTAACCTGGATTTGGCACAAGAACAAGCGCTGATGGAAGTCTTGAAAGCAAACAAAGGAGCTATTGGGTGGACAATTGCTGATTTGAAAGGAATTAGTCCATCGATTGTCATGCACAAAATCATCACCACCGAAGATGCAAAACCAACAAGGGAAGCACAACGTCGATTGAATCCGAACCTAAGGGAAGTGGTAAAAAAGGAGGTAATTAAATGGTTAGATGCGGGAATTATTTATCCTATTTCGGATAGTTCTTGGGTAAGTCCTACCCAAGTTGTGCCTAAGAAGGCCGGCATTCAAGTAATTAAAGATGAAAATGGTGAACAAATAGCCACCCGACCGGTTGCCGGGTGGCGTGTTTGTATTGATTATCGTAAATTGAATGCCGCCACTTCTAAAGACCATTTTCCATTACCTTTTATTGATCAAATCATTGAAAAATTATCGGGTCAAAAATTTTACTGTTTTTTGGATGGGTATTCGGGTTACAATCAAATTGCAATACACCCGGATGACCAACACAAGACCACCTTCACTTGTCCATATGGCACCTTCGCCTTTCGACGAATGCCATTTGGTTTGTGCAATGCACCGGCAACTTTCCAACGGTGTATGATGAGTATTTTCTCGGACATGGTTGGCGAGTCGCTTGAAGTCTTTATGGATGACTTTTCAATTTTTGGTTCGAGGTTTGAATCTTGTCTTAATGAGCTACAAAAAGTTTTAAAAAGATGTATTGAAAAGAATTTAGTACTTAGTTGGGAAAAAAGTCATTTCATGGTGCAAGAAGGTATTGTGTTAGGTCATGTGATTTCGGAAAGGGGTATGGAGGTGGATAAGGCAAAAATACGGGTAATATCATCATTGCCTCCACCGAAAAATGTGAAAGGGGTAAGGTCATTTTTGGGACATGCAGGTTTTTATAGACGTTTCATTAAAGGATTTAGTGTCATTACTAAACCTTTGTGTAATTTGTTATTAAAAGATGCTCCCTTTGACTTTACTAATGAATGCTTGCAAGCTTTCAATGTTTTGAAGGAACACTTAGTGAATGCTCCCATCTTGCAACCACCGGATTGGTCAAAACCGTTCGAAATCATGTGTGATGCTAGTGACACGACTATTGGAGCAGTTTTGGGTCAAAGGGTTGATAAAAAGCCGGTGGTAATCTATTATGCTAGTAAAACTTTGTCCGAGGCGCAACTGAATTACACCACAACCGAAAAGGAGTTACTTGCGGTGGTGTATGCCTTGGACAAGTTTCGTTCATACATTTGGGGAAGCAAGGTGATTGTGTACTCGGACCATAGCGCGGTTCGATACTTAATGGAGAAGAAAGATGCAAAGCCCCGATTGATCCGATGGATATTGTTGCTACAAGAGTTTGACTTAGAGATCCGGGACAAAAAGGGGTGTGAAAATGTTGTAGCGGATCATTTATCGCGAATTCCGGTGGAAGATGTTGACGATCCTAGTGAGATAGATGAAAGGTTTCCGGATGAGCAACTATTGGCTGTTTCTACTTTTGTTACACCATGGTATGCTCATTACGTGAACTATCTCGCCAAGGGTGTCATTCCAAGTCATTGGTCAAAGAAACGAAGACAACAGTTCATGGCCCAAGTCAAACAGTACATTTGGGATGAACCGGATCTTTTCAAAATTGGACCCGATCAAGTCATCCGGAGGTGTGTACCTGAAACAGAAGTGTTGGAGATTTTAACCCATGCTCATTCATCCGCTTGTGGGGGTCACTTTAGCGGTCATAAGACGGGTTACCGGGTTCTCACTTGTGGTTTTTATTGGCCCACAATTTTTAAAGATGCGTGTGAATTTGCCCGGACTTGCTTAAATTGCCAAAAGATGGGAAGCATTTCGAAGCGGGATGAAATGCCTCTTCAACCGATTTTGGTGGTAGAGGTATTTGATGTTTGGGGCATAGATTTCATGGGTCCTTTTCCGAATTCCAATGGGTTTTTGTATATTTTAGTGGCGGTGGACTATGTCTCGAAATGGATTGAAGCTATTGCCATGAGAACAAATGATCATTCGGTTGTTTGTAAGTTTGTTCAATCCAACATCTTTGCTCGTTTTGGCATTCCAAGAGTTATTATTAGTGATGGCGGGTCGCATTTCAAGAACTTCAATTTTGCGAAATTATTGAAGCGATACAATGTGAATCACCGGATTGCTACACCGTATCATCCGCAAACTAGCGGACAAGTTGAAGTTTCTAACCGGCAAATCAAAGAAATTCTCATGAAGACGGTTCGAACGGATAGGAAGGATTGGTCAAGCAAATTGGATGATGCATTGTGGGCTTACCGAACCGCCTACAAAACTCCTATTGGTACAACTCCTTACCGGTTGGTGTATGGGAAAGGGTGTCATCTACCAATGGAGTTAGCTCACCGGGCATTTTGGGCAATCACGACGGTTAATGCGGATTACGATGAAGCGGGTCGAACACGGAAACTCCAATTGAACGAACTTGAGGAAATCCGAAATGAGGCATATGAATGTGCATCCGCATATAAGGACAAACTTAAGAAAGTTCATGATGCAAAGCTACGAAAGAAGCACTTTGACGTTGGTCAAAAAGTGTGGGTGTATAATTCACGATTGAAGATGTTTGCGGGAAAACTCAAGAGTAAATGGATGGGTCCATATGTCGTCCGGAGAGTGGGAAACTTTGGTGATGTTGATATCCTCGATGAGAAAACCAACAAAGAACAAACGGTGAACGGGCATCGCCTCAAACCGTACTTGGAAGGGAACGACATCAACAACTTGGAGCTTAACAAAGTGGGCTACATCATATGCCCGTTGGATGGTGAACAAGCATAAGAAGTCCAGGTTTGGTCGTGTAAATATGTATTTTAGTTTTGTTGGTTCGTTTGTTTTCGTTTAATTTACCGTATGCGCTTAAACTTGTGTTCGAAACAAGTGTGGGGAAGTTCTTACGGATTCCTCTGACATTGTGTTGAGGACAACACAAGGTTCTCATGGGGGGTAGGGTAAGTAGTTTATTTTTAATTTAATTTAAGTTTAAGTAAGTTAGTTTATTTTTAATTTAGTTTAAGTTGATTTTTAAATTCCAGATGGTTAGTTAATCGTAAAAAACAAAAAAAAAAAAAAAATAAAGAAAAGAGAAAAAGAAAATCAATCAAAAAAATTCATGTTTGGCTTCACATATAGTAAACAATGCATCACTTGACACATGTGGTGGGATTTTAAAAGCTGCGGTATAACATGCTGTCTTACGGTCAAAAGAAAAAAAAATCAGTTTTTTTTGTGTTTAAAGGTACCGTAGGTTACGGCAATTCCGTACCTTACGGTAGAATTAAAAACAAACTACGCTAGATAGTCTCTGTTGTACGGTGGGCTTGTGGGCCAAATGCTTACCGTAATATACGGTTTTACCGTAATTTACGGTGTGTTCCAAAAAAAAAAAAAAAAAAAAATGTTTTTTTTTTTTTTTTTAGGTTGTTTATTTCTCTGATCCTTACATTGGGGACAATGTTTCCCAAGTGTGGGGAGGGGAGAAAATTTTGAGGAAATTTTCTAAAAAAAAAAAAAAAAATATATATATATATATATTTAAAATACAACAAAAAAAAAAAAAATTAAAAAGTGGTAAGATGGTTGGGGTTAGGCTTTGGTTTCGTCTCATGGTCATGTTTCCCTAGTTAAGATATGTTTGCCTAATTAAATAGTTCTAAGCAAGGTTAGCATGCTTTAGTATAATAACTCGCATAACATATCCATACATCCACACATTTTGAGAATCTTGGTTGTTGAGTGAGGTATTATCTCCGATAGAACTTGTACAATCAATGCATTTCGAAACCTTAGATTGGCATGAATGCGGAAATGATAAAGGCAATTAGGATTAAGCCTCGTCAATGGTTGAGTGCGAGTGTGGGATTTGGGGGGTTGGACCTCATACGTTACATATATGAGCATGGTTAAATGTGAGGGGTGGGGGGTTGGTCTTTAGAAACCATTTGAAGTCCATTGTTCATTGTTCAATAACCATACCTCTATTCTACTAACAAAGTACCCTTGTGAGAAGATCCGGTTTCTAGATGTTATCTGGTACTGTTATCTTTTAGTTTCTTGTGAAAAAAAAAAAAAAAAAAAAAACAGAAGAAAAATAGAAAAGAAAAAAAAAGAGAAAGAAAGATTCCGAGAATGACGAACTCAAAAATGCCAAACATGGAGTTCATATGGAATTACCCAAAAAGGGGTTTAGTTAGAATATTTGTTTTTGCGTATTTGTAATAATAGATACCGGATCGGATCACACAAAGCTACTTAAAAAAATTTCCCTTCCGTACCCTACACTTAGCCCGTTCCAAGTCCTTTTGATTCGTACTTGTGCTAAAGAAATTAAATAGGTGGAGATTTGACGGTTGTACAAGCTTATGTGACGAGATAGAGTGATATAGAGAATTTATGAGAGATTCCACCACTAAAAGAGAGTGTTGAGAGTTGATATTATGTGTGGGTAAAAAACCAAAAGCATGTTAGGGTTGGTTAGAACTATATGGTGTAATTCTTACATCATGGGTATTAGTGCAAACTTGAAATAAATAGGGAATAGGGTATGATTTGAAACCTTGGCTTGACCGGTATTGTGGCTTGTTTGGTGGATACATAAAAACACAAAAATAATAATAAAAAAATAAATAAATAAATAAATAAAATAAGAACAAAGATATAAAAAAAAAATTTTGATTTGTGTTAGGTTGCTTGGGGCAAGCAACGATTAAGTGTGGGGATTTTGACCCACCAAATTAAAATCGATAAAAAGATGTCCATAAATACCTTGTGGGTATTCGGTATGCATATCAATACTGAGACGAATAAATGGACTGATGAATGTTTATGAATCATTCGGTGTTGTAACAGTTGATGAGTTGTTATTATTGAAATGTGGTGTACGTTAGAACTCACCAGTTTATCTGATTTTGTGTTTGTTTTCTTATGCATGTCAGGTATTAATAGAAGTGTTCTTGGAGGTGCCCCACCAAGTTAAATTCCGGTTATGGTGTATGATACTGGCTAAATGTTGGGTTTTGGGAAAGATGAATATATGAAGTTTGACAAAGTTTTGAGATGTCAGTTGAAGTGTTGTAATGATTGTTAATGATGTAAAAAGTTTTTAACATATGAAAATTTCCGCTGCGTTTGTAGTCTCTGAATTATTATTATAACCCAACTAGTAGCACCCTCCTTATTATTGTAAAACCTCTGAAATCTCCCAGAAATCAATAACACACGATCTCAATCACGTGAATGCGGAATGTAAACGTGATTGGATAGAAAAGAAGATCGAATTGAACACGAAATGCTTCTTTGATTGAAATAAACAACCTATGAAAGGTCTTGTGCTATTTTCGCACAGTACAGTATGATAATAAATGAAAAGCTTAATTACAAAACGAAACTAAGCTATTTATACTAAACAGTGAGTTCTCGCGTGAGATGCCTTTCGCGCGGCCATGTCTTTCGCGTGGAAGCTGTTCTCGCATGGAAGCTTGCTCTTCGCACAGTCTGCTTCTCGCGTGACTACTGCTTTTCGCGTGGATCTGGATTTCGCACAAGATGTTTTGCCGAGCCTTGATTTATCTTCTACAATCTCCCCCTAGGCTCGGTGAAACATGATCAATCAAAATCAACATTCGCCTTCTTGTACGAGCCTGCATAGGCATACCATTTATTCCTAAGGATCCGGTCAATCATCCACACGTACTGGCAAGATAGAAAATAAACGGACTCATCAGCTGTAATAGGACAGTGTAAAAGCCTGAGTAAGTCATCTTTGCCAAACTTCATCAAGTCTGCTGGATCAATAATTCGAAATGACTTGTCAGTGCATCTGATCACGCGTGACCCGAATCCTTCTCACATCTCCATGATAGTAAATGCTTTAACGAGTTGGGAGGAACTGGAGCATGCACAGGGACTTTCCTGATAAATTTAGGATGTTGATAGACTCGTATTTTCATTGGAGCTTTAGTATTTTCATCAATTCTTGTTGAGTCATCAATCAACTTTGATTTGGCAGTCCTAAAATCTTTAAAATTTGTGTGCATCTCCCTTCGTATCATGGATCTCATCAGTTCAGCTTCACTGTAATTGCTTTCATTAAAGAATGGAGCTTTGCCCATGGAGTAGAGATCAGCAGCACGTAGAGTATGGAAGTCTTGTGTGCTTTTCAGATAATCAATTTCTCCATTCTTTCTTTTAATTACATACAGCCTTTTCTCGCCATCGTATCCCCAGCTAATGACATGAGACATTTCACCATACTTCTGCTTAGGCTTAGAAATGAATAGAAAATGAGCTTCAGTAGGTGGTGGTGGTGCTTTGAACATCAATCCTCCTCTAGTGAATAAAGCAATTTGTCCAGTAGAATCTTTCTTTGTAGCAACAGCAGGAGTTTCACCACTCACAGTCTCATTGGGAATTTCTCCTTCTTCAAGATTGATGTCTTTGAATAGCTATTGAAGGTCGTTCCCAAAAATGTCAGTGTATTCATTCTGATCATCCAAATCGTCAAACACATCAAGTTCTTCTTCAACAGCTTCAGATGAAGATTGTTGAAAAGAATACAGTTCCTTTTCATACACACTCTCAGTGGCAGGGTCAAGTGGATCATATCCTTCTGGATCACTAACACTTGGTCGATCGACATTATCAGTGTTAGTATCTCCAGTTGGACTCGAAGAAGAACCTGTAGCATCACCTCCATCATTATCACCTCCATCATCATTATCACCATCATTACCTCCATCATCTCCACCATCATCATCATCATTTTCATCGTCATCCTCATCATCATCATCCTCATTATCATCAGAATCAGCATAATCAACTAACTCTTCATCCTCCCTTTCATGAACAATAGGCATAGTAACCATGTGCTCTGGCTCAACGAAAGCTGTAGATGTGTAAGCTTCGGTGATAGGTACTTCAGATGAAATAGGAACATCCTCAGTAGTGCTAACACTTGGCTGTTCAGTAGATGTCTGAGCTTCGTTGACCATTTCCTTTTAAAGAACAGTCTCAGTGGGAGATGGGCTTGGAGAGCGTCTACTAGATTCACCAACCACAGTAGTAGATCTTATAACTTGTGGCTGATGAAAATAGGTCTGAGATATGAATTCTCTGAGCTCGTTCAGTTGTCTCTCCAACCCAGAAGTGTAGTCAAACATGCTCTTCATTTGTTGTTCAAGAGAGGCCAATCTTGTGTCTTTGATAGCTGAGTCGAGATGAATCATGTTGATCAGATTTGTCTTCTCATCATTGCCTTTCTTTAATTCAGCAATCAACTTCATATTCTTAAAGTTTTCTTTCTCCAAGTTCTTTATTCGTTCTTCTAAAGTGATAGAACCAGGAGTGCTTGATGATTCCTCTCTCCTTTGAAACTCTGGAGGAGTATTCAAAAGTGTATCAACATCAAACTCTAAATTCTCTTGATGAGGAGGTGTAGAAAAACCAGATCCAGAAACATTGGCTGCTCCAGAAACAGGAACTGTTTCTGTTTCAGGAGCAGAAGAAGTCACATTGGTTGTCTGATCATGCTCAGTATCAGTAACAACCACATGTGTTCGTGGTCTCCTGGGTATGATACCTCGACCTCGTTTTCTAGCTGGAAAATCTCTCCTCCTTGCCATACGTTTTCTTCTTGAGGATGTACTGGGCGACTCGTCAGGAACATAATCAGTATCCCTGTCTTCGTCATGTGGTCGAGAAGATGTTGGAGTAGATGGTGTTTGATCCGTTTGGATTACATAAGGAACATTCCTGATTTGGTCACTAGCTGTCTTAGAACTGGAAGCAGAGTGAAAAACTCCTTCCATTCCTCCTTCACGCACAGGCTCATTTTCAAACAATTTCTCAATCTCTTCATCCAAATTATCTCTAGCAGTAGAAGTAGAAGCACCAGTTTGTGCCTCATCAGTATGAGCACCTTCACCAATCTCATCAACATTTTCTTCAATCTCAGAGAATTTTCCGATCTTAGCAAAACTTTCACCAGAGCATTTGTTTCATCTGGCTCTAGTGAGGTGTGTAAAAATCTCCTTCTTAATCATCTGTACAACATATTTTGGAGATCTCTGAGTGGCAAGCTCAGGAAAAGCATCGTTGATAACCAGCTGAATGAATCTGGGATACATGATAAATTTCTTCCCTGGATTATCAGTAGTGTTCTTTTGCATTTCCTGGAAAATTGCTCCAGAAATGCTAAAAGGGAGATCATCTACCAGGGAAACCAATAAAGAACCAAACACAGCACTAAGACTGTCCATCCCAGCCTTCAGATTACTTAGACAGTGTATTACCACGTGAAATAAGTATTTCCAGTATGGTGGTAACCACTTCTTTTCTAGATTTGGATATCTATACTCGTATCCCATACGAGTCAAACAATCAATCACAACATCATCCTCAAGTCTAGTTGGAGCATTATCTTGATCATCAAACAGTAACACTCTGTTTAGAATAGCCTGGGAAACTGTCACTCTCTTATCCTTGACAGTAGCAGTGATAATCTGATTACCAGCTTGGTCTTTTTCTAGAGCAGCAGTACTCCAGAATGAATCAATCAGCTCAGAGTAAATTGCTGGATCAGTAGATATGGCATAAACAATCTGAGAATTCTTCAGTCCCTCGATCATAGAAGAAAACAGTTCCTTTCCTTCTGGAACATCATCTAGATATGCAACACAGTTATGATTTTTATTGAAAATCATTTGTGCCATCTGCATTGTCACAAAAATCAAGATTAGAACACCTTTTTTTTAAATATAACTTAAGAATGCCAAAAGAGTTGCAACACTTAGAACAAGTTAAGCAAAAACTTTACACTTAGAAAATTTTATCACATGGACACAATTTATCATCTCAACGTTTAGTCATATGTGAATGTATGTATTACATTTAAAGTGTAGCAGCAAAATATTATTGTGTATAAGTCTATATGAGACATAGCAGCATCAACACTTAGCAAATTTTAAAACTTTCTGTCATGCGAAAAACAATTCACGCGAACCTGAACAATATGCGAAACAGTAAGTCATGCGAAATTCAGCTTTCACGCGAAAGTCAAAAGAACGCGAAAACTACTTTCACTTTTGAATTCACGCGAAAATTTGATTCACGGGAAACAACGAATCTCAAGCGAAATCAAAGCTTATGCGAAAACCAGGTTCACGCGACAACCCATTTTCGCGTCTGTTCATTCCTTGTGCGATTCGCACAACCCAAATTCAAATTAACAGTTTAAAAACTCGATTTTAATCCATGACGTCCAGATCATTGATGTCGCCTAAGACTATTATGTTGATTTCATTAATCAATTTCATCATTTAAGTCCTTTTATTGAGATTTTAAGTCAAAGATGTTAAGTTCCCCTTATCATTTCAAATCTACAGTAACCAGATCAAACGTGTTGTACCTTTAAAGCACAATCTGAGAGTAATGATAACGAATATAAGGAACACAATCACAACAGGAGTGAGATGATGACAGATTTTGGTGTATGCGAAAAGAGATTTCGGATGATGTGCGAAAAGGGTTTTCGGTTGAGGTTTTGAGCGAAAAGTGATTGTGTCTTGTTCACTGTGACATTTATACCTCTGATGATTCACGCGAAACCGTATTTTGCGAAACCACCCCTTTTCGCGTGACTTTTCTTGTCGCGTGAAATGAAGAATTTTTTCAAAGTTTTCAAATTTTTCAACTTTTCAACTTTTTCAAACCTTTACACAACTTTCAATCCTTTTATTCTCAATGAATTAAGTCAACATAAAATGTTATTTACTAAGTGACCAATTAATTTAATGAATCTTCAATTTTCAAAAATTTTCTTGTTATTTATTTGTCCTAAAAATAAAAATAAAACACTATAAAAGTGAAATAAAAACAAACACTCACATACAAAATAACAAAAAAATGAAAACAATTAAAGAATCAAGATCGGATTTGGTTGTTTTTGTATAAGAATTTTCATAATGAGATCATATAG
Organism: Flaveria linearis; assembly: GCA_024085815.1. Taxonomy (NCBI): domain Eukaryota; kingdom Viridiplantae; phylum Streptophyta; class Magnoliopsida; order Asterales; family Asteraceae; genus Flaveria; species Flaveria linearis. Next base: position 82,637,748 of record CM044002.1, on the reverse strand, counting down.
TTCTTTGTCAAGTTAAGACTCTGTCCGGCTTTATTTAAAATAACTGGTTAAGTTGATTGTTAATATAATTTGTCCTTTTAAACTTATACTTCAGGTTTTACTCAGAAACATAATAAGTGATATATATCATGTTTTGTGTTTATTTAATATAAGTCAGTGGATCCCACAATCAGAACTTCTGTAAAGTGATTATTATCCTTCAAGACACTATCGAGATTTTCAAGTCACCCCAATTTAACTTAAACCATGCATTGTTGATCAGTGATACCATTTATTGTATTCCTAAGTATAACTATTTGAGCATAACTAGCCTGAGAAATATTTCTTAACCCAGAATATTAACAAGTTTAAGGACTTACTGACAGCCATCCGGACTTACGTCTGCCCTCTCAAGATGTTTAGGACTTACAAGCCATCCGGACTTACATGCCCCATCTTTCGATTTTGCCTTCCAAAGTTAAAAACTATTCTCAAAATGGAAAATATATACCATATAGTATGTATGTCTTTTAGACATATCTTTTGATTTGTTGTGCTTCTTGGCATCTTATATCCTATATGGCCTTTTCCTTTTGGCATCTTTTTGCTCAATTATTTTCTTTTTGTGTTTTTCTCTTTTTGTCTCTTTTTGTATTTTATCTTTATATATATATATAGTTATGATAATCACTGAATCAATCACATACAGGCTTGAGTATGACAAGATTGTATCTCTCAGTCTGTGTTAGAACATTTTTGGCACAGAATCCTGATATATTCCCCACTAATTCATATTTCTTTAATTCAAGTGTAATCACCCATTTATGATCTTTTCAGTTCTGAAAGCAAAGCCTATCGACGTATCAAACATAATCCAAGTCTATTCGTATTTAAGCCTTTGAAAGTACTTAGACTCTGTAGAACTTTGTAATATCATTTCTCATTTAATTATGAAAATTTCTTCTTTTAATTTTGGCAATCCTTTGATCTTAACTCCCCCTAAGACCAAAAATATTTTTCAGAACTTGTTTTTCTAATTTTCTCCCCCTAAAATTGTGATTGTCCTTTTAAGAAAAAGAAACAATTGCAATTTTATTCTTTATTAAAAAAATGAAAAATCTTTTTGTGTAGATTCATTAAACCAATTTATCCAAAGTTAATCATTCCCAATGATTGCACAAGGAAATCAAATCGAGAATGATCAAATGCCTTGGTAAATAAATCAGCGATATTTTCAGTTGACGGCACTTGTTTTAGATGAATAAGTTTACGATCAAAACAATCGCGGATAAAATGGATGCGGATGTCAATGTGTTTAGTTTTTGAGTGTTGAATAGGATTTTTCACGATGTTTAGAACTGCCGTGTTATCACACCAAATTGGTGTGTCATAAATGTTGAGACCATAATCGAGAAGTTGTTGCTGAATCCAGACAAGCTGGGAACAACAGCTCGAGGCAGCCACATATTCAGCTTCGGCAGTGGATGTGGATACAGTGTTCTGCTTTTTACACTGCCAAGAAATGAGTCGGTTACCCAAGAATTGACATCCTCCTGTGGTCGATTTCCTGTCTAAGTTACAACCACCATAATCACTGTCAGTATAAGCAAATAAATTGAAATCGGAATTTCGAGGATACCAAAGACCAAGTTTAGGTTGACCCTTGAGATACTTGAAAATCCGCTTGACAGCTTTCATGTGTGATTCCTTTGGATCACTTTGATAGCGGGCACACTGACAAACAGGGAACATGACATCCGGCCTGCTTGCAGTAAGATACATAATGGAACCAATCATCGATCTGTAAAGATGTTGATCAACTGATTCTCCTAATGGATCTGGAGTAAGAGTAGGACGAGAAGCCATCGGAGTTGGAGCTACTTTGAAATCTTGAAACTTGTATTTCTCAAGAATAGTCTGAACATACTTTTCTTGATGAATTAGAATACCAGTCTCAGATTGAGTAACTTGAATACCCAAGAAAAAAGAAATTTCTCCAAGGGAACTCATCTCAAATTTCTTCTGCATCACTGCTTCAAACTCCGTGCACATACTTTCATTTGTAGAACCAAAAATGATATCATCGACATAGATTTGAACCAAAATAATATCATCGCCTGATTTTCGTAGGAATAAGGTTTGATCAATTGCACCTCTAGAATAACCATTTGCAAGCAAATGTTCAGTCAGAGTTGCATACCAAGCACGAGGTGCTTGATGTAATCCTTATAGTGCCTTATCCAACTTGTATACATAATCAGGATGATCTGGGTCTTCAAATCCTCGAGGCTGACAAACATAAGTTTCTTCCTTCATTTCTCCGTATAAAAATGCAGTCTTAACATCCATCTGGTACACCTTGAAGTTCATGTATGAAGCAAAGGCTAAGAATATGCGTATAGCTTCTAGTCTTGCAACTGGAGCATACACTTCTTCATAGTCCAATCCTTCAACTTGATAGAATCCCTGCACCACAAGACGTGCTTTATTCCGAACTATAACACCTTTTTCATCCGTCTGGTTTCGAAAAATCCACTTTGTTCCAATCGGAAGCTTATCCTTTGGAAGTTCAACAAGATGCCAAACATTGAGCTTCTTGAATTGCATCAACTCATCTTGCATTGCTTCTATCCAGCTGTTTTCTTTGAGTGCCATTTCCACATTCTTGGGCACTATTTGTGATAGAAAGCAAGCATACAAACATGTGTTGATTGTCCCTAATCGACTTCGGGTAATTACACCTTCGTTCAACGGACCAATGATTGCTTCAGTTGGATGAGTTTTATGAATTCTTAATTGAGGAATCTCATCTGCAACCATTCCATCTTCCAAATTGGTAATATGTTCAACATTATCAATAACCTCTTCAGAATGTTGAGATTGATACACAATAGTTTCATCAAGTGTGTCATCTGAAATAGGAGTTTCAGAAGCAGTAGACACATTTGGAGATTCTTCAAATGGAACTTGAATGATTTCTATCGGTGTATGTATAGTTTCTGAAGAAGAGGAAGATAATGGAGAGCTCAACGATTCTTCCAGCTCCTGAGTAGGAATTTGTTCTGAAGGAACATCTAACGACTCAGAACATGCAGATACTGGTATAGAAGCTGTAGGAATATCTTTGGATGATGAAGCAATAGCAGAATCATCAGATATCAAAGATGGAAGTTCCTCAAAGATTTTGTTGTCCAAGGAGATTGCTTGAGAAGTAGAATCTGCAGATGAAGGGTTAGAAATTTTAAAATTTATGAACAAAGATTCATAATCATAAACCCATGAAGGAGCTGAACCTGCATTAGTTATGTTAAGCTCATGCCAATCAATATTAGATGACTCTACTATTTGTTTAGTTCTTTTATTATAAACACGATATGCAACTTTATTGGCAGCATATCCCACAAAGTAACATTCATCAGCCTTTTCAGAAAATTTTGAACTAGATTCAGTTGTATGCAACAAAGTGCAACAACAACCAAAGGCTTTAAAATAATTAACTTTGGGTTTGTGTTTATAAAATATTTCATAAGGAGTCTTATTTAATCTTTTGTTGATTAAAGCACGATTCTGAACATAACATGCAGTATTTACTGCTTCGGCCCAAAAGAACAAAGGTAATTTGGCAGCAGAGATCATCGTTCTAGCAGCTTCAATCAATGTTCTATTCCTTCTTTCTGCAACTCCATTCTGTTGTGGAGTGCCAGCAGCACTGAATTGTCTGGCAATTCCCTTGGATTCACAAAACTCATTCAGAGTTTGATTGCAAAACTCTGTTCCATTGTCACTTCTGATGCATTTTACCTTTTTCTCTGTCTGATTCTCCACCAAAGTAATGAACTTGATCAAAAGGTGTGGAGTTTCATCCTTAGATGCTAAGAAAACACCCAAGTAAATCTAGAAAAGTCATCAGTAACAACCAGACAGTAAGATCTTCGACCCAAACTTAAAACACTTACTGGACCAAAAAGATCCATGTGTAAAAGTTGTAAGATTGATTCGACTGAGTTGTGTGCAACTGGTTTGTGAGGAAGTTTATGTTGTTTACCCTTTGAATATGACAAACAATGTTTATTTAATTGAAATTCTTTTTCAGGTAAACTAATAACATGATTTCCACGTACAAGTTTATTCATGTTTTTAAGATTGACATGTCCTAATCGACGATGCCATAACATGGAATCATTCTCCGAGGCTTTGGATAGTAAGCAAGAAGCTGTTACCAAAGAATTAGAACAATGCATATCAAGAAGATATGTGTCATTGTCTCTCGGAGTCCTCATCAAAATCCATTCATCTGGAACGACAAAACCTGGTTTTAAAATTAAGCATTCTTTGTTAGTAAAGTGTGTAGAATATTGTTTGTCACATATTTGAGACACACTTAACAGGTTATGTTTTAATTCCTCAACAAAATTAACATTCTCAAAACTAAGGACGCCGTTTGTAACTGTATCACGTTTTGTTATACGTCCTCCTTTGTCTCCAGCAAAAATCACTCTCCCTCTGTTATATGACTGAACATCTTGTAGTAATGATAAATTCCCAGTCATATGTCTTGAACAACCGCTATCTACATGCCATATACTTTCAGTAGCCTTTTGCGGTTGTCCCTGCATTAGTAACAAAATTACTTAGTTTTTGGTACCCAAGTCATACATGACTTGAGCACATTATGTGTTGCAGCAAGACAAAATGATTTGATATTATTATATTTTATTTGCACATCATTCTTTTCATTTATGCTTTTAAGCTTGACATTTTCCTTTACATCATTAGTCAAATTCTTATCCTGTTTGACATTAAAATCATTAACAACCTTTGATTTCATATTATTTGAAAATTTTCCACGAGTGAAAAATAGTTTTCTATTATGAGAAATAGAATTATGAAATCTTTGTTTACTTAATGATTTTTGTCGAAAAGGACAATTGTTTGCCAAATGATTTGTGTTTCCACACTGATAACATCTCTTTTGTTGTGTGTGGAAAACAAACTGTGGATGACAATTATGAAAATTGTCATAAAAACCAAAGTCAGATTGACTAGGTTTATCTTTCTCCACAGTCTCTCGAATCTTTGCCATATTTGACAATTGCAAGTTCATCTTTTGCAGATTCGAGGAAATCGATGAATTATGACCACTTTGGATTGGAGATTTGACAGTTTTGACTTTTGGAATTGGTGGTGTTGGGATAGGAACAGTCTTTGATTCTACTGGAGTAGGACCAGACTTTGAATTTGCTGGAGAAGGACCAGGCTTAGATATACTGATTGGTGCTGGAGAAGGACCAGGCTTTTGAATTTTCAGATTGAATGCAGAAGAATCATTCACTTGCAAATCTGGGCTACAAACATCTTGATTCACAAGGTTAGCATTATAATGAAGTTTATTTTTAAAAAATCGAGAATTCGTTTCTTTAAAAATATGTTCTTCATTTTCAATTAAACCTTTTGAAACAAATCTATTTTTAAAATCCTTTTCAATTCTTTCTTTCTGATTTACCCTTAGATTTGCATTCAAATTATATTTGCTATTAGATTTAATCTCATTCAAATGAACCAACTTTTCATTTCCATATAGAGTTTGTTTACAATCAGATTGTAAAACTTTTACATTCTTATTTTTCAAATTTTCTCTCTCATTTTCTCCTTCAATACCACTCTCCCATTCTTCAACCAACCCATCCACCTTCACTTTATCTGCACAAAAGTTTTCAGTTGATTGTTTAGTTTTGGGTACTATGATAGGATCAACAGATAAATTTAATTTGACTGAAGGTTTTAAGTCTTGAGATGGAGAGAAACCAATCCCATAGACCATATCAGAATCACAAATGTTATCAGATGAAGGTAAACATGAATAATCATGATTAATTGGAGGAGCAATGTTAGAAAACCCAACACCACATTTTCCTCCTTTGATCTTCTGAGTCATTTGTGACTTGATTATTCCTTCAACCATTGTTAATGAAAGTTCAAATTTCTCAACAGTCAATTTAGCCGTGGCTAATTCACTGTTAAGTCTATTAATTTCTAAAGCGAGTTCATTGTTTCTATTTGTCAAGTCATTATTGGTACATTCTTTATCATGAAGATTTAATTTTAAATTATATATTGTTTTGTTTAAACCTTCAAGTTTTTCTTTAAAAATCTTTTCATTTGACTTATGTTTGCAAGCTTGATACTGAAGTTTTTCAACTTCCATTATCAGGCTCTCATTGTGAACTCTGTATTTTTGAACTTTCTCAACACATGAATTTTTGCACAAACCATCATATACCTTGGGTTCTGAAGTTTCCCCTTCAGCCTTTTCTTCCTTCTTGACCATGAATGCTTTCAATTCAGCAGCTGGTTCTTCCACCGGAGCAACATCAACAGTCTTTGGATAAACACATGGGCTTTTGACTGGAGGCTCGACAGTGTACTCTTCAATCACACTCCTTTCTTCAGCAATCTTCTCAACCTGATCTTTCTTCTCACCTGTCTCCTTTTCTTCTTCAACTCTTTCCTTTGAGTCTTCAACTTTCTCAACCTCTTGTTCAGAATTCACTTTCTCAACTTCAACTTTCTCCTTCTCTTCTTCAACTGTAGCAAACAAACCCTCCAACAAATCATCAGACACGAATTCAGCAAACAGATTTTCTTCTTCTTCTGGTTCTGGAACAATCTTTGCAATAAATGCAGTAGACAAATGTAGATCAAGAGCTTCCATTTGATCCGACCAATCATATTCAGCATTGGTTTGAGAAACTAATGCTTTAGTACCACCAGAAGTACTTGCTTTGTCTTTCTTCGGCTCTATCTCCACAGTCACCATCTTCTTGGGGCCTTTAGTTTGACCAGTCTTTGGTTCAGTACACTCTCTAGCGAAATGACCTGGTTTGTCACAGTTGTAACACCTCAGGTTAGTCTTGTCGAAACCGATTTTGCTAGAGTTATTAACGCCAAACATTTTCCTCCCAATTCGTCTGGCAAAGTTCTTAGCTCCGTAAACAACCATGGCCATTTGATATTTGATGTCATTCTCTTCAACATCATCAGGATTGACTTGTTGAAGATCATCAACCGGTACATTTGGAGCAGTAAGTCTTCCGGCCATGAAAGCTTCATAACTTGACATGAAAGTGGTGAAAAGAGCAAGATGCTCCTCAGCAATCTGAACAGTTTGCTTTGATGGACTAGTGGTAGCAATATAAGCATGTTGACCACTATGAGAATCTTGAGATTAAGAGACTTGTTGATGGATGATGGGGGAATAGTGTTGAGCAGCTGGAACATGAACTTGGTGGTTTACTGCTGGTTGTATAAAAGAAGATGCTGAACTTCCAGATTGTTGTTGCTGACACATTTGTGTATAACTGACATAGTAATTCGAATTACTAGCCATCTTTGCATAGAGAGCAGTTCCTTCAGCACCCAGAGAACTAAGATTATTAGCAGCTCGCTGCTTATCGTCCATAGCATAAGACTTGATAGTTGAAATGAGATCAGTCAACTGAAGAGTATACAAGTCTTTGGTTCTCTTTATCAATGTACAGTTGTTATTCCAACTGTATGGAAGTGAATTGAGCAACTTCTTGTTCACGGTGATGGGTTCCAGAGTAATACCCGCACTCTTCATCTTTGTTACCAGTCTAACAAACCTGACCATCTGAACTTCCAGCTCTTCACCAACAATATGATTGAACATGTTGAACTCTTGATTCAACATATCCTTTTTGCTCTCTCTCATGTCTTTGTTTCCCATAATCTGAGACTCCAGAGCATCCCATAATACTTTAGCACCCCTGAACTCTTGAAACTTTTGTGAAATTTCAGTAGTCAATGCCATAGTGATGGCAGCATAAGCTTTATCATCAAGTTCCAACCTCTTGATGTCATCTTCATCCCACAAGTGTTCAGGTTTCTGAACCATCTCTCCTTTATCATTTTTATACAACGGAATGTAAGGACCATACTGGATTGATCTCCACATTTTCGGTTCCGTGTAAATAACATATCTCTCAAATCGGAAAGCCCAATCAGAATAATCATCTTCACAGAGAAGCCTCGGTGGCTTGTTACCAGTACCAATTTCCGTGTCGAGATGAAGTGAAGCAGTAAGATGCTTCAAATTCGGTGTTGTTGAAGCCATAGTGATCAGAAAGTCAAAACAAAGGTTTTCGTGCGAAACAAGAACTCGTGCGAAAAGTGTTTTCGCGCGGCACAACTTTTCGCGCGAGATAGCAGTGTGTGCGAATTTCCAAGTTAACCTTTTCACGCGAAATCGCACAAAAAGGTGATCTAACTGTCTGAGCGAAAACACCCGGTTTTCGCACGCGAAAACTTACAGATCGAGCGAAAAATGTCAATTTCGAGCAGAATCTAATCTCCAACAGTTCGATCAAGCGAGAACCACCTCCAAATCAATGAAAATGTCTGATTAAACCCATTTTAATCCAATTTTAATGAATTTAAGTCAATTTTAAGCTTAATTTTGATTAAAATTCACTTAAAGTCCACTAATTCAGTTCAAATCGGTCCAAATCAGTACAAATACTCCAAAATCGAGCAGAATAACATCTCCATATCAGAATCTAAAGTGATCAATGATAAATTTCTTCAAATTCGAGTAAAACTCAATCCAAATCTCTTCCAAATCGTGGTTCTAGAGCCTAATGCTCTGATACCAATTGTAAAACCTCTGAAATCTCCCAGAAATCAATAACACACGATCTTAATCACGTGAATGCAGAATGTAAATGTGATTGGATAGAAAAGAAGATCGAATTGAACACGAAATGCTTCATTGATTGAAATAAACAACCTATGAAAGGTCTTGTGCTATTTTCGCACAGTACAGTATGATAATAAATGAAAAGCTTAATTACAAAACGAAACTAAGCTATTTATACTAAACAGTGAGTTCTTGCGTGAGATGCCTTTCGTGCGGCCATGTCTTTCGCGTGGAAGCTGTTCTCGCGTGGAAGCTTGCTCTTCGCACAGTCTGCTTCTCGCGTGACTACTGCTTTTCGCGTGGATCTGGATTTCGCACAAGATGTTTTGCCGAGCCTTGATTTATCTTCTACAATTATATTATGATAGAAAAAAAAATTGAGGGTGTTACAAGTTGGTATCAGAGCCTTAGTTAAAGAGATTTGAACAATTGATTGTTTCAAACTTTAACTGAATATATGGGAAGTGCCAGTATCTACAACCGGAAGTGGGGTGAAGTATTGTGTGGATGAGTACTTAATTATTAGTGATAATTTAGTCAATTGTTGAATGAAAGTAATTGTTTAAATTGAAGATTAGTATTATGTGTATGCATGATTTTGTGGTTTAGATAGGGTTAGAAATAAACTGTGAAAGGATAATGAGAAGAGGCAGGATGGTGTGAATAAGTAAATAATTGATAACACCTGGCCAATGTTATGAGCAATTTACATTATATGCAGCATCCTGGTATCACTCATTATTTGATAATGGTTTATTTCTTATCATAGATGGAGGAAACTGGTAATACAAACCCTAGACTTGAAGCTAGGATCTCAGGTGATGAACTTAAGGCGGCTATAGGTGATGAAGTCGCCCGAGTGTTGCGTACTACTTTACCTGAAATGTTAAGTGACCTTAGGAAAGGTGGTGCATCGTCGTCCCAACCAACTCCTCCACCTGTTGTTGTTGAGCCGGTAGTGGAGAAACCAGTGTCATATAAACATTTTAAAGAATGTGACCCGCCTAAGTTTGAAGGCCAGAAGGATGTAGTAGTAACTTATAAGTGGTTACGAGAGATGGAAGCAGCGTTGAAACTTAGTAGATGCAAGGAAGACCAGAAAGTGGGCTTTGCAGTGCATTCTTTTCAAGCACAAGCCTTGTATTGGTGGGATACAGTAGAACAGGCCATGGGTGTGGCCGCCGTAAGCCAGATGACGTGGGAAACTTTTAAAGCGTTAGTGATAGAAAAGTTCTGTCCGAAAGGTGAGATGGACAGAATTGAGATCTAGTTTTTGCAGCTTCAGGCAGGCAGTTTAAGTCATAAAGAGTATACTTCCAGGTTTGAAGAAATGGCTCGTTTGGTACCTCATTTGGTAACTCCTGAGGCGAAGAGGATTACTAGGTATATTCAGAGATTACCCCCTAAGGTGAGAATGCTAGTAAAGTCTAATTCTCCTTCTACATACCAAGCCACGGTAAATTTGGCTGCGGACATGTATGAGGAAGTCGCTGAGTCCGAGAAACCTGTGGTGAAAGAAGAAGTGGTTAGTCGTCAGGAAACTTCACTGAGTTCTAGGCCTATGTATGGACAGAATGGGCCGCAGAAGAGAAAGTTTAATGCTAGGGGCTTTGTAGGTCCCCCTCCTCGGTGTAATAGATGTGTGAAGTTTCATAGAGGAGAATGTAGATTGAATCACCCGGCATGTCGTAAATGCGGGAAGCCTGGACACTTCGTTTTCAGATGTCCAGAACTTCGGTGTTATGAATGCGGGGAGATGGGACATATGAAATCTAAATGTCCAAAGTTTAGACCTGGACCGGTCCCTATTCGTGCAGTGGGAGGACCGAGTAAAGTCAGTGCGAGTGGTAGTAGCGGTACTGCGGGGAGAGCATTTACAATAACTACGGAGGAGGCTAAGGCATTACCAGATGTCGTGTCGGGTACGTTTCTTGTTGATGATGTACCAGCTAGAATTTTATTTGATTCGGGGACTAATAGAAGTTTTATATCAATAAAATTCCATGCCTTAATAAAAGTTAAACCATCAAAGCTAGATGTTGCCTTTTCAGTAGAAACTGCCTCTAATGAATTTATAGTTGTTAGTGAGGTAATAGATGATTGTTTTGTCGAACTAGAAGGTGTAAAATTTCCTGCTAGGTTACATATGATGAAATTAGGAGGTTTTGATGTAGTATTGGGAATGGACTGGTTATCTACGTTTGAGGCTCAGATAATATGCAAAAGAAAGATGATTGTGTTACGAGCACCAGATGGTAATTTGGTAACGGTTTTTGGTGATGAACATGATAGTGTGGTGAAAGTCATATCGATGATTAAGTCTGAGAAATTATTGAGTAGGGGTTGCAAGTCATTTTTGGCATATGTAGTCGATACTGCTAAGAAGACGAAGAAATTAGAAGATGTTCCAGTGGTTTGTGATTTTCCCGATGTATTTCCTGAGGATCTACCGGGTATACCTCCTGATAGAGAAATTGAGTTTAGAATTGACTTAGTACCTGAAGCAAAACCTGTCGCTAAAACCCCTTATAGACTTGCACCGGCTGAGCTGAAGGAACTTCTGAAGCAATTACAGGAATTATTAGATAAAGGTTTTATTCGACCAAGCACTTCACCGTGGGGTGCTCCAGTTCTGTTTGTAAAGAAGAAGGATAGCAGTTTGAGGATGTGAATAGATTATAGAGAACTAAACAAGCTAACTGTTAAGAATAAATACCCATTACCTCGTATAGACGATTTGTTTGATCAACTCGAAGGTGCTAATTGGTTCTCAAAGATAGATCTTAGATCCGGGTATCATCAGTTAAAGGTAAAAGAAGAAGACATACCAAAAACAGCTTTTCACACGCGATATGGGCATTATGAATTTTTGGTGATGTCATTCGGATTAACGAAAGCTCCTGCTGCATTCATGGATTTGATGAACCGGGTATGTAGACCGATGCTGGATAAATCAGTAATTGTGTTTATAGATGATATTTTGATCTATTCTAAGAACGAAGGAGATCATGCTTGTCACATTCGAGAAGTATTGGAAACCTTAAGAAAGAATAAGTTGTATGCAAAATTCTCGAAATGTGAATTTTGGTTAAGAGAAGTGCAATTTTTGGGCCATGTGGTGAATGCGGATGGAATATTGGTGGATCCTGCGAAGATTGAGGCCGTGATGAATTGGAAGATTCCTAAAAGTCCTTCAGAAATTCGTAGTTTCTTAGGACTGGCAGGATACTATAGGAGATTCATTCAGGATTTTGCTAAAATTGCTTCTCCATTGACGAAATTAACTCAAAAAGACGTTAAGTATGAATGGAATAAAGAACAGGAAGTTGCTTTTCAGGAACTGAAGAACCGATTAACACAAGCTCTAGTATTGGCCATATCAGAAGGTGTAGATGATTTAGTGATGTATTCTGATGCATCATATCAGGGATTGGGGTGTGTTTTGATGCAACGTGGGAGAGTTATTGTTTATGCTTCTAGACAGTTGAAGACCCATGAAGTTAATTACCCAACCCACGATTTAGAACTAGCAGCTGTAGTTTTTGCTCTTAAGATATAGCGACATTACTTATATGGAGTGAGGTGTACCATCTTTACTGATCATAAGAGCCTGAAGTACTTCTTTGAGCAAAAAAGATTTGAATATGAGACAAAGGCGATGGTTGGAATTAATCAAAGATTATGATTGTGAAATTTTGTATCACCCCGGGAAAGCAAATGTGGTTGCTGATACATTGAGCAGAAAGGAGAAGTACGAACCGATTAAGGTTAAGGCGTATAAACTTGTGATTACTCCTGATTTTATGCAACAGCTGAAAGAAGCCCAATTGGAAGCATTAAAAGAAGAAAACAATAAGAGAGAAACAATGGTTGGTCAAGAAAAATATTTAGAAGAAAATAGTCATGGTGTTAAAATCAGATTTGGTCGAATGTGGGTTCCGTTGGCTTTACGCGATAGGGTACTAGATGAAGCTCACAAATCTAGGTATTCCATTCACCCAGGCATGACTAAAATGTATCAAGATTTAAAGCATGATTATTGGTGGCCAGGGATGAAATTTGATATGATGCAGTATGTAAATAGATGTTTGACTTACGCCCAAGTGAAAGCTGAACATCAGAAACCTTATGGATTATTGCAGCCATTAGCCATTCCAGTTTGGAAGTGGGACGATCTGACTATGGATTTTATAACGAAGTTGTCCCGTACACCAAAAGGTTATGATACTATTTGGGTAGTGGTAGATCAGCTAACCAAGAGTGCTTTATTTCTACCAATACGGGAAACTTATTCGGTGGAAAAGTTAGTTGATATCTTTACTAAAGAAATAGTTAGATTGCATGGAGTTCCGAAAAGTATCACGTCTGATAGAGATGCCAGATTTACCTCCAGGTATTGGAGAAAATTTCACGAAGCCATGGGAACTAAACTTTACTTTAGTACAGCCTATCATCCCTAGACAGATGGTCAAAGTAAAAGAACTATTCAGACATTGGAGGATATACTACGGGCATGTAGTATAGATTTTGGAGGTAGCTGGAATAGTCATCTTCCTTTAGCTGAATTCGCATACAACAGCAGTTATCAAGCTACTCTTCAAATGTCTCCGTTTGAGATGTTGTATGGAAGAAAGTGCAGAACTCCACTTTACTGGGGAGATATAGGGCAACGTGAATTGGGGAATAGTGAAATAGTTGAGGAAACAATGTCAAAATTTGAAGTAGCTAGTTAAGAATCGTATTAGAGAGGCGAAAAGCAGGCAGAAGTCATATGCAGACCGTAGAAGGAAACCATTAGAATTTAAAGTTGGGGATTTTGTTTTATTGAAAGTTTCTCCATGGAAGGGCATTATTCGATTTAGAAAGAGGGGCAAGCTAAGTCCACGTTTTATTGGACCATTTCGAATAATGGAAAAAGTAGGATATGTAGCATATAAATTGGACTTGCCAGAAGAATTAAGTGCTATTCATCCAACCTTCTACGTCTCCCAGTTACGAAAGTGCCTAGCTAATGAAACTCAATATGTACCATTAGATGATATTGAGGTTGATAAGAAACTCAATTACACTGAACAACCCGTGGCCATTATAGATCGTAAGGAGAAGAAACTTAGAAATAAGAGCATTAGTTTAGTCCGGGTGCAGTGGGCACATCGCCAAGGATCTGAATCAACCTAGGAGCCAGAAGAGGAGATGAGACGAAACTACCCTCAGTTGTTTTAGCCAGGTTTCGAGGGCGAAACCCTAAATAAGGTGGGTAGACTTGTAACATACAAAAGTTCAATATTAATTTATTTAATTAGGATTAGTGTTCAGTCGCACGCCATACGTGCGAATGGGGCTCAGCCGCACGAATGAGGGGCGAATGGGCTCAGTCGCACGATTGAATCGTGCGAATGAGTCCAGTCGTGCGACTGAGTATGGCGGCTAAAATAGGCATGTAGGATAAGTAGGGCGGTTAAGGGTGTTCAAAAGCAGATTTTATCTGCAGTAATCTCATCCCCTTGTTCCTTTCGAACCCAAACACCCTGTTCTTGCCAAATCGACTCAGCTAACTCCGTTTCGGTAAGTTTCGCTTGGTACGGATCTATTCTTGAATATTTTAAGCTGTGTATGTGATTGAAATTGATCCAAAAACATGTTTTAAATCTAGGCTTTTGTTCAATCTTTTTGTTAAACTGAAAAGTGAAGGTTCGGATCCTAGTTTTTGGGAAGTTTGATGAAATAAGGACCCGAAACGGTTGTAAATGAAGTGTATATGTTCTGTTGTGAATATGGTATAATCCAAATGGTTAAAACTTGAGTTTTTGGATCAAATATGTCAAGAACACAGCTGCTGATCTGTTTCAGGCGAATGAGCCCAGTCACATGACCCATTCGTGTGACTGAGTCAATCGCATTGTTCAATCGTGCGACTGAAGTTCAGTCGCATGAACCAATCGCATGAATGGAGGTCATTCGCACAAACCCTGTTATAGCTCATTCGTACCTCTGTCGTATGGTCCATTCGTACGACTAAGCTCAGTCATATGTTCAGTCGTACGAATGAGTCCAGTCGTATAACCTTAGTCGTGGGAAGTGATCAGCTAGTGGTGATTTGACTAAGTTAGGGTTGTTGTTTTAGATTTGCTTTGAGAAGGAGAAGTTTTAGCTGCCCTAGTGTATTTGGATTGATAACCACTTGCTGAAAACATTAAGGTCAGTTCTAATTGCCCTTTTTATGGGTTAATGCCGTTTGATATTGTTGTTTGACAAAATCGGGCACTGGCATGCATATAAATAAATAGAAAATGTGAATAAGAGTTGAAAGTGGTAAATTGTGGTGAATGGCGAGGTGGAGGTTTGACCCACCAACTATAGACGGAGGTTTGACTCGTCAACGCCAACTATAGACGGAGGTTTGACCCGTCAACGCGCGAGGTGGAGGTTTGACCCACCAAACTATAGACGGAGGTTTGACCCGTCAACGCGCGAGGTGGAGGTTTGACCCACCAAATTAAAATCGATAAAAAGATGTCCATAAATACCTTGTGGGTATTCGATATGCATATCAATACTGAGACGAAAAAATGGACTGATGAATGTTTATGAATCATTCGGTGTTGTAACAGTTGATGAGTTGTTATTATTGAAATGTGGTGTACGTTAGAACTCACCAGTTTATCTGATTTTGTGTTTGTTTTCTTATGCATGTCAGGTATTAATAGAAGTGTTCGTGGAGGCGCCCCACCGAGTTAAATTCCGGTTATGGTGTATGATACTGGCTAAATGTTGGGTTTTGGGAAAGATGTATATGAAGTTTGACAAAGTTTTGAGATATTAGTTGAAGTGTTGTAATGATTGTTAATGATGTAAAAAGTTTTTAACATATAAAAATTTCCGCTGCGTTTGTAGTCTCTGAATTATTATTATAACCCAACTAGTAGCACACTCCTTATTATATTATGATAGAAAAAAAAATTGAGGGTGTTACACCAAAAGTGCCAAGTAGAATCAAGAGCCAAAGCTCTGATACCACTTGTTAGGACCGTGTACGTACGGAGTACTAACTGATTCAACATGAAACCAGATCAAATAGTGTGGAATCCTATTTGATTGGTGAATCAATTAGGGAGAACGATAATCCGATCAAAACTAACGAATAGAATACGTTAAGAATTGATTAGAAGTGATCAGAAACGTTCTATGAAGTTGGAAGGGACTCTCTGATGAACAGGGACGTCTAGGGTTAAGAATTCTCGAAGTGTTTTGTTTTTCCACGAATTAAGTGGTATTTATAGGTTACAGTTTTCATTCGTACGACTGAGCCATGCGTATGGCTCAGTCGTGCGACTGAGTCATACGATTGATTCATTCGTATGACTGAGTCGTACGATTGATTCATTCGTATGACTAAGTCAGTCTTATGACTCAATTGTGCGTATGACTCAATCACCTGGTTCAGTCGTGCAACTGGCCCATTCGCATGGTCCAATCGTACGACTGAATCATGAGGCTTAGTTAAACATATTCCTGAACCTTTAACGATACAAAACTATGTCTAACAACGGCAAACCTATATAACATGTTCACATAAGCGTGTAATAATCTATCATATGAATGTATATAACATTCAATAACCAATAAACATTCAATGAAGAGTTTTCATTACATATATCAAATATTACATCAGTGTAACAAAATGAAAGTCAATTACATTTAAGCTCACTAGAACTAGAACTAGGGACATATGTACCAACAAACTCCCCCTTGGACCTAGTTCTATCTATTCTTTGACCTCCTTTCTAAACTCTTCAAACCTTTTGACTCTTTCTTCTTTAGAAACCCCACCATGAATATTATGTGCAAAGCATAAGGGTATGGCATGTTGAAACTGAAGTGCTTGCACTATATCCTGCGTATCAAAAAATAATGGCCACTTGTACAATGTATAAACATCAGAAGCTGACAAGTTTATGAGCCACATTGGGTAAAACACCCTTATTGTATCCACAGTTACCCCCTATCCAGAACAAAGACGGCTTCTCCTGTGCGCCAGTCATAGTACCACCATTTGAAATGGGGTGTAAAGTCTTGTGGCATCTCCCTCAAAGGTATACGAGACATCGTGCGTGGAGGGTGCCATTTCAAGACTATCTTTGGTCTGCCAGTAATGGGATTAACCTCAGATCTTCTAATATACCTTGTCGCCTGTTGAGGTTTGAAGTTAACCCACCTGGTAAGGTATTCTCTTTTCAGTGCAGCCTCAAACCAGCCTGACATCTTTTTCGAGTCGGCGTATAGCAGCTTTAGACGTGCCAGCTGGTTGAGCTCAAAACCGGGGAGAGTATTTAGATCATGTGGAATCTAAAGTACTCTATTCCCCTCTCCATTTTTATTGCATAGACATTAAGATCCTCAAAGTATGCCTACGCTATGATCTTCCCTAACACCTTCAGATATTTCTTCACTTTGTAGAGCTTGGTGTAGGTACTTGGCTTTGCTGCAGCGCGCTGGGCTCGGATCTTTGAGAAACAAGCCACCCATTCAGCCTTTCTAATATCTACATCGGCGTCCCTTGACTTGTTGATTCACCTGCTTCCTTTTCCTTCTTATTCAGCTTCTCCAGTGTATCACTGCCGAGAGTACTACCCAAATCGGGAAACATATTTCCCTCTCGGTCAGTGTACTCTGGATAATGCTGGGCTGTAATGTCTTCAATCTCGATTTCATCTATGTCATTCAACTCCTCGTCACTAGCCACATCAAAAGTAGGAGCATCCTTGACTATCTCATCCGGATTCAACCGGAACATTTCAGCGAGTTGCTCTTAGTGAGGTCGTGAATTATTTCTCCTTCTTCAGGAGTATAACTCACTGACCTCCTGACGATCCCTTGCAGATCAAGTATCATAGTCAATTGCGACTTGATCTGCTGTAAGGGAGCAACATCGTGCTCATCTTGCTGATATGTTTGATCTGCTTGATTTAAACATGTAGCACAACAATAGTTAGTATGTAATCAAAATAATCAAACACTGAATAATAAATATATACATTAATTACATAACATCAATTTATTATTTCAAGTACAAAGTTTAATAAAATATAACATCTAATCTTTAATTTTTCCTTGAATCCTTGCCGGGTCTTCTACAGATGGAGAGGTAGGTGGGGCAGACGACGATGCTCCTTGGTCTTGTCTCTTCTTCGTTCTTTGCTCTTGACCCTGAGCCACGGCAGATGCAGCTGCATTTCCTTCATCGTCCTCATCGTCATCCTGCCTACCTCTTGCTTCATCTCCACTCACATCATCTTCATCATCACTTTCATCATCTTCATCATCATCTCCATCATATCTCCTTCATCTAGCTTCAGAGGCTCATCCTTGGATCCTTTGAGTTGGAGCATGATCTTCTTGTTTGCAACCTCCAACTCCTACAGCTTCTTGGCAGACTCCTCCTTATGCTCTTGGAGTTTGGCGATCTGCTCTGCCTACTGTGAGATCTGCTGAGCTTGGGAAGCATTAAGCTCCACCAGCTGACGTAGCTGTGCAGTCTTCTCCTCATCAGCGGCTAATAGCTTCAGCACCATTCTGTTTAGTGCTGACAGCTGTTCCTCTACCCTAATGGGGGGTAGAGTAGATCCGGTGGGGTATGTGGAAGGGCCGGCTTGGTGGCTGGTGGTGGTAGCAGTGGCTGTGGTGAATATGGGTGGTGGTGAATGGATGGGTGGAGAGGTATGAGGTGTGGTTGTGGAAGGTGGAGTAGTAGTGGTGGGAGGTGTAGTAGTAGTGAGTGGTGTAGTGGTCGAGGTGGCGGATGTAGAAATCAGTGTGAACCTCCGTCTCTTCGGCTTCATCCCATGGGGCTGAGCCATCCTCTTCCTCTGAGTCCCCCTTGAACCGGAGGCTCCCCCATGGCTACTGGGCTGGTCTGGGGTGTATGGTGGATCTGAAATAGCCTCCCCAAAGCCGCCCGGACGTCCACCAACCGTTCTAATCCCCCTCTCAGTGGCAACCACCCGACTGCCCACCGTCCGAGTCAGCGGCTCCTTGTCCGACTCCTCCTCTTCATCAGGCTGGAAATCCTGATGGAACCCCGCAGTCTCTAAATCACGGTGGAGATGTAACATCAGCAGTAGTGGTCTGAGTATGAGAAGGACCTGTATCTCCACCATCCTTACTATCATCATCATTAGAGTCATCATTAGGTAAAACTATCTGCTCTGTATCAGAATCACTATCGTCATGGCGCCACTTCCTCTTCGCTGGTGCCATATAGTCTTCACGGGCCAGATGCCCAAACAGACTCCTTACCGGGGGCTTTACCTGCTTACCTTGGTACACGCTCATCCTCCCGAGGGTGGTGTCATCCATCACCTCGAGGACAACAGCATCCTCCTTCTCCTTGGGCAGCGAGGGGAGCTTCTAATCTATAATCATCTGCAGAAAGCATGGGTACATGCAGAAGCTTTCTTTCTCCTTCGCCTTAATGTTCTCCACCATGTAGGTGAAGATCATCCTGGAAAAGCTGAATGGATGATTCAGCACCAATGCAACGTAGGCGTTCTGCATCTGATCGGAGAGCTCGTCGAAACCACCCTTCCTGGAGGCGATGCATCTCAGTAGTACATGGGCTATGTATTTGAACTGGGGGCAGAAGTTGCTCCTGTTAAGCATACTTGCATTGATGTCCCTTGAGTACTTAGCCATCATGAAGCAACCTCAGACAGTAAGGGGATGTAATCGAGTGGGGTAGTCAGCATCATCTGCAAACTCTAACACTGTCCTGATATCCTCCTCTGAAATCTCTATGGCCTCCCCAAATATGGAACTCCTGATACGATGGGGCTTAGTGGACCTGTCAACTACAGCGCTTTCCCAGAAAGCCTGTTTTACTGATCTGTAAGGTGTGCACTGTGTTGGGATAGCTTGGAATATCCTCGATCGACGTAGAAAAGAAATAATGCTGGCAAACTCCGCAGCATTGCGGGATGAGAGATCAAGATGAGCACAGATGTTGTGCTTAGTGCTCATCGTCCACCTACTCGCCATCTGTGACACAAAGTAAATAAACATTAGTACGTGTCAAAGAATACCAGTTTTGTTCCATGAACTTGTAAATTTTGTTCAGTCGTGCGACTGAGCTGAGCGACTGAGATCTAGTTGTGCGAATGAGCTGTGCGACTAAGATCTAGTCGTGCGAATGAGCTGTGCGACTGAGTTCTAGTCGTGCGAATGATCTCATACGTACGACTGAGTCATGTGACTAGACTTAGTCGTATGTTCTCTCATGCGTTTACCTCAGTCATGTGTTTGAGCTCATACGCATGGTTCAGTCATGCGATTGAACCATTCGTTCATCTCAGTCGTGCGGTTGAGCCATTCGCATAGCTCAGTCATGCGATTGAAGTTCATCAGGTTGTCCAATCGCATGTCCGACTGTTTATTCATTCAAATTCAATTTTTGAGCATTACTTGATGTTAAACGTTGTGGATTGACTCATTAGGTTCGCAGATGACCGACTAAACCCCTAATAACTTTAATTTGATCAAAATGTTTAGTTTTAGTGGTTTATTAGTCACATTAAGGTTCGGTTAACATTAGGTCTTAATTTCGATCCTTTTGATGTATAGTAACTGATTTTTCGTGCTCATATTGTCGCGCAATACCTGTATAATCAAAACAAAACGTCAGAGAGCGTCAAACAATGGTCTATAAAGATCAAATGAATTTTTTGCAATAAGGGTTTGTGTCATGCGTCTGAGAGGCGATTTTGGTGAATGAAACGACTGTGACCGACTCCCCCTCTATTTATACTAGGGCAACCTTTAGTTGTGCGACTGAGCCTAGTCGCATGATTGATTCATGCGACTAAGCTTCAGTCGAGCGACTCGCCCATACGATCACCTCCAATCATACGATTGAGTGTTATTCGTGCGACTGTCATAGTCGGTCACCTCCAATCGTGCGATTGGGTTCATTCGTATGGTCCAATCATACGACTGGTCTATACTCATGGTCCAGTCATGCGAATGGGTCATACTTATGAAATTTTGACTTTTTGACCCTTTGACACTTAGCCCCTTATAACAGTAGATAAAACATTTTGAGCAGTTTATTATCTCAGACATGACCATTTTAAATTAAAGAACCTTTGATCACCTCAGACGTGATTCATTTATCCAACTGATCACCTCAGACGTGATCTATTTATCCACCTGATCACCTCAGATGTGATCCATTTATCCACCTGATCACCTCAGACGTGATCCATTTATCCACCTGATCACCTCAGACGTGATCCATTTACTTTTCCAGAAACAAGTGATTCAAGATTAACTTTAAGTTCATTTTGTGACATTTACAGAGATGAATAACATAGCACAGTCCGACACTGACACACTTTACAAATAACTTGAAAACTAAACTAAGTAACAAAATAAACATGTTTTTGTGATTTTGTTAGGGTAGGGTAGAATAGCCTATTAGCATTAACATCATTTCTAGGACAGATTCATATGGAATCAGACAGGCATAAACACAATTACTTGGAACTTTTATTTATATATTGAAATGGAAACTAACATATTTACATGTCATAATTTTTCACTCAACTAAGACTTCTAAGCTCTAACTGGAAATCATGCTTGATCTAATATGTAACACACATTGATTTTGAACATCAGGCAGTGCAGTCACGACGATTGTCAGTATACATGTCCACTTAAATCCATACACAGATTTTTGACACACTGGTGATTAATTAGGTGAATTAGATCAACAAGTATTTGTGTGTCCCACAGGCATATGGTAATCAATCTTCCTCAGAAGATTTTTGAGCGGTCCAGGGAATAAGAAGATTTGGTTCTAAGAACTATTAAAGAGATGCTAAGCCTCAGGTCAGTGCCATCGCACAGCAGAGAGGCGCAAACAACAATGAATTCTTAGAACGGATAGGTTATGCCAATCCTCAGGTCAGTGCCATCGCACAGCAGAGAGGTGCAATACCTATCTTCTTCTTAGAGCAATATATTATAATATACATTTTTTAGTGACGTTTGTCATCTTTTTGCTCTATGTTTTTCGGGTCTTTGCACACACTTATGGCATTCACTTTCTCCTCACCCCTTATTGGAAATTGATTGATTGTGCAAACCAGGGATACTATAGTAACCCACAACTTGTTGATTGATTTAATTTTAAGTTGAATCACCAATGGTGTCTACTAGTCTATTGTGTTGAATCTACCGACACATCATATAATGAACTAGCACCTCCATAGATCGACTTTCTCCATTT
The DNA here is from genome assembly GCA_024085815.1 of Flaveria linearis. NCBI lineage: Eukaryota > Viridiplantae > Streptophyta > Magnoliopsida > Asterales > Asteraceae > Flaveria > Flaveria linearis. Next base: position 82,615,771 of record CM044002.1, on the reverse strand, counting down.
AATTACAGTTATAAACAAGCGTACTATCATTTTCCCAATTTGTTAGACTTAGACTTCTCTGACTAGTATTTTTCTGTGATTTAATTAAACTTGCAAAAATTGAAAATCTTTTTGGTGTTTCAAGTAACTCGACGCCTGTGTACTATCACTTTCCATTGTATTGAATCTCATACTTAATTTTGTTGTTTTTGCCTTTTTAGGTTATCTGCCCTCCTTTTTTTAAGTAAATAAATACTGAAACTAAACTAATCTCCCCTTAAAATTCTAAAACCGAAAATATTTTTGTGTTTTTGTATTTTTAAGATAGGAAATTGAAATAAGATAAATAAAAGAAAATAAAAAGAAAAAGAAAAAGAAATTTAAACAAGTGTCGGACTAAGCATTTGTCTCTTCTAGAATGACGTCACTTTTCTTTTTCACGCCGTTGACCTCTAATAGATAGAAAAATCTGGGTTTATCAAACGGTTTAGTGTAGAGGTCGGCGCGTTGAAAATCCGTGTTTATTTTAACCACATCAATAAATTGTTTTTCATAGCAATCACATATGAAATGATACTTTATGCCGATGTGTTTTGTTTTAGGGTGTTGAACATGATTTTTAGTTACAGCTATGGCAGCAGAGTTATCAACAAATATAGGGGTATTAGAAAATTACAAAACCGTAGTCCCGCATTTGCTGTTCGATCCAAATGATCTGAGAGCGACAACTTGCAGCAACAACGTATTCAACTTCACATGTTGACAAGGCAACAGATGTCTGCTTCTTGCATTGCCAGGTGACTAAACACGTTTGCTTGGTATGCTGTATCGAAGAAAGATCCCCTGATCTGCTTTCTCGCTGAACTTGCCCTCCGGAGTTTTCTTCAGTAACGTGCATGGAGCTCCGAATGGTTCCAGGTACTCCAGGTTAGGTTTGTGCTTTTGAAGCAACTTATAGCAAGTCTTTCCATGCCTCTTGACTACTAACACATGATTAAGCGTGTAGCACGCATTGGCAACCGCTTCATTCCAGAACTGTACTGGCAGTTTTGAATCGGCCAACATAGTCCTTGCAGTCTCGATCAAGCTCCTATTCTTGCATTCAGCAACTCCATTCATCTGTGGTGTGTATGCAGAGGTGAACTGATGAACAATTCCCTTTTCCTTGCAGAAAGCATCCATCCACTGATTCTTAAATTCAGTTCCATTGTTTGAACGAACCTTCCTGACCTTCAGATTGTAGAGAGACTCTAGTGTAGTGACGAGCACCTTGAACGATTCAAATGTTTCAGACTTAGCTTTCAGAAACATTACCCAGGAGAAACGTGAGTATTCATCTATGACTACAAAGCAATACCAGTCTCCAAAGATACTCTTTGTGCTGACAGGACCGAAAAGATCCATATGCAGTCTCTCCAGGGGCATCTTGATATAGTTAATGTGCTTGGTCCTGTGAGACTTCCTGGTCTGCTTTCCCTTCTTGCATGAGACACATAAATCTGGAAGTTTGAAGTTCTTTAAAGTAATTCCCTCAACTAGGTTGTTATGAATCAGACGATTCATCTTCCTGTGATTTATGTGTCCCATTCTCCTGTGCCATGAGATGGACTCCTTCTCTGTTGCCTTTGACAAAAAGTACTGAGCAGTGGAATCAGTAGTAGAAGCATTTGACATGTCCAAGACGTACAAATCGTTGTACCTTGATGCTGATATTAAAACCTGCTCCTCAGGAATCTCCATCTCCTTCTTCAGAATGTAACACTTCCTATTGTCAAACATTACTTTGAAGCCCTTGTCACATATTTGAGAAACTGAAAGCAAATTGTTTTCTAACTGCTGAACATAATTTACTTTATCAAACTTTACCTTTCCGTTACCTACTTCTCATTGTGCAGTAATGTATCCTCCTTTGTTTCCAGCGAAAGAAACATGTCCCCCTTTAATTTGTTTGACATTGAAAAGGAGAGACTGATTTCCGTCATGTGCCTGGATGCTCCGCTATCTACAATCCATGTGTTGGTAGAAGCACTATAGCAGACAACCTGCACACAATAGAAAATAATTAGTTAAGGAGGGGGACCCAAGCCTTTACTGGCTTGGGTTTCCCAGAGGCATCGCACATCACAAACTCGACCCACTGTCCTTTTGGAGTTGGAGAAACCTCATTCTTCTTCTTATCAACATTATCAGACACATCAGATGTTTTAGCTTTCCACAGACCATCCTTGTGTACGGCTTGTTTGTGGTAAACCGATGACTGATTTCCAGTTTGAACTTTAGATTTATTTTCAAAAGCAGGTTTCACCTCAGGCATCACAGGCTTGCCAGTCACTTGTCTGTGTTGTCTGTGGTGTTGGGGAGATGCATAAGACCTGGCAGGTGTTTTAGACCTAGCAGGTATCTTAGATCTTTGTTTTGATGAAAATGGTTTAACTTCCTGATCTAGTTCAACTTTAAGCCTAGGTGTCTGATAGCAAGGACAGTGTGAAGAAATGTGACCTCTTTGTCCACAAGTATAGCATGATCTCCTCTCAATAGGACTAGGAGATCTCTTGTGGGGTGGGGAGTACAGTTCAGGCATGGGTCTTTTGGTCTCAACTCTAGGTTTTTCACCTTCTTTGACAAATTTGATTTGTTTAACATTATGACTACTTTGTCTTTTAAAATGATTGAGATTTTGCTTAACCGATTTGGACTGAGTAGGTTTTGAAGTCTTAGGTTGTGTTACAGCAGATTTTGAACCTGACCCAAGAGGTACATTATCATCCTTTTCCACCCGGTCCTCAATGACGGTTTATCCTTTGTGCCTGATGTTGAAGTCTTCTGATCGGCAACCGGAGGAGCAGGTTTAACTGCAGTGTCCGGATCACTGACCAGAGGAGTAGTCACCACATGGTCCATAATGAGATTATTGTTAATAGGTCTCTATTTGGTGTTTAGGAGTATCTCATGTGGTGGAGGCACAACTTTATATCCAAGCCCTTCCCCATTGTTTCTTTCTTTAACCAAGTTTTTCAAGATGTGAGAGGACTAGCTAAACTATGTAGTTTTTACTTTAAGGATTCATTTTCAACTTGTAAAACAGCTCTGTCCTTTTTAGTTTTCTCAATTGTTTTTATGTAAAACTTTATATCATTTTCTTGGTTAAAAGCAACAACCTCAGTTTCTTTTAATTGTTTTCTCAGCAATTCAATTTTCTCTTTAAAACTGCTTTCATTTTGCTTTAATACTCTATTAGCCTCAGTGCAAAGTTTTAAGTCATTTATTAAGTTAGCATTATGTTCTAATAACCTAGCAAATTTTAGATCGATGCATTCCCTAAACTTATTACATTCAACACAAGCATGTTTATCAAAGAGATCGTCTTTTGATTCTACCTGTGCAGATGTAGAGGTGCCAGCCATGAAAGCAGCCTGGGGTTCCTGGTGTGCTGCAGATTCTGCATTTAGTTCATCCTCCACTAGTTGATCAATAGCAGCCATAGTCTCGTTCACATCAGCAGTATCAATCTCAACTAAGTTCTCCCCCTCACTCGTTGAGTCGTCGTTTAGATCATCAACCAATGCAATGTTAGCTTCACCATCAGATAAGAAACGGAAAGACCAGTCTTGTCCTTCATCACCCTGTGCTACCATTGCTTTAGAGTCATGGCTGGTTGACGTTTCCTTTTTGTCCTTATCCTGCCTGTAAAATGATGAAAACGGGTTGCCATTTCCTGTCTTCTTAGGTTTGACACACTCTCCCTTGAAATGGCCTTTTTCACCGCAGTTGAAATAGGTGACTTTTGACTTGTCAAATCCAAAAGTTGTATCCTTTGTAGCCACCAGGTTCTGTCCCGACTTTTTAACAAACTTCTTTGCTCTACGCACAACACTAGCGAGAGCCCACATGATATCCATCCGCTCCAGCTCAGTTTCATCCACTTGCTCATAATCTTCGTCGGCCAAGTGGCAGTTCCCAATCTTTCCTGCTACTAACCCGTTATAAGAATGTACCATAACAGCAAGTAGATCCATATGATCCTTAGCCACTTCCATAGTTACGTTGCCTAGATGCTCTATCATTAACTTCGTCGATTGAGCTTCTGCAGAACTGTGTTGAACCCCTGATGAAACATTTGACTCAACACCCGAAGATGCACTTTGAACGTTTGCAGATATGTTAGACATGAAAGCAGTTTGCAAGGGTGCACAAAATGACGTTGTAGTAGGAGTCACATTGTAGAGAGAAGGATTCTGAGTGTAGGTTCCCTTCTTAGACTTGTACTTATGTCGTACCTCTTCCTCCCTCAATTTCAGAATAAAATCATTTATGTCCAATGTCTCCAGTACAGCATTATGTCTTAAAGTGGAAACAAATGAATCCCACTTATCAGGTAACCCATCATGTTGGTACACATGTCCCTAGTTCTAGTCTAGTAATCTTAAATGTAATAGACTTTCATCTTGTAACACATATGTAATGTTGAATCAATGTAATGAAAAACTCTTCAGTGAATGTTTGATTGATTGTTTAATGTCATATCTATTAATATTGTTTGTTCTTACATGTATATATGAACATGTTATATAGGTTATAGAGTTGTTAAACATGTTCTGAATCATTTAAGGTTCAAGAATGTGTTTAACTAAGTATTCTGATTCAGTCGCACGACTGGACCATGCGAATGGGCCAATCGCACGACTGAACCAGGTGATTGGATCAATCGCACGATTGAGTCATAAGACTGACTCAGTCGCACGAATGGTTCAGCCGTATGACTCAGTCGCACGACTGAGCCAGTTGCTTGGCTCAGTCGTACGAATGAGAGCTGTAACCTATAAATACCACTTAATTCGTGGAAAAACGTAACACTTCGAGAATTATCAACCCTAGCCATTCCTGTTCGTCCAGAGAGTCCCTTCCAACTTCATAGAACGTTTCTGATTGATTCTAATCAATTCTTAATGTATTGTCATTGTTAGTTTTGATCGGATTAACGTTCTCCCTGATTGGATCACCAATCAAATAGGATTCCGCACTATTTGATCTGGTTTCACGTTTGAATCAGTTAGTATTCCGTCCGTACACGGTCCTAACAAGTGGTATCAGAGCTTTGGCTCTTGATTTCACGTTTGAATCAGTTAGTATTCCGTCCGTACACGGTCCTAACAAGTGGTATCAGAGCTTTGGCTCTTGATTCTTCGTGGATTCAATCTTGTTTTTGAAAAAGTCAACGTTTTTAAGCGAAAAGATCCTTTCTTTCTGCTCAAAATCAAGTTTTTACGTGTGCATGTTATGAAAATTGAGTCTTTTTCGAGTTGCAGCCGACTAGGGTGTCAAAAATTGCGTTTTAGGTCAAGGTGTGTGAAAAATCTCGATTTCAGCAGTCTCAGTCGCACGATTATCTCAATCGCACGACTGAACTCCAATCGCCCAGTCCAATCGTACGACTGAACTCAATCGCTCGTTCAATTGCACCATTGACTCAGTTGGTCTGTCCAGTCGCACAACAGCCTTAATCCCCTGCCCAGTCGTACGACTTAGTTCAATCGCACAGTGATTGTCTCAGTCGCCTCTCAGTTGCCCATCTCAGTCGCCCACACAGTTTGTTGTTCAAGTTAAAGACTAAGAGAAAATGGACTCAGAGAACTTTGCATTCTCAGCAGGAAAGGACTCAAGAATCCAGAACCTTGTGCTACTGGAAAATGAGATTGGGAACCATAATAAACCACCTAAGCTACTATCTATTGATGAATTTTCTCAGTGGAAGCAAAGATTTGAAATTCATCTAAATGGAGTGGATACTAATCTCTGGAACGCTATTGAAACTGGCTACAGTATGCCAGTTGGTGCTGATGGAATACCCCTGACTTTGAGTGGTCTGAGTGATGCACAAAAGGTTGCTTATAATGCAGAGAAGAAAGCTTACGCAATGTTGACCCAGTCAATTCCTAAAGACATCTTCCATTAATATTCAAAACACAAGCAGAGTAAAAAATTATGGAATGCTCTTGAGAAGAGATACGAAGGTAATTCAACACTTAAGTCACTAAAGGCAAAAGTGTTGAAGAAAGAATTTGACAACTTCTCTTCTATTGGGAATGAAAGCTTGGATGATATCATCGATCGCTTCTACCATTTAATGAGTGAACTTCACACTCATGGTGTTACAACGTCTAAGGAAGAAAAAGTGACAAGCTTGGCTGATAGACTACTAGAGAAGTGGGATTCGTTCATTTCCACTCTTCGATATAAATCAGTGCTGGAGACTTTAGATATAAATGATTTCATCATGAAACTAAGAGAAGAAGAAGTAAGGCACAAGTACAGGACAAAGAAAGGAGCATACACTCAAGATCCATCTCTCTACAACGTTACCCCTACTTCAACTGCCAAATCCTCCAGCGCTCCTCTACAAACTGGTTTTGTGTCCAATGCATCATCTGCAACTGAACAAAGCTCATCGTCCGGTGGTGAGTCACATGTGTCATCAGAGGTTCAACAAAGCTCTACAGTTACTCAATCAATGAAGTTAGTGACTGAAAATCTAGGGAAAGTAACTGTGGAAGTGGCTAAGGAGCACATGGACCTACTTGCTGCTGTGGTTCACTCCTATGATGGTTTAGTAGCAGGGAAAATTGGAAATTATCACCTGGCTGATGAAGACTATGAGCAGGTGGATGAAAATGAACTGGAGAGGATGGACATAATGTGGGCTCTTGTAAGTGTTGTGCGACGAGCAAAGAAGTTTGTGAAGAAGACAGGACAGAATCTGGTGGCTACCAAAGATATTACTTTTGGATTCGAAAAGTCCAATGTCACATGTTTCAACTGTGGAGAAAAGGGCCACTTCAAGCGGGAATGTGTTAAACCGAAGAAGACCGGAAATGGGAACCCGTTCTCGTCCTTCAACAAACAAGAGAAAGAGAAAAAGACAGCCTCAACAAGCAGTGACTCAAAGGCAATGGTAGCTCAAGGTGATGAAGGACAGGACTGGTCCTTCCGATTTTTATCTAATAGTGAAGCCAACATTGCATCTGTTGAAGATCTGAATGAAGACTCAGCGAGTGAGGGGGAGAACTCAGTTGAGAATGATACTGCTGATATGGATGACACCTTAGCTGCTGTAAATCAAATTGTTGAAAATGAGCTGAATGCTGAATCTGAAGCACAACCAAAGTCTCAAAATGCTTTCATGGTCGGAACATCTACATCAGCACAGGTAACATCAAAAGATGAACTTTTTGCTAAACATGCTTGTGTTGAATGTGATAAATTTAAGGAAAGCATTGATCTGAAATTTGCTTGGTTATTAGATCACAATGATAACTTAGTAAATGACTTAAAATTATGCATAGTGGCAAACAGAGTTTTAAAACAAAATCAAAGTAGCTATAAGGAAAAGATTGATGCATTAAAGAAACAGTTAAAAGAAACTGAAGTTGTTGCATTCAACCAAGAAAATGACATTATGTTCTATTTAAAGACTATTGAAGAAACTAAAAAGGACAAAGCAATTTTACAAGTTGAAAATGAGTCTTTAAAACAAAAACTTCACAGTCTTGCTAGTTCTTCACATATTTTGAAAATCTTGGTTAAGGAACACAACAACAAGGAGGGTTTGGGTTATAAGGTTGTGCCTCCACCACATGAGATTATTCTGAACACCAAACAACATCCAATCAATAATAATCCAATAAAGAACCATGTGGTGACAACTCCTCTGGTCAGTGATCCGGACACAGCAGTTAAACCTGTTCCTCCGGCTGCTGATCAGACAACATCAACATCAGGCAAAACTGGTAATAACATCACTGAAAACCGGGTGGAAAAGAATGTTCATGCATCTCTTGGGTTGGGTTCAAAAGGTGCTATTACACAACCTAAGATTTCAAAAACTACTCAAGCTAAACCGGTTAAGAAAGATAACACTCATCTTCAACGACAAGCTAATCATAATGTTAAACAAGTAAAATTTGTCAAGGAAGGTGAAAATCAAAGACTGAGACCAAAAAGTCCTTACCTGACGTCTACTCCCCACCCCACAATAGATCACCTAGTCCTTTTGAAAGGAGATCCTATTACACTTGTGGTCAACGAGGTCATATCTCTTCAAATTGTCCTTGCTATCAGACACCTAGGATTAAGATTGAACTGGAAAAAGAAGTTAAATAGTTCCCAAAATAGAGATCTAAGACTTCTATTAGGTCTAACACACCTGCTAGTTCTTATACATCTCCTCAACACCACAGATAACACAGACAAGTCACTGGCAAGTCTGTGATGCCCGAGGTGAAACCTGTTTTGGAAACTAAACCAAAGGTTCAAACTGTCAATCAGTCAACTGTTTATCACAAACAATCCTTTCATAAGGATGGTTTATGGAAAGTGAAAACGTCTGATGTGTCTGAAAGCAGTGACAAAATGAAGGTTGAGATACCACCATCTGATAAAGGACAGTGGGTTGAGTTCATAATGTGTGATGCCTCTGGGAAACGTAAGCCAGTCAAGGCTTGGGTCCCCCTCCTTAACTAATTGTTTTCTATTATGTGCACGTTGTCCGCTATAGTGCGTCTACCAATACATGGATTGTAGATAGCGGAGCTTCTAGGCACATGACGGGAAATAAGTCTCTCCTTTTCAATGTCAAACAAATTAAAGGGGGACACGTTTCCTTTGCTGGTAACAAAGGAGGATACATTACCGCTCAAGGAGAAGTAGGTAATGCAAAGGTAAGATTTGATAAAGTCAATTTTTGTTCAACAATTGGAAAACAATCTGCTTTCAGTGTCTCAGATATGTGACAAGGGCTTCAAAGTGATGTTTGACAATCGCAAGTGTTATATTCTGAAGAAAGAGATGGAGATTCCAGAGGAGCAGGTATTAGTGTCAGCGTCCAGGTACAATGATTTATATGTATTGGATATGTCTAATGCTTCTACTTCTGAGTCTACGGTTTAGTGTTTCTTGTCCAAAGCAATAGAGAAGGAATCCATCTCATGGCACAGAAGAATGGGACACATTAATCATAGGAAGATGAATCATCTGATTCATAACAATCTAGTTGAGGGAGTTACTGTCAAGAAATTCAAACTTCCTGATTTCTGTGTCTCATGCAAGAAGGGAAAGCAAACCAGGAAATCTCACAAGACCAAACACGTCAATTCTATAGAGATGCCCCTAGAGTTACTGCACATGGATCTATTGGATCTTGTAAGCACGAAGAGTATCGACGGAGACTGGTACTGCTTTGTAGTCACAGATGACTACTCACGCTTCTCCTGGGTGATGTTTCTGAAAGCTAAGTCAGAAACGTGTGAGTCATTCAAGGTGCTCATCATAACACTGGAGTCCCTCTACAAACTGAAGGTGAGGAAGATTTGTTTAGACAATGGAATGGAGTTTAAGAATCAGTGGATGGATGCCTTATGCAAAGAGAAGGGAATTGTTCATCAGTTTACCTCGGCATACACACAACAGATGATAGAGTTGCTGAACGAAAGAATCGGAGCTTGATCGAGACTGCACGGACTATGTTGGCAGATTCTAAGCTACCAATACAGTTCTGGAATGAAGCAGTTGCCAATGCCTGCTACACACTTAATCGTGTGCTAGTAGTCAAGAGGCATGGGAAGACTTGTTATGCATAACCAAAACAATATATATCCAAATATACTAATAAGTCACGATTTTGGCAGCCCCTTTTTAACCCATTTTCTTGGCCAACATTAACCAAGAACAAATGGGTTTTGTCCAAACAAACAATCATCTTATGATTTATATTTTTAAAGATCATTACATGCATAAAGTAACATCTTTAAAATCAAAAGGGGATGACCATAACAGCCCTCTAAGTCTCGGCCATGTGGTGTTATACACCACAAAACCGTGAGTTAGTGAGTATAATACATGTATGCATGTGTATAAGTGGCTCTTGATGCTATTGTAGGGTTTTAACATGTTTATCAAAGCTCATATAACCTTGTTTATATGAAAACGCAGCGGATTTTATGTTTTAAAACATGCAACTAAGACGTTTATTAAACCCATTTAATAAAGAACCCCAAACCATGGATCATTATACAAATGCATACAATAAAAGAACACAAGATAGTTAAGAATATACAACCTTTGTAGCTTCCTAAAACCGAACTTGTGAGGTGAGAAAGATGACTTTCGTGGCTGAGTTTTCAAGCAAGAAAACCTCAAGGGATGATACCCCAAGCTTGTACAAACACCTTCCTTGCTAGGAGTTGCAACACCAACTTGAAATCCCTCTTCAAAAACGTTTTTTTCCAGCCAAGATGAACTAGTTTCAAGGCTGAAAAACTTGAATATTCAGCTCTAGAATCCGAATTCTAGAGTGAAAAATGAGAGAGAGAAGTTTACTATGTGTGTGTGAGAGGTTATGTGTTGATTGAAGAGAGTTGTAGTTTCAATGTTGCATGCAACCAATATTAATCAAAGGGCTTTTCAAACCCCAAGGGCTGGCCGAAAATTTGGACCCCACTTGGTGGGTTTCCCTACCATTTGAATTAGTTAAATGATACACTCTCTTGCATTATAATTTTATAAAATGTAACCCTTACATTTTATAAAATGTAACACACATTTTATTTGATATTACTTAACCAACTTAAGTAATAAAACAACCAATTCCCATGAACTAATTATCCATATAATTTTTGTTCATTCATAAAAGCAATGAGTTAGAAAACCCGGTTTCTAGATTGGTGCTAAATATTTATTTGTGTGATCTTATCCACGAATAAATATTTATCGGTGTTTGTTTGACTTGTTATTGGGTATGACCCGACTTGGATCATATCACACTAGCCACATCAATTTAATATGTATCTTGGGCAGATCAAATCCTTCAATCTCCCACTTGCACAAGATTCATAGAAGATTGATACAAGTAGCAAATAACGCCTAGCAACGGCTTGCTACCCCTAATGTATATGACTAAGTGCCATTCAATAACATCATCCTTTTCAAGTACCTTACTTGAATATGATTTAGGTGAATCAATCATCTATCCTTTTGTTACAGATGTCATGTTAAATCCAAGAGACACAGAATTGTCATTCTCCGATGATTTAACTTTAACAGGCCTTAGACATCTAACTCTCAACGAATAAGAAGAACAAATTCCATCTTGACTACATACGTCTCTCACAATCACCTCATATCATACCTGAACTCAGCCTTATGTACTGCCAATTTTTCAGAACAGCAAAGTACTAAGTCAAAGTACAATACTTGGTGAATATCAAGACCCAATATGTATCTCAGGTCTGAGGATACAATGATATTCTCCTTTACTCAATATCTCTTATGACTAATCGCAAAGATTCCATGCAGAAATAATTGAGAGCGGGTCGGTCCAATATCCATATCCCATAGATATCAATGAACCTTGGTAGCAACCTCTTGCTCTATATTCATACCTTATGAATATCAACCAATCCAAGTTCGTTATAGTCTTACATTCATAATTGTTCCCACAAGTATGATCGACTATGGACGTCTAGATTAACTCATTTATTCACGGATTTAAACATGCTAAAATAGAACAAATGAAAATTATTACCATATAATTAAGTCAAATAACATAAGTTCCAATATCCAAATACAAAATACAAAATCAAACCCAGTCACTAGAATATCTAAGTCCCATGGCACAAACATGACCTTCATGCTTTGCTTTTTCAAGGAGCTTTGTGAGTGGATCCGCAACGTTTTTATCAGTGTGGACTTTGCGAATACATATCTTTCCTTTTTAACTTCATCCCTTATGTAGTTGAATCTCCGTTCAATGTGCCAAGTCATTTGATGAGCACGAGGTTCCTTGATTTGAGCAATCGCACCCTCGTTGTCACAAAAGATCTCTAGGGGATCCTGAATGGAAGGGACTACCCCTAGATCGGCTATGAATTTCTTCAGCCATGCAGCTTCCTGTGCTGCCATTGAAGCGGCGACGTATTCTGACTCTGTAGTGGACAACGCTACGACTTCTTGCTTTGAGCTTTTCCAAGAAACAGCTCCCCCATTCAGAATAAAGATGTACCCCGATTGAGATCGTGAATCATCTCGATCGGTTTGGAAACTCGCATCCGTGTAACCTTTTACAACGAGTTCCTCTTCACCAGACCCGTAGATCAAGAACATGTCCTTAGTCCTCCTTAGGTACTTTAGAATGTTCTTGACAGCCATCCAATGACTATCACCAGGATTTTGCTGGTATCTACTTGTCATGCTTAAAGCGCATGACACGTCCGGTCTAGTGCATATTATTGCATACATGATGGATCCTATAGCAGATGCATATGGGATTGCCTTCATTCTATTTTGCTCCTCCTTTGAGCTTGGACATTGAGTCGTACTCAATATTGTCCCTCTTTGAATAGGTACAGTACCTTTCTTAGAGTTTTCCATCTTGAACCTTTTCAAGATTTTGTCAATGTATGCACTTTGATTCAAACCAATCAGCCGCCTTGATCTATCCCTATAGATCTTTATTCCCAGAATATAGGCGGCTTCACCAAGATCCTTGATGGAAAAACAACTTCCAAGCCAGGTTTTTACACCTTCCAAGGTTGGAATGTCATTTCCAAATAGTAGTATGTCATCAACATACAATACTAGGAAGGTTATTGTGCTCCCACTAGCCTTCTTATACACGCAAGCCTCATCAGTGTTTTTGATGAAGCCAAATTTCTTTACTTCATCATCAAAACGGTGATTCCAACTTCTCGATGCTTGTTTCAATCCATAAATTGATTTGTTTAACTTGCATACTTTGTTAGGATGTTTTGGATCGACAAAACCTTCAGGCTGAACCATATAGACATCTTCCTCAAGATATCCATTTAGGAAAGTGGTTTTGACATCCATTTGCCAAATCTCATAATCATAATGAGCTGCTTGGCAAACAATATCCTTATAGACTTTAGCATTGCAATAGGTGAGAAAGTTTCATCATAATCAACCCCTTGAGTTTGAGTGAAACCCTTTGCTACAAGTCTAGCTTTGTAAGTATCCAAGTTTCCATGCATATCGGTTTTTTTCTTGAAAACCTACTTACTTCTAACTACCTTGGAATTAAGATGTGGTACAACAAGTTCCCAAACTTGATTGTCATACATGGATTGCATCTCAATGTTCATGGCTTCTAGCCATTTGTCACAATCCGAATTGGACACTGCATCATGATATGTGGTTGGTTCATCTGAATCTACCACATAGCATCCATCCATGAAAAATCCGTATCTTTCAGGTGGATTACTAGTTCTACCACTTCTGCGAACGTCTTGTGTGTATTGATCAACCCCTTGATCATCCTCAACATCCTCATGTTGAGTGCTAGTTTCAACCAAACGTGCATCGGGTTGTGGTTCTTGATCTTCCTCAAGATCCACTGTTCTACTGCTAATTCCTTCCATAAGGAACTTTGTTTCTAAGAACTCACCCTTTCTGGCAACAAACACCTTTTGTTCCAGTGGATCATAGAAATAATATCCCATAGAATCTCTAGGATATCCAACAAAGATACACTTGGTGGATCGGACATCTAATTTGTTTGGGGTGGGAGTCTTAACATAAGCCTCACAACCCCAGACCCTTAGTATGATAGGGATGGAACTCTTCCATGCCATATCTTAAAAGGTGTCTTTTCCACCTTTTTGGTTGGGGCCATATTCAGAATACGGGCCGCGGAGAGCAAAGCAAAACCCCAAAATGATAGAGGCAATGTGCTTCTAGCCATCATAGATCGAACCATATCCAATAAGGTTCGATTCCTCCTCTCAGACACACCATTATGTTGTGGTGTTCCAGGTGGAGTGAGTTGTGAGACAATCCCACAACTCCTAAGATGATCTTGAAAAACATCACTTAGGTATTCACCACCTCTATCGGTGCGGAGAACTTTAATTGTTTTGTTGAGTTGATTTTCAACTTCATTCTTGAAGATTTTGAACATTTCAAAAGCTTCATCTTCATGCCTTAATAAGTACACATACCCATAGCGACTATAATCATCGGTGAAGGTAATGAAGTATCTTTCACCATTCCTAGTCATTGGCTTAAAAGGACCACATACATCCGAATGTATGATACCTAATAAATCTTTTGCCCTTTCGTTAGTTCCACTAAAGGGTGCCTTAGTCATTTTTCCTTGTAAACAAGATTCACATACATCAAATGAATCACATTCATTTGTGTTTAAAAGACCATTCTTTTGAAGTGTTTGTATACGTTTCTTGTTTATATGACCAAGACGACAATGCCAAAGGTAGGTATCACTCAAATCTAATTTGAGCCTTTTGGTGGTTGCTTGGTATATTGAGCTATCATATGTTATGTTTTCATGAACTAATTCATAAATACCATTACAAGGTATAGCCTTAAAATAAAATACATGATTTAAAGAAACATGAATATCATTGTCAACAAACTTGAAATCATAATCATATTGTCTTAAACGGGAAACAGAAATAATGTTCCTAGTCAAACTAGGAGCATATAATACATTATTTAAAATTACTTCCAAACCACTTGGAAGCTTCAAAATGTAGTCTCCTTGGGCTTCTACGTGAACCTTTGCACCATTGCCCATGAAGAGACTTATTTCCCCTTTTGCATAATGCTCATTTGTTTTGAACCCCTGCAACAAATTGCAAATGTGAGTTCCACATCCGGTATCTAATACCCATGTGTTAGAAGAAATATCATTTAGCTCAACATGTATCATGTAAATTATACCTGAGGTTTGCCCCGCATCCCTCTTTTCTCTCAACTCTTTGAGATAGACTGGACAATTTCTCATCCAATGCCCTATCTCACCACATTTGAAGCATGGGTCGTTGACAGCAACCTTTTGCTTCTTCTCCTTGGGCTTCGGAGGTTGCGCCCTAACAACCATCTTCCCCTTTCCCCCAACGTGCCTCTTTCCTTTGGCAACAGTTGCCTTAGAGGGGGTAGAGACCTTCTCCTTCTCCCACCTTCATTAATGGTGAAAACGGGTAAAACCCTTTTACCCATTCCCGCCTCGGCTGATTTGAGCATTGAATGAAGTTCATTTATGCTCTTGTCCCATCCGTTCATGTTGTAGTTCATGACGAACGCCTCAAACTTTTTAGTTAGGCCATTAAGGATCAAATCCGTGGCCAACTCCTTTGAGACTGGACAGTTTAGTCTTTAAAGGCGGTCGACGTGGCTTTTCATCTTAAGAACATAAGATGAAACTGATTGGGATTCCTCCATCCGACATGCATGAAGCGCTCGAACCGTTTCGAAGCGCTCCACTCTAGCTTGTTGCTGGAACATTTCCCGCAACTAAGTGATCATGTCATAGGCTCCATGGAGCTCATACTCCTTTTGGAGTTCGGGTGTCATACTTGCTAACATTAAGCAAGAGACCTGGATGGAGTCTTCCACATATCTAACCCAATCATTATAGGCTTCCACATCCTCCTCGTTAGGTTCATCGGGGATGGGATCATCAAGGATGTAGGCCCGCTTTTCTTGTTTGAGAACGATTCTCAAGTTGCGGTACCAATCCATGAAATTGTTAGGTGTTAGACGATCCCTTTGAAGGATCGCCCTTAGGGATTGGTTGTTTTGGTTTGGTACATCGTTATTAGCGTTGTTGTTGTCGGCCATCTACAAGATTTTACAAAGTTCCATTAGTAATCGTTGATATAATTATATTTCATTTATTAATACCCTTTATGTCTCATAGACTATTAATAAATAAAATTTTAGAGTCCAACGTTATATTTAAATATTGGTTAGGTGACCTTTATTCCATTATTTAAATAAACAAGGTAGTCATAAATGACAGTTGCAACCTATTGCAACTTCTAGTGGTATGGGATCGTTTGAACATCTTATGTTTAAAACGGCATGTTTATCCCATCAACACCTTTTGTAAAACATATTTTAGGTGATCCATTCAATATATTTTACAAATCAAGTCGTCCTACTTACACACACGTGTGAGTTTACTACATAAGTGGTTAGGTGACCTTTATCCCACAAACATGGTATTCTCACCTCAAGTTACAAGTTCCCTCAAAGTGGTTAGGTGACGTTTATCCCACTAAGAGTTTGCAAGTAACCTAAGTGTTGTGTAAAAGGATGGTGTTTAACTTGTTTTCTAAAGGGATTTACATTTTCACAATTCTTGTTTAGAAAAGTCTATGTACCATATGATTGTATGCATTCTACCATATGGTACCCTATTGGTTCTTTTAAATAAAACCCATTTTATTTAACAAACCATTAACTCCTTTTATAGAACCATTCTATTTATACTTAATGATTTGAGAACCAATTTTTGTTATAGCTTGTTATAATTGACGGTTTGTTAATCATATCCAAATATTCAAAACAAACATCATCATAAGCATTCAACCAAGCATAAACAAACAATTCACATATGCATAACAAAGCATACTAAGTTGAGCACACTTGTTTAGCCAAAACAAGTGTGTCAAAAGGTCTTGTCCTAAGGGTTAAGAACATGACACATGGTTGACAAAAGGACTCCCACTTGAATCCACATCTTCAAGCATCCTCTTTGTCCATCTTTTCTTCAAGTCTTGATCTTGAGCATCCTTACAAAATATGTATCCTAATACATTTTTTTTAGTAAAGGAAAAACTCCTAATCTATTTATTACAAACCATATGAATGAATAGATTACAAAACAAGACTTGAAACAAAAATTAAATTATTACATGCCCAAACGAATATAACATGACAACCAATCAATCATCCACAAGGTCTAGGCTTTGTTATGCATAACCAAAACAATATATATCCAAATATACTAATAAGTCATGATTTTGGCAGCCCCTTTTTAACCCATTTTCTTGGCCAACATTAACCAAGAACAAATGGGTTTTGTCCAAACAAACAATCATCTTATGATTTATATTTTTAAAGATCATTACATGCATAAAGTAACATCTTTAAAATCAAAAGGGGATGACCATAACAGCCCTCTAAGTCTCGGCCATGTGGTGTTATACACCACAAAACCGTGAGTTAGTGAGTATAATACATGTATGCATATGTATAAGTGGCTCTTGATGCCATTGTAGGGTTTTAACATGTTTATCAAAGCTCATATAACCTTGTTTATATGAAAACGCAGCGGATTTTATGTTTTAAAACATGTTACTAAGACGTTTATTAAACCCATTTAATAAAGAACCCCAAACCATGGATCATTATACAAATCCATACAATAAAAGAACACAAGATAGTTAAGAATATACAACCTTTGTAGCTTCCTAAAACCGAACTTGTGAGGTGAGAAAGATGACTTTCGTGGCTGAGTTTTCAAGCAAGAAAACCTCAAGGGATGATACCCCAAGCTTGTACAATCACCTTCCTTGCTAGGAGTTGCAACACCAACTTGAAATCCCTCTTCAAAAACGTTTTTTTCCAGCCAAGATGAACTAGTTTCAAGGCTGAAAAACGTGAATATTCAGCTCTAGAATCCGAATTCTAGAGAGAAAAATGAGAGAGAGAAGTTTACTATGTGTGTGTGAGAGGTTATGTGTTGATTGAAGAGAGTTGTAGTTTCAATGTTGCATGCAACCAATATTAATCAAAGGGCTTTTCAAACCCCAAGGGCTGGCCGAAAATTTGGACCCCACTTGGTGGGTTTCCCTCCCATTTGAATTAGTTAAATGATACACTCTCTTGCATTATAATTTTATAAAATGTAACCCTTACATTTTATAAAATGTAACACACATTTTATTTGATATTACTTAACCAACTTAAGTAATAAAACAACCAATTCCCATGAACTAATTATCCATATAATTTTTGTTCATTCATAAAAGCAATGAGTTAGAAAAACCAGTTTCTAGATTGGTGCTAAATATTTATTTGTGTGATCTTATCCACGAATAAATATTTATCGGTGTTTGTTTGGCTTGTTATTGGGTATGACCTGACTTGAATCATATCACACTAGCCACATCAATTTAATATGTATCTCGGGCAGATCAAATCCTTCATTCGATTACGATGGCTTTTTCAAATCCTTTAACCTTCCTCAGCTTGATTCAGATGATGAGATTGCTACTCAGATGATGTACGATGTTCTAAATACACCAAATTTGGATATAAGCAATACAACGCTTGCCAGTGCTACTTCGGGATCTTGGACTCCTGCGCAGGACAAGAGTGATGACTTATCGGATGATGAAAAAGCAGCTGAGACTGACATCGAGCATAATGTAAATCAAGAAGTTGGCTCATCAGTTGCTGAACCAGCATCGGGAAATCCGGATACTGAACCTGCAGTCACAAATCTTGATTCTGATGTTGTCTTTCCTATGACACCAGTGACTAGGATCAGTGTGCATCATCCTCCCACGTCTATCATTGGGGATATTCAATCCGATGTGCAAACAAGGAATCAGCTATATTCTGCTGATTATGCTGCTGTAATGGAAAAGGGATACGTTAATGATGGGGCTTTCTCATGTTTTGTTTCACAAATCGAGCCTAAGTACGTCAGTGACGCCTTGAAAGATGAGGCCTGGGTCAATGCTATGCAGGAAGAGCTACTGCAGTTCAAGAAACTTGGAGTGTGGACACTTGTTGACAGGCCAAAAGGCGTGAAAGTAATTGGTACAAAATGGGTACTGAAGTGCAAAAAGGATGACCAAGGTGTTGTTATCAGAAACAAGGCACGGTTGGTTGTTCAAGGATTCAGATAAGTCGAGGGCGTCGACTACAATGAAGTGTTTGCACCAGTGGCACGAATGGAAGCAATTCAGATATTCCTTGCCTACGCATCATACATGAAGATCAAAGTTTATCAAATGGATATGAAGAGTGCATTCCTTCATGGGGAAATCTGTGAGGAAGTATACGTCAGTCAACCCGAGGGATTCGAGGATCCTTATCATCGGGACAGAGTCTACAAGTTAGACAAGGCTCTGTATAGGCTACATCAGGCTCCTCGAGCCTGGTATGAGAAGCTCTCCACCCATCTGTTGAAACACGACTTTCGCAGGGGTGTGATTGACTGCACGTTGTTCATTAAAGAAAAGGACGGTGATTTGCTTATGGTGCAGATCTATATGGATGACATCATCTTCGGTTCCAGAAACGAAGAGTTGTGTAAAGAATTCGAATCTGTGATGAAGGCAGAGTTTGAAATGAGTGCCATGGGAGAAATGCAGTTCTTCTTGGGATTACAGGTGGATCAAACACCAATCGGTATTTTCCTACATCAGACTAAGTATGTCGGCGACATTCTGAGTCGGTTTGATATGGAAAATGTCACTGTTGCCGGTACCCCTCTCGCCATAAATCATGATGTAGCTCCTGATGAGAATGGGGATTTGGTGGATACCACTATGTATCGTGGGATGATCGGATCTCTTATGTATCTCACTGCCTCGCGTCCAGATATAATGTATGCCACATGTTTAAGTTCCAGATATCAAGCGAAACCTAAAGTAAATCATTTGATTGGGGTGAAGAGGATTTTCCATTATCTGAAGGGTACTCCAACACTGGGGTTGTGGTATCCTCATGATGATGACTTTGGGCTAACTGCGTATAGTGATTTAGACTATGGCGGTTGCAAGATGAACTTTAAGTCTACATCAGCAGGGTGTCAGTTCTTTGGAAGGCGGTTAGTCACGTGGCAATGCAAGAAGCAGACCTCGGTTGCGTTATCAACCCGTGAAGCTGAATATGTTGCTGCTGTAAGTTGCTGCTCTCAGATCATCTGGATCCAACAGCAAATGCGGGACTACCGTTTGCAGTTTTCTGACACACCTATATATGTTGATAACTCTGCTGCCATAGCTGTAACTAAAAATCCGGTTCAACACCCTAAAACAAAACACATCGGCATATAGTATCATTTCATATGGGACTGCTATGAAAAACAATTAATTGATATGGTTAAAATAAACACAGATTTTCAACGCGCTGACCTCTACACCAAACCGTTTGATACCCAGATTTTTCTATCTGTTTGAGGTCAATGGTGTTAAAAAGAAGAGTGACGTTATCTCAGAAGACACAGACACGTAGTCCGACACATGTTTAATCTTTAAAGTTTTTTTTATTTCGTTTAGTTTATTTCTTTTAATTTCCTTGTCGTACAAAAATCCAAAAACACAAAAAGATTTTCTGTTTTAGAATTTTAGGGGGAGATTAGGTTATGTTCAGTAATTATTTACTTTAAAAAAAAAGGGGGGGGAGGTTAGGTAAGCTGAAAAGGCAAAGACAGAAAAACTGGAAATATGATTCAGCAAAATGGAAAGTGATAGTACACAGGCATCGAGTTACTTGGAACACCAAAAAGATTTTCTGTTTTGCAAGGTTAATTAAATTATAGAAAATTATAAATCAGAGAAGTCTAAGTCTAACAAAGTGGGAAAATGATAGTACGGTTGATTGGTACGGTAACTACTCGGAGAAAGTAGATCTAGGGTTGTGCCAGTGTATTATACGATGTGTCGGTAGATTCAACATAATAGATCAGTAGACGTCATCAGTGATTTGGCTTAAACTTAAATAATTCAACGAGTTGTGGGTTTTCATGGTATCCCTGGTCTGCACAATCAATCAATTTCCAATAAGGGGTGAGGAGCAAGCAAATGCCACAAATGTGAGCAAAGACTTGAAACACAGAGCAAAAGATGACAAATGTCACTGAAAACAATGTATATTCTAATATAGTGCTCTAAGAAGAAGATAGGTATTGCGCCTCTCAGCTGTGCGATGGTAATGACCTGAGGCTTAGCATAACCTATCCGTTCTAAGAATTCATTGCTGTTTGCGCCTCTCTGCTGTGCGATGGCACTGACCTGAGGCTTAGCATCTCTTTGAAAATTCTTAGAACCAAATCTTCTAATTCCCTAGACCGCTCAAAAATCTCCTGAGGAAGATTGATTACCATATACCTATGGAACACACAAACACTTGTTGACCTAATTCATCTAATTAATCACTGATGTGTGTCAAAAGACTGTGTATGGATTTAAGTGGACAAGTATACTGACAATCGTCGTGGCTGCATCGCCTGATGTTAAAAATCAATGAGTGTTATGTATCAGATCAAGCATGATTCCCAGTTAGAACTTAGAAGTCTTAGATAAGTGAAAACTGTGATAATTAAATATGTTGTGTTCAATACAAAACGTTCAAAGTAATGGTGTAAATGCCAGTCTGATTCCATATGAGTCTGTCCTTGATATGATGTCAATGCTAATAGGCTATTCTAACCTGCCCTAACAAAAATCACAAAAGATGTTTATTTTGTTTGTAGTTTAAAATTTTCAAGTTATATGTATAGTGTGTCAGTGTCGGACTGTGCGTATTGTTCTCTGTGAACGTCACTAAATGAGCTTAATGTCTATACTAAACAAATTGTTACTGAAAGTTTAAAAGGATCATGTCTGAGATGATCGGGTGGATAAATGGACCATGTCTGAGGTGATCGGGTGGATAAATGGATCACGTCTGAGGTGATCGGGTGGGTAAATGGATCACGTCTGAGGTGATCGGGTGGATAAATGGATCACGTCTGAGGTTATCACAAATTTTAATCTAAAAGTTTGTTCTTAATGTTTTATCTATTGTTAAGTGAAACTAAGTGTCGGTTGGTAAAATGGTCAAAATGTCACAAGTATGGCCCAGTCGCACGACTGAATCATCAGTATGAACCAGTCATACGAATGGAGCCTATGAATGAGTACAATCGTACGATTGGACCATGCGAATGAGCCCAATCGCCCGATTGAAAGTGACCGACTATGTCAGACATCTGAATGTATTCTAATCGTACGACTGGAAAATGATGATTGGGTGAATCGTACGACTCAAGCTCAGTTGTACGACTCAATCATGCGACTAGGCTCAGTCGCACGATTAAGTCATGCAACTAAGCTCAGTCGTACGACTGGAGGTTGCCCTAGTATAAATACTAGATGAATCGCCCTCAGTCGCTCATTCACCCAAATCGCCCCTTCACTTGTACGATAAGATGAACCTCGGCCAAATTTTTCAAAAACCATATTCACCTTTGATTACTGAGTTCTAGCTATTGCTTTCGGTTATACAGGTACTAATCAAGAGGAATCATCGTTCAAACCGAGTTGAATCATCCAGAATCACTCTAATTGTGACCTAACAGTAACTGGAACTTAAAATGACAAATAAATCATCAAAACTGAACTTAATAATCACATTAATGGTGCAATAGGTTTAGTCGGCTGTTTCTGAGTGTAATGAGCCTAAGTTCGACGTTTAACATCAAGTATAGCTCAAAACACGAATTTGAATGGACAAACAGTTGAATGAACGACTGGACACGCTGATGAACTTCAATCGTACGACTGAGCTGTCAAATTGGGTTAATCGTACGACTGAGGTGGACGAATGACTCAATCGAACGACTGAACCATGTGAATGAGTTCAGGCACATGACTGAGATACGCGTATGAGAAGACATGCGACTAAGTCCAATCGCATGACTCAGTCGTACGAATGAACTCTATCGTACGACTAGATCTCAGTCGCACAGTTCAATCGCACGACTGGAACTCAGTCGTTTGTTCAGTCGCACGATTAAACCAATGTTTAAAGTTCATTGACTGAAATTAGCTATGCTCAACATGTTCTAACGTTTACTTGTTTTGTGTCACAGATGGCGAACAGATGGCCCATGAGTACTAAGCACAACATCTGTGCTTATCTCGATTTGACATCCCGCAACTCTGCTGAGTTTGCTGGGATTATCACTTTCTTACGACGATCGAGGATTTACCGTGCTATCTCAGCGCCGTGCACTCCTTATCTCTCTATACAGAAGGCTTTCTGGGAGAACGCTGTGGTAGATAGGTCGACTGATCCCTACTCCATCAGGAGCTCGATATTTGGGGAGGCTATCCATATCACAGAGGAGGATATACGGACGGTCCTTGAGTTTGGGGATGACGCAGAGTGTCCTACCAGACTTCATCCCCTGACCGTCCATGGCTGCTTCATGAGAGCCAAGTACTCTGGGGATATCAACACAAGCATGCTCAACAAGAGCAACTTGTGCCCCCAGTTTAAGTACTTGGCACACGTACTTCTGCGATGCATCGCGTCAAGGAAGGGAGGATTTGATGAGCTTTCAGACCAGATGCAAAATGCATATGTCGCTCTGGTGCTGAACCATCCTTTTGGATTCTGTAGGATGATCTTCACATACATGGTGGAGAACATCGAGGCTAAGGGGAAAGAAGGATTTTGCATGTATCCTCGGTTCCTTCAGATGATGATAGACCAGAAACTTCCCCAACTGCCCAAAGCTCAAGATGATGCAGTAGTGTTGGAGATTATGGATGATACAACACTTGGAAGGATGAAGGTCTACCGAGGGAAGCAGGTTAAACCCCCGGTGAGGAGATTGTTTGGGCACCTAGCCCTAGAGGATTACGTGGCGCCAGCTAGGAAAAAGTGGCGTCACGATGATAGCGAGTCAGACACGGAGCCGATAGCAGTTCCGATTGACGACTCCAACGATGATGGCGATGATGGTGGAGATACGGGTCCGGAGACCACTACTACAGCTGCTAATGTTATATCTCCACCATCCCCACGTGAGGGTTTAGAGACGGAGGGATTCCATCAGGGCTTTCAGCCTGATGAGGAAGAAGTATCAGATGAAGAGCCTCTCACCCGGAGAGTGGGTAGCAGGGTCGTGGCTACTGAGCACGGCATGAGGGCGGTTAGTGGACGCCCGGGAGAGTCTGGGGGTTCTACAGCTGACCCTTCATACACCCCAGACACTCCCAGCAGCCTAGGGGAGCATCCGGATCAAAAGGATCCAGACTCAAAAGGATGGCTCTGCACCACGGGAAGAAGCCCAAGCGCCGAAGGCTGACACGACTCACCACCACCACATACACTTCCACTACCTGAACCACCCAAACTACCACAGCCACCACTACACCTATTCCACCACCTGTCACCACCATACAACCCACCACCACCATATAACCCACCACCACCATACAACCCACCACTACCATACATCCCACTTCACAACCCACTCATATTCCACCACCAATCTTCATCACTGCCACAACTACCACCACGATCCACCAAGCCGATCCATCCTCCTTCCTAACAGGTTCGTCCCTCCCTCCTATTAGTGTGGAGGAACAGCCAGCAACACTGAACAGAATGGTGCTGAAGTTGCTAGCTGCGGATGAGGAGAAGACAGTGAGACTACTTCAGCTTGAGGAGCAAAATGCTTCTCAAGCACATCAGATTGCCCAACTCCAGGAACACAATGTCCTGTCAACTCAAAAGATTGAGGAGTTGGAGTCTGCGAACAAGAAAATCATGCTAAAGCTGAAGGGGTCCCAAGCTGATCCTTTGAAGATAAAGGAAGGAGACGGTGATGATGGTGATGATGATAATGATGAGGATGATGATGACGAGGATGATGATGAAGATGATGATAAGGAGGGTGACGGAGATTCTCATGATAAGGAAGATGATGACGATGAAGGAGATGCAGCTACATCTCCCTCTGATCCTGAGCACGAACAAAGAACCAAAAGGAAACAAGATCAGAGGGCACCTTCGTCTGCTCCGTCTACCTCCCAATCTACTGAAGATCCAGCAATGATTCAAGGCAAAGTTCAAGATTAGATGTTTATTTATTATTTAAACTTTGTACTTGAAATCTTGTATCAAACTTTGTGTTATATATATAAAATTAAAAGGTTAAATCAACATCTGTTATGTGCTTAATGTATACTTACTTGTACTGTATTTGGTTGTTTAACAGGTTCAGCTAAACAAGTTGATGAGCATGATGTTGTGCCCCTTCGTCAAATCGAATCAAAATTGACGATGATTCTTGATTTGCAAGGGATCGTACAACGATCTATCAGTTACACAGCTGAAGAGGGGGAGATAATACATGATTTAACAGATGAACAGATTGCTGAACTGTTTAGTCTGAATCCTGATGAGCTGGTAAAAGATGCTCCAGAGGTTGATGTAGTCAGTGATGAGGAACTACAAGACGTCGACGAGGTGGAGATTGAGGACGTGACTGCTGATCACTATCCCCAGTATACTAACGCCGAAGGCGAAGTACTACCAGATGTAGGGGAAACATTTGACAGCAGTATCTTCGATATGGTTGAGGAGATGACAGCTGCTAAAGCAGCTACAGCAGAAGCTCCTCAGGCAGATGATGCTGATCTAGCATCCAAAAAGGCTGAGTGGGTAGCCTACCTGGAGGAGATGAAAAAACAGCGCGCGCCAAACAAGTCAAATGCCTACACCAAGCTTTACAAGATCAAGAAGCATCAGAAGGTGTCTGGCAAGATCATCAGCTGGGCATACTTTGAGGAACTCAAAGTGTATGCTGTCAAGAGGGAGAAGGGAATAGAGTATTTCAGATTCCCACATGATCCGAAAACTCTCCCTGGATTTGAGCTTAACCAACTAGCCAACTTGAGACTCATGTATGCTGTTCCAGGAAAGATATCAGGATGGTTTGAGCAGGCTCTAAAGAAAGAGTATCATACAAGGTGGGTCAATTTTAAACCTCAACAGCCCAGAAGGTTGATTCATAAGACAGAGGTTGACCCCACCTCAGGAAGACCAAAGGTGGTTTTGATATGGCACCCTCCATGCACAATGTCGCGTATTCCATTGAGGGAAATGCCACAAGATTTTGCACCCCATTTTAAATGGTGGTATTATGACTGGCGCACTGGTGAGGCCGTCATAGTTTTGGAGAAAGAAGGGAAAGTCGAGACAATTAGGGTATTCGACTCTATGTGGCTAACTAACTTGTCTGCTTCAGATGTCTACATGTTGTTCAAGTGGCCACTGTTTTTTGGCACGCAGGATATCGTGCAAGCACTACAGTTCCAACATGTTATACCTATATGCTTCGCACTGAATATTCATGCTGGGGTTTCAAGAGAAGAAAGAGTGAAGATATATGAAGAGTTCAAGAAAGAAGTCAAAGTTTAGATAGAACTAGATCCAAGGGGGAGTTTGTTGGTACACATGTCCCCGGTTCTAGTCTAGTAATCTTAAATGTAATAGACTTTCATCTTGTAACACATATGTAATGTTGAATCAATGTAATGAAAAACTCTTCAGTGAATGGTTGATTGATTGTTTAATGTCATATCTATTAATATTGTTTGTTGTTACACGTATATATGAACATGTTATATAGGTTATAGAGTTGTTAGACATGTTCTGAATCATTTAAGGTTCAAGAATGTGTTTAACTTAGTATTCTGATTCAGTCGCACGACTGGACCATGCGAATGGGCCAATCGCACGACTGAACCAGGTGATTGGATCAATCGAACGATTGAGTCATAAGACTGACTCAGTCGTACGAATGGTTCAGCCGTATGACTCAGTCGCACGACTGAGCCAGTCGCTTGGCTCAGTCATACGAATAAGAGCTGTAACCTATAAATACCACTTAATTCGTGGAAAAACGTAACACTTCGAGAATTATCAACCCTAGCCGTTCCTGTTCGTCCAGAGAGTCCCTTCCAACTTCATAGAACGTTTCTGATCGATTCTAATCAATTCTTAACGTATTCTCATCGTTAGTTTTGATCGGATTAACGTTCTCCCTGATTGGATCGCCAATCAAATAGGATTCCGCACTATTTGATCTGGTTTCACTTTTGAATCAGTAAGTATTCTGTCCGTACACGGTCCTAACACATTAGCCAAACTCGACACTTTATCTTCCATGGATGTTTTAACCCCATGAGTGTACAGTTCACTCATCAAATGACAGAAGTGGTCGATCACATCATCCAAACTTTCATTCCCAGTTGACGAGAAGTTATCAAATTCCTTCTTCAAAGCTTTAGCCTTTAGAGAATTAAGTGTTTAATTCCCTTCATAACATTTCTCAAGATTCTTCCATAACTTTTTGCACTGCTTGTGTTCTGAGAACTGATGGAAAATATCTTTCGGAATAGACTGGGTCAACAAAGCATAGGCCTTCTTCTCAGCATTGTATGCAAGTTTTTGTGAGTCACTCAAACCACTTAGAGTCAGTGGAATACCATCAGCTCCAACTGGCATAGTGTAGCCAGTCTCAATAGTGCTCCATAAGTTTGTGTCCACTCCATTCAGATGAATTTCAAACTGTTGCTTCCACTGAGGATATTCATCAAGAGACAAAAGCTTTGGTGGTTTGTTGTGATTCCCGATCTCATTCTCCAAGAGCAAAAGATTCTGAATTCTGGAGTCCTTCCGGTTGAGAGAGCAAAGTTCTGTGTATCCATAATGAACTAGTCTGAAAACTTGACAAAACCGACTGGGTATGCAACTGGGGATGCGACTGAGACTCAACCGTGCGATTGAGCTTAGTCGTACGAATGAGCAGACGACTAGGACAATCGTGCGAATGAACAAACGACTGGGCCAATCATGCGATTGAACAAACGACTAGGCCAATCGTGTGATTGTGTTCATGCGAATGAAGTTCAGTCGTGCGATTGGGTCAATCGTACGACTGGGACTGCTGAATTTGAAATTTTTCAAAATTTTCACGCAATTCAACCTAAAAACACAATTTTGAAAACCCTAAGTGGCTAAAACTCGAAATAGACTAACTTTTGAACACATGCACTCGTAAAAACTGAATTTTAATGCAAAAAGAACGGATCTTTTGATTGAAAACATTGACTTTTGCAAAAACACGATTGAATCCATGTAGAATCAAGAGCCAAAGCTCTGATACCACTTGTTAGGACCGTGTACATACGGAGTACTAACTGATTCAACGTGAAACCAGATCAAATAGTGCGGAATCCTATTTGATTGGCGATCCAATCAGGGAGAACGACAATCCGATCAAAACTAACGATTAGAATACGTTAAGAATTAATTAGAAGTGATCAGAAACGTTCTATGAAGTTGGAAGGGACTCTCTGGACGAACAGGGACGGCTAGGGTTAAGAATTCTCGAAGTGTTTTGTTTTTCCACGAATTAAGCGGTATTTATAGGTTACATTTTTCATTCGTACGACTGAGCCATGCGTATGGCTCAGTCGTGCGACTGAGTCGTACGATTGATTCATTCGTATGACTAAGTCAGTCTTATGACTCAATCGTGCGTATGGCTCAATCACCTGGTTCAGTCGTGCGACTGGCCCATTCGCATGGTCCAATCGTACGACTGAATCATGAGACTTAGTTAAACATATTCTTAAACCTTTAACGATACAGAACTATGTCTAACAACTGTAAACCTATATAACATGTTCACATAAGCGTGTAATAATGAATCATATGAATAGATATAACATTCAATAACCTATAAACATTCAATGAAGAGTTTTCATTACATATATCAAGCATTACATCACTGTAACAAAATGAAAGTCAATTACATTTAAGCTCACTAGAACTAGAACTAGGGACATATGTACCAACAGATCTATGCCTCAGATGTTTGTCTTGGTTCATCTAAATCAACTAGTTTAGTTTTAACTTTAAGAAGTTTGAATGGAGGAGATTCAGGTTCTTCTTGTTGTTGAACTGGCTGTTTTCCCTTCTTCAGAGAGGCTAAATACAACCTCTTTCTCTTCCTCTCATATGTTTTTAATTGAGGTTTAGATGATGATGAAGCTTGATCTTTGGATAGTTTGGATGGTTCTTTCAAAGATTCAACATATTATTTGATTAATTCCTTTTGTTTATTAGTGAGTGGATTCACAGGAATGATGTCTGTTTGAGATGATTGAGTTTCTTTACTATGAAAGTGCTGCTAAGGATGGGTGAATAGTGTATGCTCTCAAATGGATTTGGCTCACTAAACTGAAAGTGATGTCTGAAAATGGGTGAATAGTGTATGTTTTCAAATGGATTTGACTCACTAAACAGTTGATCCATCGAGTATGACTCCTTAGGGATAATAAGTGCTAGCTCTGTTTGTTGTTCCTATGAACTTGTTTCACCAAGAGGTGACATGATCTGTTCAATATGTTCATTACTCAGGTTTTTCTCTAGACCTTCTGAATGATCTTTAGTTGAGTGTCTCTGTATTCCATCTCTCTGTTCAGTCTTTGAATTTCTTCATTTTGAGTAGCAATTGTAGTTTTAAGCTCATCAATCTGAATATCTTTTGAGTCTGTTTGTTCAGTCAAGTAGGCAATATCAAGTCTTGCACTACTAAAGTTTTGGTCTTTCACCTTTAGCTCTTCCTTTGCTTGTTCAAGTTGTTGTTCAAGAAACTAAACAACAACTTCTGAGTTGTGCGATCAGCCTTAAGCCTTTTAATTTCTCATCCTTACTTTTTAGCTTATCTTTAAGCTTTCTTCTCTGTTATTGGATTTTTCAATCAACTTATTATACTCAGTGAATAAAAACACTTTAGAGTATTCTATTTCTTCTTCAGTGGGAATCTCACTGCCTTGTTCATCAGTTTCTGTATGCTCAACATGAGCACTTTATTCTGCTTGAATATGCTCATGTTTTGATGATATACCAACTTGTTCTTGTTGACTAGCATGTTCTTCTAAAGATGCATCAATATCTCTCAACAGAGAGGACAGTGTTTGTTGATCAGATATGGTTGGGTTGTGTCATGGTGAATGCATGTGATGTTCAAACTGAAATTGTTCCATTTGTTGTGCTTCTTCTATAACTTTCTCTTCTTGATGAATTGTTGGCTCTGGTTCTGGTGCAATAGGATCTTATATGATTGGTTTAAGCTCATGAGCAACTTGCTGTTCTCATATGATTGGGACTGGTTGAATAATTGGTTGTTGATGAATAATGTTTTGGAACATCATGTTTGGTTCTCCCTGACCTGGAATCCTAATGAACACATCAGGGACAAGGATGTTATGATCAACCATGTGTGCAGAAATAGGCACTTTATCTCTATGATACAAGCTTGACTTGATGCTTGTGAAAACATGTTCATTGAAGTGAGTAGGTTGAAAAATTGCACCTTCTCTTGGAATGTCTAGTACAAGATCATCAATAATCATCTAACGGAATCTTGGAAACATCGGGAACTTGTTCCCCACCTTAGTCAACTTGTAGGCGATCCTATTTAATACTCATGCAACAAAGTTAAATGGTCTTCTAGCTATAATGCTTGCTATTGTAGAAGAGCTTCTCAAAGAAGTGGCATCCCAGCCAGTTTTCCTGTTTGTCATTGTTTTTGGTAAGTATGCATTAGAAATATGAATTGAGCACACATGTATGACTTCTTGATTTGCTTTCTTTCAATAGTACAAGTGTAACCAATTTGTGTAAAAACATGCAGGACATAGTTCTCATCATACTCAACTGGTCATTTTGCATCTTTATCTCCAAGTTGAAAAACCCGGACTTCTTCAGAGACGATGACCTGATGATTATGTACAGTAGATACTACTACTTGCTGATCATTTATTTGTTCCAGATGAGAATGAGTCCAGAATTGAACTATATGATCTTCACATATCTCAAGCCTTGTTGTCATAGCATGAACCAACCTTGTTTGTCTAATGGCTTGAATCATGTGTCTGTAATTCTCATCCTTGTGAGAATCAGCATTAAGAAAAGCACAAATGTTGTGGTCTCTAACAAATACTAGATTTTCCATATCTGAAATGATAAAAAGGATATGCTAGTAACTAGTATGCAAATGATGTGTGTTGATGAAATATTGATCAAGTGTGTAATGAACTGTTGTGATTATTATGAAATGATGAAATATGTATGGGGTTGTGATTGTTTAAAGAGTATATTTGATTTGAACTAACCACTAAGTCAGTTTGACTTATTCAAAGTCAACTAATTGGTTGATTTTGGTCTTGAAACACTTGTTTGATTGAATTTGTTTTGATCCAAATTGTTTTGCATTGTGTTTGATTGATCACAAAAGTTGTTCTATTCAAGTCATACAATACTTTTCTCTCATAACAACTTGTTCATGAATTTTAGTTTGACTTATTAAAGTCAAAGCAGACCATTTAATGCACATTGAATGAATATGCATTTAATGTGTGTGTTCATTGCCATCCCAAGTTAACTAATTTTACTTGTTTGTTACTGACTTTTGAACATGTTTACCAATTACAACATATTTTTGGTTATTTTGTGTAAGGCCCCGTTCCCGGTCACCTCACAGTTGGTCATTCATCTCACATAAAACATACAATTATTTAAAACGTTGCAGCGGAAATTAATTAAAACCATTTCGTATAATTAAATGACAACTTTTGAAAAGTATTACAATACGTTTAACAATTTCATAATACTATAATTGCATTACATCACAAAAATGTCATTATTATACTAATGGATGTCATCCCAAAAGTGCCAAGTAGAATCAAGAGCCAAAGCTCTGATACCACCTGTTAGGACCGTGTACGTACGGAGTACTAACTGATTCAACGTGAAACCAGATCAAATAGTGCGGAATCCTATTTGATTGGCAATCCAATGAGGGAGAACGATAATCTGATCAAAACTAACAAAATCGTATGGGATTTCAATTGATCTTCACGTCTTGATCGAGCATGCACCGTTGTTCGATTGAGATCTATTGTTGTCACATTTGTTTGATTGAGTTTTGTTGTCACGTTCAAACAAACGTTACAACAACATACCTCAATTAAACAAAGCGTGACAACAACAGAACTCAATACTACAACAACCCTCAATCGAATGATGGCACATGTTACAACAAAATGTGAAGATTAATTGAAATCTCACAGAACTCAATCGAACAACATGAGTTAGGGTTAATTGAAGCTTTTAAATCGAAACGTCTGGTCTCATTAGTCACTTCATGTTTTTAGTATTAATTGAATATTAATGGATTAATTTGTTTTAATTGGATAATCAGGGTGTTGAAAAAGACTATAATACCCTCATATTTAACTGAGATCTTAACGGAGTTAGTGAAGTGGATGAAAAATGCAACATTAAGTAAACTACAATGACTGAAATGTCAAAAAAAAGTTTTTGGATTAAAATGGCAAATTTAAGAAAACGTCAGGGACGAAAATAATATTTTACTCTTCTTTCTTTCTTTAGTACGTTACGCCATTCTTTTACGTTCATATGGATTGATGAACCATACCCCAAACATTATGCACGAAGATGATGCTGGACTTGTGGTAATTAAACAACGAACATTGTGCACGAAGCTGATCCAGTCACCTAGGGCAAGTCATCTCTCCCGTTCATACAAACCGTTTGGTCGTACCCCGAAGATTGTGCACGAAGCTGATGCTGGACCTGTGGTAATTAAACCACGAACATTGGGCACGAAGCTGATCTAGTCACCTAGGGCATACCAAAGGGCCTTGTCAATCTCAAAGATTGACCCTGTGTGCATCCTTTGGGGTAGCTAACCCGCATCACAGTTGGGCTAACGACAACATGGTCGTGCACCTCCTTTCATTTGCTTGCAAGCCATTCGTTTGTTCATTACGTTTTAATTTTCATCGTTGTTATATTTCATTTCGTTACGTTATTCTTTACGTTCATTTATTCATTCGTCATACTACTTAAAGTAATAACATAATATTTACCGTATTTCATAACATAAAATAAATACGTTTTATTACTGTTGAAGATAACACATTATACCCGTCATACATCATACATACAACCCATAACCCTAAAACATCTCATAATTATGCTTATAATGGGTAATCATTGCCTGTAAGTGAACTTAGTCAAAACCCTAGACTTTCTGTTTTTCCTGAAATTTCAGAAATTTATTCTAAGGGTCTAGATGCATGAGAACTATTTGGGTTCTTCTGCCCTGTTCAGGCGTTTTGCCACTATGCAGACGTGTGGACTTAACTTAGTGTCTTTTTCACTAAGCGCATGGGCCTGTTTAGGCGCATGGGCCCTATTCAGACGTTTGGGTCTACCCTTAGCCATTTTCTACTTAGACGCATGGGCCTGTTTAGACGCATGGGCACTATTCAGGCGTCTGGGTTTCTGGGCATTTGGGAATACTTAGGCAATTTGACCGTTTGGACGCATGGGCCACTGTTTAGGCTCATGAGCAAGTAACTTTCCCATAAACAACATGAATCAGTTCCATTTCATCTTAAATCACAATCTAAGCCTAGTATTAGGATCCTAAGCATGATAACATGAACATACACACATTTGTTTCCCAAAATTACACCCACCCACATACACATTCACACATACATACATATGGGTAAAACCTATTTTTATAAAAACATATACACATGCATTTTCCAGCCCCAAAGTAGTTAAAAACATGTTAAAATGGGGGATTCTAGAACTCACCTTAGTTGTTTTCGGGCTTGAACCCTTCTCTTGAATTTCCTCAGTCGTGCTTAACACCTAAAACCCACACACATACACAACCCGAACATAAAATCACATTTATAAGCATACAACCGAGTCTAGAATTGTCTAAAACATCATAAGATCGAGATTTCTTAACAAAAACTTCAAATTTTCCTTCTTCTTCTACAACCACCGAGAATTCTCTTCTCTTCCTCTTTCTCTCTCTAACAACATCCGAATGATAAGGTGTGAGAAGCAACATGGGCGGCCATGTTGCTTTATTCACCAACTTTTCCAAAGTTGTGTCTTTTTGGAAACTTTCAACCCCTCAACTTGGGTTTTATAGCTTTTCTTTCTTTTCCTTTACTTTATTCCTTCATAGCTTTCTAAAATAACCGGGTGTTACATTTTTAACATTTTTAAAGATCAAACATCAGTTTTTTTAATTTGTAAGGCCCCGTTTCCGAGAACCTCACAGTTGGTCATTCATTTCTCTAAACGTACATAATAGTATACATTTTATAAAAACATTGCAGCGGAAATTCAGTTAAAAAAAGCCCTTCATTATTATTAACAAATACTGTTGTTAAGCAATACAATAGTATTTAAGTTACAAAAAGATTGTTTAATTACATTACAAAACAACAATATCCTAAATTGTGAATGAATATCAGTCTTGTCCCGCCGGGTAGCTTCACCCTCGTGCCATCCTTAGCAATAATTACCTGCCAACTGAAAATGTATAAAAGTCGGCGTTGCTGAGTGAGTCCTACTTTTAAAAGCGTTAAAATACCTTGTATAATATATATATGGAAATACTCTTTTCAATAAAATACTTTCTTTACTTTCGTACGTGAGCATACATCATACATACATCAAGGTAAACCTTCTTCATTAATCATTATCATACGCATTCGTACATTTCGTACTTTTATCATTATCCTTCACTTTCTTACGGACCAATGTGCAATACCCCGAACATTGTGCGTAAAGCTGATGCTGGGCCTGTGATCTATAAATAGACCACGAACATTGTGCATGAAGCTGACCTAGTCACCTAGGGTATGCTATAAGGGTCCCTGTCAATCTCAATGATTGACCCTGCAAGCATCCTTCGGGTTAGCTAAACCGCACACAGTCGAGCTAATGACAACATGGTCGTGCACCTCCATTCCTTTGCTTGCAAGACTTACATGCTTTCATTTTTGTTTCACTTTTCTTCATCATTAATCTTTCACTTTTATTAACAATAATACTTTACGTTTATGATCATCAACACACCACGTAAAGTCGCACAATAATAAATAATATGGAACATAAGAACAACTCATAATCATGCATAATAATAACAATTATAACCCTAAAGTCAAACTAGGGTCAACCCTAATCATTCTGCTTTTCCTTCAAAATTTCAAAAAATTTTGTAAGTGTTGGGCGTTTTGGCACTATTCAGGTTCATGAGGCCTGTTTAGGCGTTTTCCAACTATGCAGGTGCATGAGCTTACTTAGGCGTTTCAACACTTAGGCGCATGAGCCATTTCGGGCACATGAGCACTATTTGGGCGTTTCACCCTACACTTGGGTGTTTTAATAATTACTTAGGCGCCTAAGACACTATTTAGGCGCATGAGCTTATACATAGAAATTCTAAGACATTAGTTGGGCGCATGGGGTACTGTTTGGGGGCATGAGCCCTATTTGGGCGTATGACCCCACTTAGAACTTTTCTAAGGCAATTTCAGGCGTATGAGCCCTATGTAGGCGCATGAACCATCTGTTTAACATGTTTCCCGAATGTTTTTAGTCCCAAATATCATATCATCCTATTCTAAGCTTATTAATGCAATCTAAGTATGCACATCGCATAAGCAACCATAAAACATCATTATACATGCATAAATACATACGGTTACATACTTAATAATTATAAAATCATTTTGATACATTTTTAGCCCCAAAGATGTTTTAAAAGATGTAAAAGACATGGTCTAGAACTCACCTAAGCTGCTTCCAAAGCTCAAACTCTTCAACTTGAACTTTTTAAAAGTTTCTAACGCCTATGCATGTCAAAAAACACATAACCAAAAACATATACACACATAAGAACGCATATTCTTGGTTCCCTAGTCAAAACATAAACAAAAACCGAGCCAATTATGCACAAATGCTTACCTTAGTTAAGAATCAGCCTCTTTCTATCTCTAATACCGAATAGTTAAGAATCAGCCTCTTTCTATCTCTAAAACCGAATGAAGATCAAGTATAGGTTGGACTCACCTTAGATTAGTATTTGTTTATCTTTCTATGTAATAGGGCTTATGTTAGACTACTTTTGTAAGTTGGTTAGTTTGTTTATTCTATTTTGTAGTCTAGCAAAACTGTGAGCGAAACTGTAGTTTCGCTCACAGTCAGCTGTAAGTTCTACCGGCAGACTGCAGTTTCGGCCGGGCGAAACTATAGTTTCGGCATAGTTTCGCCTCCAGCGAAACTACATCTGCTATATATAGATATCATTTTGTTCATTGTTAGGCATCCTTGCAAAAACCCTAATCGAATATTTCTGTTGAAAGAGGCTATTGTAAGCTGTTTCTTATTGAATATATTGAACTTATTTCATTCCATTGTGTATTGTTGCTTATTGAAACATATTTGAATACATTTTGGTCTTCTTTTGTTCTTCAAATCTTTGTGTGTGTTGTGTGTCTTTGGTATTGAACGATTCAAACCATCTTCTGTACTGAAAACCTATCAAATGGACCAACAAAATGGTATTAGAGCCTTAGTGCTCTTGATTATTTGAGGTTTTTGGTTATTTTTGTTCAATATCACTATTTCTTCATTTCTATATCAAAATAGAGTGTATTTGAAATGGAAGTTGATTGAATTCTGCTTGTTTTTGATTGGGGAAGATTCGTGAATCATCACATCTCAAATACATTGAGATTTGGGTGATTTCAGATTGTTTTTGGGGTTTAAAGGGTTTTCTGGTTCTTCCAGTGAAACTACCTGTTCTTGCTGTGAAACTGCTGTTTTTCTTTCAGCAAAATTACAGTTTCTCACCCCTGTTGTTTTATGCGAAACTAGGGTTTTTGAACGAAAGTTCATTTGTGCTCGTGTGACTTTCTAGCGAAATTGCTGCCGAAAGTACTTTGAATGAAAGTTCAAGCTTGTTTCCTATGAAACTCATAGCGAAACTAAGCATTGACTGCTTCTGGCTAGCGAAATTGCTGCCGAAATTGTCAGCGAAAGTATCTTCGTCCTGTTATTTTCGTCCGGGCGAAACTAGCTTCTGTGAAACTATCGCAGTGAAATTACAGTTTTTCTGTGAAATTACAGTTTTTCTGTGAAATTACCTTTTCTTCTGCAAAATTATCATGTCAAAGATGACTTCTCTAACTCTTGCTGATTTAGAGAGTGTTGCTCCCAATAGACCTCCAAGACTTATTAACGGGGATAATTTTGAAGACTGGAAGAGATGTCTTATGGCCTTCTTCTTTTACACCTATCACAATCAATGGGATTCAATCATCATTGGCCCACACAAGACAACAGTTACTGTCGGTGGGACGGTATCTCCAAACACGGACTCTTCCACATTCACCAAAAAGGATCAAAAGATGATTGATCGAGACCAGAAAGCTTTTGGAGCTTTGACATTATGTCTTGCACCTGATATTTACAATCGATTTGCTGAACACAAAGATGCTAAATCCTTATATGATGCCTTGTGTGAGTTCTATGATGGAAATGAGGATCTCAGGAAAGACAAGAAAGCCCAAGCTCAAAAGGAGTTCAATTCATTTGTAGGACACAAGAATGAAGACCTTACTGACATTACTAATCGATTTTTGTCCGTTTCAAGTACCATAAAGAAGTATGATGATCAGTTGGGAAATCGTGAGCAAGTGAATAAGCTCCTAGACTCTCTTCCGCCTCAGTGGAGTTTACAAGTGAGAATTCTTAAACAAGAAAGAAACTTTGCTAACTATAAGTTGATGGACGTGATTAACAAGCTGAAGTCCTTTGACTTAGATTTGAAAAGGAGGGAGTTTAATCAGTCAATGATGCCTACATCTGGTTATTCTCGAAATGCTGCATTACTGTCTTCCGCTGCAAGCTCATGCAGGCATCTCGTCAAGGAGGAGTGAACTCATGTGATTACTCTGGAGGTTATGGTAACACGGGGAGAGAGCAAGGGAACTTGAAAGAAACTGTTGAAGCTTCTGTTCCAGCTGAGACAATGGCTCTTTTCGGGATTTTTGTTCAGAGTTATGAAGCATTAGTAGCTGGAGATTTGAAAGGTAAAGGAATGACAATGGAGGATATGTATTAGGTGGATCCTGATGATCTTGAAGAGACTGATATTCAATGGCAAATGGCGATGTTGACACTTAGAGCCTGAAGATTTATGGAGCGAACTGGTAGAAAGAATTTTGGAGATCAAAGTTCCAACTCCAAACTGGGTTTTGATAAGTCCAAGCTGAGATGCTTTAATTACAAGCAATTAGGACACTTCAAACGTGAATGTCCATTACCAATTATCACTGATCCCAGTAATTTAGGAATTCCAAGATTGGCTGCTAGTGGGGGTAAAGAGGAGACGAGACATAAGAAAGAAACCGCATTGATCTCTAACTTTGATTGGAGCGCAGAAGTAGAAGAGACAAGAGAAGAGGTTAATCAAGCGCTAGTGGATGAGATTGAGGTAAAAGAGATGAAGGTGAACTGTGAGGAAGATTTTGATCCTTTCAAGGAGTTTAAGGATGGAAATGAAGAGGTTGTAGAGTTGAAAGAGAAGGCGAGGTTAAAAGAAGAAAATCAGAAGGAATACGGGAAGCAAGGAAGTCAAACCACAAAGTTAGGAAAGGATGATGATGATGCTGCTACCACTATTGAGGAAAACAAGTTGAGTACTCCAGTGTGTCATGTGAGAAAGCTCTTGCAGCTGAGAAGGTGGTAATGGGGCTTCCCTATGAGGTAATTCAAGATATGTGTTCATTTGCTTGCAAAATCAGACTATTTGGGGTTTATAAGGCTAATCGTTTATTGATCGATAATGAAAAAGATTTGAAACGAATGAACGAGGAGCTTAAAATAAATAAGTCAAAATATTTTGTTAAGTTAAATGAGGCCCTAAAAGAAAATGATCATCTAAAAAGAATTGTTTTGGAAAAAAATGTTAAGGTTAATAGTTTAACTTAAAGGGTTGCTCTTGCTGAGTTTGAAACAAGCAAGCTTCAGTCAAAACTTGAGAAATGGACCATATCAGGAATGAAACATGATGATTTATGAAAATCTCAATGGGGGCTAGGTTTAAAACAGGTTTGGGCTATGAAAATGCTAAGGTTTATCCTCCTCCTAGTACTTACTGTTATTCACCAATGCCCGTTCCCCATCCTTCTAATGATTTGATCAAAATAGATACTAACAGTATGTCTGTAGGTTTAGAATGTGTGAATCCGATGCATGTTTGTGAGGACTACGATTATGGAACGAGTAGAGGGCTTGGATGCTCTAGCCTCAGTACACCTGAACCTCAGCATTCTATTTTAGATCATAACTCTAGTTTAAATTCTGTTTTTGTCTTTAGTAATGCTGTAAAAGACTCTATTTCGTTATGTTCTAGTGATGTTTCTGTTTGCTTGTTAAATGCTGTGGATTGTGATGTTGGTACATCTATTCATTGTGTTGATCTTGTGTCTCATTCTACTATGAAAAGTGACGAGGAAATTAAAATTAACTCTTTTGAAAAATTCTTTTCTCACCCCATTCCATCTTTTACTTCTACTAAAATTTATGTGTTTAATGGCATGATTATATCTTCATCTGAGGTAAGTACTAGTGGTACTAGTACCATAGGTATCTCACATGACATCTCATCTTCTTTAGTACATAATCATTCTTTTTCAAATAAAGACAACTCCGTTAACATGTATGAGACATACAGTGATGATGATTCGAGATTATCTAAATGTGATGAGGAAATATGCATTGAAAAACTTCCTACCTCATTATATAATGAACCTAGATTAAGACCACACTGTTTTCAATGTGGTAAAGATGATCATATTGTTAAGCACTATCCTCAGCTTCATCATAGACATGTTAATGGAAGTTCTTTTGGGAATAGATTAAATCAATTAGTTAATAATTTCTTTTGTAAGAAATCTCTTTCACCTAAACCTAAAATTGTTCAAGCTTGCGTTCCTGTTACACCCGGTTAATTCTTCTTTGATATTCCTGCAGAAGTCATCCACTAAAGTTGTAAATAGCGTATGGCATGTTGATAGTGGATGCTCCAGACATATGATGGGGCTTAAAGATTTATTGACTAACTACCGGATAATCAATGGTGGTTATGTTGCTTTCGCCGGAGACAAGAAAGGAGGAAAAATGATAGGTCAATGCGAAGTTTCCAATGGCTCTCTTACCTTGGAGAAAGTCAACTACATACCCGAGCTTGCATTTAATCTGTTGAGCGTCTCTCAAATTTGTGATAAAAGCATTCCGGTCTTATTCAAGTCCAATGAATGTCTTTTTTTGAAATCTAAGATTGATATTCCAGATAATATGGTACTCATGCGGGCTCCAAGGAAGCATGATACATATCTTCTTGACATGAATTCAAAGGATTCATCAACTACAGTCACCTGTCTTCTGTCTAAAGCTTCCACCTCTGAGTCTCTCTTATGGCATCATAGATTGGGCCACGTTAATTTCAAAATCATAAACAAATTAGTTAAAAACAATCTTGTTAGGGGATTACCTTTAAAAGACTTTTCTGTGGTTGAGAAATGCATGGCATGTGCAAAAGGAAAACAACATAAGAAACCACACAAACCTAAAATTGAAAATAGCATCTCAAATCCCCTCGAGTTGTTACATACTGATCTGTTTAGCCCAATAAGTGTTAAATCAATTGCTAAGAAATCTTTCTGCCTTGTGATTACAAATGATTATTCCAGATATTCATGGGTGAGATTTCTTGCTCACAAAGGAGAGACTGCTGAGGAGCTGCAAAAGTTAATTCTTTCGATTGAAACGATAAGCAAGAGGAAGGTTATGGCTATCCACAGTTACAACGAACTGAATTCAGGAATCAGATATTTGATTCTTTCTATGTTTCTAAAGGAATATTAAGACAATACAGTGCGACGAGGACCCCTCAACAGAATGGTGTAGCAGAACGAAAGAATCGCACCCTCATTGAAGCTGCACATACAATGCTAATAGAATCCTTCTTACCCGTCATCTTTTAGGCCGAGGCGGTGAATTATGCTTCATACGTTCTCAATAGGGTGTTGATAGTCAAGGCTAAGATGAAGACTCCATATGAACTTATCACAAGAGAAAGTGTTGGAGCATATATTGTTATATATAGTGTGTCCGTCGCTTGAGGAATAGTCTAGGCTTAATGTATTACACCTGATATGTTGTAAACATATGAAACTGGGTCATTCGCAGGAGCATATGCGAATGAGACTCAGTCGTACGACTGAGTCATGCTAATGGACCAGTCGTGCGACTGAGAGATGCGATTGGGGCATTCGTAAGACTGAACCATAAGAATGGTCCAGTCGTACGATTGAACCATAAGCATGGTCCATTCGTACGATTGAACCATACGCATGGTCCAATCGCATGAATGGGCCCAGTCGCATCTAATATGGGCCGATGCCTATATATACCAGTTTCAATGTGTAGAGAGTAAAGGTTTTGGAGAGGGAGTCTGCCCAGGGCCTAGGGCTGCCAGATGAGAGGGGAGATCATGCTCGATCTCCCCTTGCCAAGAGTCTTGATTCTTAAGTTGTAACGAGCTTAAAATCGTTAGGTTTTCTCAATGAAATCATTCGATTATTGTTCGTACTATTGTTTGTCTTTTGGTTTATTACCTTCTGTCAAGAACACGCTCGGATGTTTACCGATCCAACGACTTCACAGAAACCCCTTGATTGACTTCTTTCGACCATTCTGTTGCTCGTGCACGCTATTG
Organism: Flaveria linearis; assembly: GCA_024085815.1. NCBI lineage: Eukaryota > Viridiplantae > Streptophyta > Magnoliopsida > Asterales > Asteraceae > Flaveria > Flaveria linearis. Next base: position 82,574,481 of record CM044002.1, on the reverse strand, counting down.
AACACTCAAGCGCAGAAGACAAAATTTAGCGCCGTGTCTGATGAGTGTTATTTTGTAGGCTATTCTTCTTCACAAAAGGCTTATCGGGTATATAATAAGAGAACACGCATCGTTCAAGAGTCATTTTATGTAGATTGGCAGGAATCTAATTCCTATGATGTTCCTTCAGAACCAGCTTGGTTCTTTGACTCGATACGATGTTTAAATCATTTAATCTTCCACTTTTCAATGATGATGCGTCCATCTCCAATGCTACAACAGACATTATTCTTCCCACTCCATTACCAGTTGAACCTCTTGTCCCTCCTATCACACCAAAAAATGATGCTACATCAGTTGATGTTGCATCTTCCCCATCCTTATTTGATCTTCCACCCCTACCTGTGTCAACATCTCTTCCCTCATCACCTTTATGTTCCACATCCCAACCAACCTGTCCCTTTTCCCCACTTCACTCTACCTCACCATTCTCTTCATCTCTTAACCAACCACCCACTCACATCCCATCCATAACTGCCGATTTCAAGACCTTGAAAGATCATCCTCATGATAACATAATTGGATCAATCTCTGATGGAGTTCGGACGCGGAGTCAATCTGGTTTGATTAATGTATGCTTGTTCTCTTGTTTTGTATTATAAATCGTTCCTAAGAATCTACATGCAGCTCTTCAGGATCCTTGTTGTGTTGAGTCAATGTAATTAGAATTGCAACCGTTTAGAAAACTCAAGGTGTGGACTCTGGTAGATCTTCCACCAAACAAGTGCCCCATTGGAATGAAATGGGTGTTTAAGAACAAAACTGATGACCAGGGCATATTGGTAAGAAACAAATCCAGACTAGTGGTCTTAGGCTTTGCTCGAGAAGAAGGGATTGACTACACCAAAGTTTTTACACCTGTCGACTTTCTAGAAGCTATGAGAATATTTTTGGCGCATGCTGCTCACAAGCAATTTAAAGTCTATCAAATGGATGTCAAATGTGCATTTCTCTATGGCGACATTGATGAAGAGATATATGTGTGTCAGCCACCAGGCTTTGAGGATCCAGACTTTCCTGACAAAGTATACAAGCTAGATAAGTCTGTTTACGGTCTTCATCAGGCACCTCGAATCTGGTATGAGACATTAACACAGTATCTCTTAAGCAATGTTTTTTCTCGAGGCACCATCAACATGACTTTATTCAAGAAAGTGGTAGATGGTGAGATGCTGATCGTGCAGGTCTAAGTCGATGACATTATCTTTGGCTCCACCAATCCACAATTATGTCGGGAGTTTGAGGAGGTTATGCGAAGCAGGTTTGAAATGAGCATGATGGGAGAGATGTGCTTTTTCCTCGGGCTGCAAGTCGAACAAAAGCCAGAGGGAATTCTCATTCATCAAGAAAAGTATATTAAATAAATGTTGAAGAAATTTAAAATGGATGACGCTTCTTCTGAGATGACTCCTTACACAGCTCAAACATGCCTCACCCCAGATGAAAACGGGAAACCAATTGATCCTTATCTCTACAGATCCATTATTGGTTCCCTTATGTATCTTACAGCAAGTCGTCCTGACATCACCTTTGCTGTCGGATATTGAGCTCGATACCAGTCAGCTCTTAAAGAATCCCATGAAAAGGCCGTCAAACGAATTTTTCATTATCTAAAGGGTTCTTCTCGTTTAGGACTTTGGTACCCTTATGGTGGGAATTTTGATTTACATGCTTACTCTGATAGTGATTCCAATGGCTGCAGGTTAGATAGAAAGTCAGTTACCGGAGGTTGTCAATACTTGGGCAATTGTCTCGTTTCTTGGCAAAGCAAGAAACAGACCACTGTTTCTCTCTCAACTGGAGAAGCAAAATATATTGCTGCCTCTAGTTGTTGTTCCCAAGTGTTATGGATTCAACACCAGATGATGGATTATGGGATCAACTTTCTTCACACCCCGTTGTTCTGTGATAATGAAGTAGCCATCGGGATTGCCAAGAATCCAATTCATCATTCCCGAACCAAGCACATTGAGACACGGATTCATGCAATCCGTGATGCTCAGGAAAAGGGTTTCATTAATATTATTCCCATTGATACAAAAAATCAAAAGGCAGATCTTTTTATAAAAACCTTTGACAAACCTTGTTTTTATGAATTGATTTCCATGTTAGGATTAATATCATTTTAAACCCTTCTTTCCTTAAATATCTGTCATGTTTATATTATTTATATTTCTTTCTTATGTTTCCCGTTCTTTCTTTCTCTCATTTTCATTTGCTCCACCGCTCATCGCCATTCTTTCATATTTAAAAAATATATATATTCAAAATTTTTTTAAATATAAAGTAAATAAATAATAGTCTTTAGAAATTTCTTCCCCAATTCGTTGCAGAAATTTCGGGGGAGTATAATTATTTAGGGGAGTATAATTATTTATAACCGCTTCTTTTGTGTACTTTTACAGAACCTCTGCTCTGTTGAGATGTCTGAACAATATGAAGGAGGTCAACAGTATCGTGTCAGGATTTGCTTGATAGGCTCAGCCCGAAAGCAAAGTAGATAGTACTCCCGTAGCTTAACTAAGAATATAAGATGCTTGAATACTCGGATAATCCCTTTGATATCTTTGGCCTTCATAAAGTTACTCGTCCTTGTTCAAATGTCTGTGGGGACTAAGTTTTTCTCTGTCTTCTTTTAAATAACCGATAACATGACAACAACAGCGGCGGGTTACTTGTCGAAAAGAAGAAGACGTGGGTTTAAGAAAGTACAAAAATATCTCCAATCTCACCGAACTATGATTCTCCAGAAGATTCATTCAGTTTCTCGTTCTTCTTTAAGATATTTTTTATTTTCGGTTAAAAATAAATGATGTGTGGTATGATCGAGTGGGGTCCTTTTTCTTTGCTTTTTAGTCTCTTTTATTTTATTTTATTTTACTTTAATTTTATTTTATTTTTACTTTAATTTATTTGGTTAAAATTATTTTTCTTAAAATATTAGGGTTTCTGCGAAAGTATACTTTCACAAATAGTTTCGAATAGCAAAATTGTTGTTTCGTAGGACGAAACAGCAGCTTCGCTAACACTTTCGCACTGAGGTCTTTCGCTCATTTGTGTTCTGCGAAACTATAGTTTTGCTAGGGCGAAACTATGCTTTTCTCACAAAACTGTGACCGGCGAAAGTGATTATTCCTCTGCCAAACTACCAGGCATTTAAAAACCACGTTGAAACTAAATTGGTCATTTTCACAAAAAACTTCAACGAAAGTGGCTCTTAGGGTTAAATTTGTTTTTTCTTCTTAAAATCATCGCATTCATATCATTCTGCTCCGATTTTGCATTGATATCGCTTCTGAAGTGAGTTTCGAACTCAGGACAGTAGATCTTCTAGGTTTATATCGTCTGCAAATGACCGTATTTGATCGTGACTGTTGGGTAGTCTCGCAGATCATCCTGCGAAACCACCCATCATCCAGCGAAACTGAACGAAAGTTCTCCCAACGAAATTCATTTTCGCTGCGTCGAAACTATTGTTTCGGCCGGTCGAAACTATCACTTTGTCTGTCGAAACTATCAGTTTTGGCTGTCAACATTGCCTTCATGCCTTGTCGAAACTAAAACAAGTTTAGCGAAACTATAGTTTCGTCTCAGCGAAACTATATTTTGTATTTAATAATAAAATTTAAAAAAAAATTAAAATAATATATATATATATATATATTAATTACATAAAAATATATATAATATATATATAATAACAATATGTTTATTTTATTATTTTTTACCAATTTTTTTTTAAAGAATACATTTGTCAATAACCTACTAACTTGCTCTGTTTGTTTCACAATTCTAAATGGTGATTCTTATGTTTGACGAGAGGAACAACATAACAGCCTTTTTAGATGTCTCTCACCCTAAAGCAGCCGGCTTCAGAGACTGTATTAGGTGGCTGCAGAGATCCCCAATCGCATACGCTATCTCACACTCTACCACCATTTATGATTTACATATACGAGATTTCTGGCGTACTCCTGAGTACAATACACGGGGAGACTCTGAGAGGATCGTTGCCAAAGTACTAGATAACGAGGTGACTATTACTGAAGATATTATTTCAAGAGTACTGAGACTGGAAGAAGATACTGGAGCAGAAGTTGATTTGACTGACTAGGAGGTGTTCGATGCGTTTCTTTCTATGGGATATGAGGGCCCTCCTTTCGGGACCAGAAAGGAAATCAAAAAGTCCTTTCTGTCCAAGGAGTGGAGATACATAGCTCATGTTTTCATTATGTGCTTAGATCACCATAAAGGTGGATCAGATGGGCTAAATCTAGACTTGGCGAAAGCAGTGGTTATCTGCTACAGAGGGGAAAAAGCAAATATAGCCAGTTTGATTTTTGATTGCATGGCTGAAAATGTAATTGCTCTGAAAAAGGACAAATGGCTGCTATATCCAAGATTCCTTCAAATGATGATTGACGACCAAATCCCCAACGTTCCGAGACACGGAGAAATTAAGAGACTGGTGTCAATGAATACATGCATCTTTGCTGATTGTTGTGCAATCAGGCACGACTTTAGTGGAAAGATTACACATTTAAGGGAGAACATGTATATACCGGATCGTTGGGCATACATCAGGAGGGTGATAGAGTCTGAAGGTAAATGTGTAGAGGAAACCAGGCAAAAACAGTTTGAGGATGTGAAGAAAAGGAAAAGATATGCTACAGAAAAGGATTACGTATTTGAAGATGAGGTAAATCAGATAGCGTCTCAGGCGAGGGCCGAGAAGGAGAAGAGAACGAAGAAGAGGTCTGATACTAGGAATTTGAGAGGAGAACTAAACAGAAACATCAAACCTTTTCTGAGCCTCCACAGACTGAGAGACGAGCAAGTCTAGATGAGTATGTGATCAGAAACCTTAACACCTCCGTCTCCAACGAACTGAGTATGATCAAAACAAAGTTGATGAATCAAGAGTTGAGGGAGAAACAAAAGGATGAGATGTTGGAAGGAATGACTAGGATGCTGGTGGATCAAAATAAACTGATCAAGAGGTTATTGGCGGAGGTCAATGATCTAAAAGCTGCTGCCGGCCTGCCCAATCAGCTAACTCAACATGAGTTAGATGATCTGACTGATACTTCGAAGTACCTATTTCTGAATGTGGGTACTTCATCCAAGGCAGGAGAGGGCACATCTAGAGCAGCTGCAGAAGAAGTAGGTGGATCAGGAAACAGGACTGAGGAACCACATGATAAGAATGTTGAGCATGTTGAAGAGTGATAGAGGCTGGATTTGTTGATTTAGGGATTAATCTTGGTGATTTTACTGGAGAAGAGAGAGAATGGGAAAACAAGCTGATTTGAGAAGGTTGGCATCGTTGCCTATAATTGAAGCGGATTTGAGTGAACGAGCCAAGCTTCTAGAGAAAGAAGTCAAAGATGGCCTGAACGACAACTTTAAAGCATTTAGGTATATGAAAGCTGAAAGGAAGAGATCAAAGAAGGATAAGGACTGGGTAACCGGGAATGGGAAGATTGTACTAAGCGAGAAGCCACCTAAGACGGTTCACAGAATCAGACTGGCAGATCCTTCCCCTCCTCGTTTACAAGACTTTGAGAAGTGGTTCTATGATAATCAAATGGGGGAGGCGGTGATTAGAGTGTAGGGTGGCATTGAATATAGAATCTTCGACCCTATGGAGCTTTTTGGATTTTCGGATGAAGACCTGCTCGTTCTATGTGAGAGCCATATTAAAGCAGGAGCAGGAGAGGAGACAAGGAAGGAAGTAAGCCTGTTCATGATAGTTGCGAACAAGGTTAGAGGCATGAGGGCTGAAGTGAAGGAGCTGGCAGAAAAGGTAAGGACGGAAGATGATCTGAACATGGACATCCGGGACTTGACCAAACAATTTGCACAAGCTAGTGCTCGTCCCGAAGGAGCTGATGATGCCGGAGGTGACCAAGGTGGATCAAGTGCTGAAGCTCATGGAAGAGAATCTGCAGGAGCTAAAAAAGAAACATCAGATGCAAGAGCGGGGGATGCTGGAGCAGAATAGAGATATCAAGAGAAGCGGAGTCGGTGAGATCCAACTTAGGGGGAGTATTGAAGATCAAGTATAGGTTGGACTCACCTTAGATTAGTATTTGTTTATCTTTCTATGTAATAGGGCTTATGTTAGACTACTTTTGTAAGTTGTTTAGTTTGTTTATTCTATTTTATAGTCCAGCGAAACTGTGTGCGAAACTGTAGTTTCGCTCACAGTCAGCTATAAGTTTTCCCAGCAGACTGCAGTTTTGGCCGGGCGAAACTATAGTTTCACCCGCATAGTTTCGCCCCGCATAGTTTCGCCTCCAGCGAAACTATCTGTGAAACTACATCTGCTATATATAAATTTCATTTTGTTCATTGTTGGGCATCCTTGCAAAAACGCTAATCGAATATTTCTGTTGCAAGAGGCTATTGTAAGCCGTTTCTTATTGAATATATTAAGCTTATTTCATTCCATTGTGTATTGTTGCTTACTGAAACATATTTGAATACATTTTGGTCTTCTTTTTTTCTCCAAATATTTGTGTGTGTTGTGTGTCTTTGGTATTGAACGATTCAAACCATCTTCTGCACTGAAAACCGATCAAATGGACCAACACCGAAGAACTCAGTTTTCTTCTTCTTCTTCTTCTTCTTCTTCTTCTTCTTCTTCTTCTTCTTCTTCTTCTTCTAATTCGGTCGACAAAAGCAGAACATGTAGGTTGTTATGGGCGACCATACATAAAGAAATAATATAATATTGGGGTTTTGTCCTTTTTACACTTTAACCCCTCCACTTTGACTTCTTCTTTTCTTTCTAATTACTTTTGTTTTCATTTTTCTCCTTTCTTTTCTTTTAATTTAATTGAACAAAATTCCCAGGTGTTACATAATTTTGGCAAGAACATCATGGATGTTCATGAACCCGAAGAACACTTAATCAACTTACATCAAAACAACAGTTCTAATACATTTAACTAAGTTTATCTAACACATATTTAGTGTTTGATTTGACTTAAAACATAAAAAAATTCATGTTTTGATTTCGGTTCAATGTTCGACCTAGGTTGAACAATGTTCGAATCAGAATCATGGAGCAATATGTTTTAATGTATGTTTGATGTTTAGAATCATGTTGGTATACCTATTTGATTGTAAATCAGAGGAGAAATCAAATACATTTTAGGTTTGGAGTTGAATAGGGGTTTAAGGGTTTAGCGGATCTTTTTTGAATGTTTTAAAATATTAATTTTCTCTCTCTCACTTGTGATAAATGAAAGATTCACAAGTGTTGATGTATATATACCACGGACAAAATGTACGTCCATTGTGTATACAGTGTGTGTATCCGCTGTGTAAACAGTTGACCTAAAATTTAATTTTAAGTGTCCGCTATGAGTTACACATGCGCTGTGTGAACAGTGCGTCCGCTGTACAATTTTATAAATTTACGCTGTGTATCCCTTTGATTGGTTGACTCAGTCTGCAACGGATGACCACTTGGTCATATGCTGTGGATCCTTTGTTTGACTGTGTTCACAGCGAATGACCTTTTAGTCATACGCTGTGGATCCTTATTTGATTGATTTTTACAGCTGATGACTAGAAAGTCATACACTTTGGATGATTACTGTTTCTAGATGAGATGAACATTTGTTCATGCACAGTGGACACTAAATGATTGTTCGGTTGTTCACACCGGATAACTTATTGTCATGCACTATGAGTACTTGATGGTGTACAATGTATGTTTACCTGTCTACATACACTGTATATATTCACAGCGGATGCCTTACCTACATTATGCACTGTGAGCACTTGAATGTTCACTGGTGCATAGCGGATGTATTGTTTATTTGTCTGCCACATACACTTGGTGTTTTTTTATGATGTAATTGTTACTGTAGCTACAACGGATGTATGTTTGTATGTCCGCTGTGAGAAAAATCAAAATTTTTGTTTGTTTTTGAAATGGTTTCTTCCGAAGCTAATTTTGATAACAAATTCTTCCGAATCTATTTTTGTTGATATTCTTCCGAAGCAATTTTAATACAAATTTCTTCCAAGCATTTTTGTGTTGATTTCTTCTGAAGAAATTTTAATAAAAATTTCTTCCGAAGCAATTTTAAGAAAAATTTCTTCCAAAGCATTTGTGTTGATTTTCTTTCGAATCAATTTTAATAAAAATTTCTTCCGAAGCATTTTTGTGTTGATTAATTATTTTGAGAACAATCATGTTCTTCAACCTTTGAAAAATATTTTAAATTTTTTCAATTTTTTTGAATGTCTATTAAATCTAAAATTTTAACATGATCAATATATGGAGGTTTAAAAATATCACTCACAAGCAGTATTGTGCAATATTATACATAAGTATGTGTGTCAAACTACTATGTTTGAGTGCTTGCTTGACTTGGCTTTATTTGTAATGATAGAAATTGTATGATTATATACATATTCTGCTGAATTTGATATTCCATGTTCATTTTCTCCACCTAAATTTTTCATATTTCAAAAAAAGTTTATAAAATGACAAAAATATGATTTTGTTTGTGAAATTGTGCAAAGTCCAATGTGAATGTTTTTATGATATCCTTTATTAGAGAGATAGAACATCATCTAACATAGAATGAATGTTTTGATTGCTAATGACATGAATCATGTGTACATGATATGAGATCATACTAGTCATAATTTCTTATTGAGTGTTTGAAATGATTTGAAGGATATACATAGACTAATACAATGTTGATTGTAGATATTGTTGTCCACTTAAACTCATGCACGGTATTAATGATTGATAGAAACAGTGAGTGTTTTATCATGTTTTGGGTGCGTTTATATGATTTATATGTACCCCACACATGATTGTATGTTAAGATCAATCCTCCTTAAAATATACTAGAAACCACTTTCAATACTTATGACCTAGTTACTTAGGAGTATAAATGCTCAATTTTGATCCTTGTTGTTTAATCCATATTAGGATTCTTTTCATTTCACTTTAGAACTTGATCCACTTTGGGATTCTTTTGATTCACTCACTAGGAATGTAGTTTAAAAGAATTTATTGATTGATCATCCAAGAAGGATGCGCTCCTAATCAGGATTCTATTTGGATCATGATATAGGTTATTCAGGTCTGTGCTTAGCACAACAAAGAATGCCTTAGTGTACTCCATGTCTATGATTATCATAACAAAGGAGACACTTGTATGATTGATCAATTTATAAACTGTTTCACTTGGTGTATTAAAATTACTTTACAAGTAATCTATATTGGATAGACCAATACTTACCATAAATCAAGATGTGTTGTATGCTTACCATACAATCATGAGAATTTAGTTCTTCACTGTTGTATGTGATGTTATGTGTCTCATGCTGAGCCTATCCACACATCAAACAAAGATATTGTCAGTATTTATTAATGGAAAATGACTCAAGTGAAATAGTTGTCTAGTATATTATCATATCTCATGTGGTGTCATGTATGATTCAAACTTTGTTGTTATTTGAAAATGACAGGATCTCAGCCTCTTGTTTGATCAATCAGATTGGTTTGCAGCGGATTTAGCATGTTGATTAGCAATTATAGTAAGAACATAAAAGATATTGCAATTAAAAGCACGAATATAGAGAGAGAAAAGAGTTCTGCGAAAAATTAATTGTTCTATTGCTCAACACGTTTCGGCAATTAAAACAGCATGGTTCACCATCCTTTTATAGGCGGCAAAAGGATGGTGGTGATGTCCTTTCTCTGACATCAACCGATTATTAAAATTACAACTGACGGAACATAAAACTACTGAAGATGTCAACAGCTGACATCTTCTTACAAAAGTGTTCCTATCTTTTACAAGTACTGACAAAAGTAAACTACTGAAAGCCTACAACGACTGAAGAACAAACTCTTCAGTCGTTTATAACTACTGATACTATAACAGCTGAAGAACAAGCTCTTCAGCTGTTGTACAACTACTGAAACAAAATAAACTACTGAAAGGGAAAAACCATCACAACAACTGAAGAAGATTTCTTCAGCTGTTGTGACAAACTCTGAGTCTTCAGCACTTGTTCTTCAGACTTGGCTTCAGATGATGTAACAGCTGACGACTTTAGCAGATGTCATCAGCTGTTGTCTTCAGTCTTTGTCTTCAGACTTTGTGCTTCAGTAGAAGGTCTTCAGTTCTTCAGTTCTTCAGCTTTTGATTCTTCAGCACTTGTCTTCAGTACTTGAAGTCTTCAGTACTTGTATGATCAGTACTTCAGACTTCAGTACTTGTCTTCAGTACCTTAGAGTCTTCAGCTGTTGTTCTTCAGTTCTTTGATCTTCATACTTTGATCTTCAGACTTTGTCAGAACAGCTGATGGGAGTCTTCAGCAGTTGTTGCAGTGGCATGTGGGACTTAGAGGTTTTCCTGATCTTGGCTCATTGGTTCTTTTGGTCCAACAAACTCCCCCTGAACCTATGCAGCCAAAACCTCTAATTATTTGTTGTCCCACTTATTGTTGGCAGAAATATTGGTCTATTTCCTTCTAGATCAGATTAGAAGTTGACCCAGATAAGCACTGGCCTGGGAGAAGGTTTCTAGTATTTGTTTGGCTAAGTATGGATGGGAGCTCTGTTTTAGGGAATTGGACACAGAGCTGTTATCCCATCCATGAAACCTACCTCCCATGTACTAGCCTGTAGGATTCTCTGGTATAGGCTCGGACGAAAATCATTTGTTCTTCTTTGGTCATGTCTTCAGCCCCACCATCGAACAATCCTTCACGGCCGTACATCTCTGAGACAAACTTGACCTGTTTGCCATTCTTGAGCTCAACTGTTGTGATTTGCTTATATGCAAATTCATCTGGATGTCTGCCTTCTAGCAACAAGTTGAGCTCATCTTTGCGGAAGTTCTCAAGCTTCTTATAAACTAAGCCTTTTCTAACCATCCTGTTCTCCAACATCATTTCAGGTGGTTGCTTAGACTTATAAGCTTTCTCGAACTCATCCACAATTTCCCAGGGTGTTACTACAAGAGCCACTGTGATTATTTCATCTACAATCCTCTTATCTGGCTCTTGTACCTCACAGGAATGTCTTTCTTTGTAATCCTGTGAGCCACCCTCGGATCAGGCCAAGTCCTCACTCTCTCTTTGTTATATTGGAAGGTTTGTTTGAGAGTGAAGAGTCTCAGAGCTTCTTTCTTCATGTTCATGATAGAGGTAGAGGCAGCATATGCTTGGTCAATTGACTTAAGCATTTCAGCATCATGAAGCTGCTGCTGCGCCTCTTCCTCTATCTTTACCCTCACAGTGTCCATCTGTGAGGTGGTAGTGATGGTTTAGGGTTTGGCTTTTGGTAGAGGGATGACTACTGAAAGGGGCAGTCTATCCTCCTCATCCTCCTCTTCTTCTTCTTCTTGCAGCCTCAACTCCCTTCTCTTCTTCTTCAAGGGTGGATCATTGGCTGCGGGTTTTGATGGTGAAGGGGTTGGTTTAGTGGGTTGTGGTTGGGTTGTTGGTGTGGGAATGTTGGCAGGCACTGCTGGTAACCTAGAGATAAGAGCTGGTTTGGTCTGTTTTACTAGCAGTGTCCTGTTCCCAGCACCGGCTTCTGAGAGGGCCTCAGCGACCAGTCCTTTAGTGAAATCACCAGCCGAACAAATCTTGGTGGTTATTGCCAAGAGTCTGTCCCTGGTCCATGCCTTGACATCAAGGACTGGCCTGCCCAGGTACTTCGAAGTGAACCTACTCATAGCCTCAAGTTTCTTTCTTTCCTCTTGGCTATAAGTAGTCCATCGGTACTCAATCTCTCTTCTCTCCATGTTCCTGATCTCCTGATCTAGCAAGGCAGTGTCCTTGTCAAAGTCTTACCTGAACAGCTGATCAATGACAGAGTCCATTGATCGGCTATGCTCAGCATCAGCCTCCTTGACAAGGGCTGCTAGATCAGGATCAGCACTCTCCCTCACCTCTCCTCTCTTCTCTCCTTTCTTTTGATAAGTGATACTGAAATCCTTTTGGATTCCAGTCACTTCTTTTTCAGCTCTTTCCTCCTCCTCCCTCCCCTTCCCCTTAGTCTCCTGAACCTTCTCCCTCTCAATCACCTCCTTTCTACCTACTTCTAACTCCTCCTCTCCCCTCTTCCTCTTAACTTGCACTGAGGTCTCCCCCTTTTTGGGTGCATTGGTTGGGGTTTGACTCTCAGCAAGTGCTTTAGCAACAGCAACCTCCAACAGTGGTTGGATATGTGTGGGAAGCCTCTCATCAATGGTTTTCATCACAATTTCTGTGATTATGGGTGTGATGAGAGGCAGGGATTTGTGGAGGATAGCATCTAGCTGCTCAGGGGGGTTCTAGCCCTGAGAGCTAGCGCCAGAAGCAGGGGCTGGTGGCTGAGTTTGTGTGAGTGGCTCAGTGTATGTGAGACCTTCGGGTGAAGGTGCCATCTGTGGGTTTGTGGTGGCAGATGGACTTCTATCTTGAGTCATTTGAGCAAGCAGCTCTTTGAGTCTGCTTATCTCATCCTCTAAGATAGTGTTTTGAGCAACTACGTCAAAGAAGAAGCTTAGGTCATCATCAGTGTGAGCTGAATCACCTGACCTCCTGACTGTGTCAGGATATACATGCTCTAAGTGTGGCTCAGTAGTAGCATGTGCCCCTTGTTCATGGTACTGGGGACTTCCAGCCTCCGGATTGGATCCATCATCGGCAGTTGCCTCTGGTGTGGTCTTATTGCTTGTACCAGCTTCACCCTGCTCATGTGCTGATGCAGGGGAAGTAGCAGCCTCACCAGAATGTCCTATCTCCCTAGCCACACTGGGAGATTGGACATGTGATTCTCTGTGTTGGGGGTTCCTACCAGCACTTGTATCCACCCTCTCTTCGGTTGGAGTCTCCCCAGTTGTAATAGGTTTCTGGGGAGAGGGTGGAGTGCTCAGGTGGGTCAACACTTTGGCAATTATTAGGGTTGGACTTTGTGGGGCGGCTTCTGTGGGAGATGGGCTAGAAGCAGAGTGCACATGGGGAGGAGTGTGCATTTCAATGGCAGTCTCCTCAAGTGAGAAAGACCCCAGATGTGTGGGTGCCCCAGAAGTGGTTGCATCAGGCTCCTGTTGAGAGGAAACCTGTGCGGTTGTGGTGGGTGGAGTCGTGGTAGCTGCTGGGAGAATCGAACCAGCAGCCACATCCTTCATTTGTGTTGCAGGGACATCCTCAGGGGACTCATTTCCCTGAGTAGCCTTTTTGGGCTTCTTTTTGGTTTTTGGTTTGGTGGGGACTTTGGATTTGGAGGTGGAGGCTGTGGGTTCCTGCTGCGTGGGTTTTCGCAGCCGGCCAGCCTGTTTTAGGGATGGGTCAGAGTTGTGCCTAGAGTATACCTCGGCTAGAACAGCCATGGCAGCGACCCCAGTGCCAACTAGTCCCTCAGCCTGAAGCTAGTTTTCTATCATGGCCATGGTGAACCGTGGATACAAGACCTAACGGTTAGAAATTGGTTTTGTGGCCATGTCTTTAAGTTCCAGAAAGATGAGATCAGTTAAGTTCAGAGGTTGGTTCTCAAAGATAGAAAACAATACCTGTTGCCACCTTGTTGACATCTGGTCCCACGAAGAGGTTTTGGGAGCCAGACACACGTTCACCATATGGAAGATGAGGCGTTGGGGATCAGGAAAGTGTTTCTTCAACAAAGTTGTGGCGGAGAGGTCACCCTGGTAGTCATTGGATATGAAGGATAGATCCAGGGCACCTTTGGGGTAGGAGGTTGGGTAGGTGGCATCCTCCAGCTTTAGGGTTTGACGCAGGGTAGCTGGAGTGATAACCACGGGGTGGTTGTTGACGGAGGACCGGAGAGAGACCTCGCCATCCTGCTCTCTAGTTTGGACGGTTGTGTTCTTCCAAAACTCCGTCAAGGAGTCTGTGTATATGGTGGGGTTTAAAAGAAAAGCCGTTTTGTAAGGTGAGTCGGTCATGAGATCGACGGCTTGGTGAAATTTGGGCCATAATGGCGATTTGGTGAGATGAGCAACACAGTTGTGTTGAGGTTTCAGTTGCATGGTCGCCATTAATGGTATATGGGAAGTTCAGAGGTTTTGAAAGGTTAGGTCAAGTGAGGAGTAAATGCTCTGAACGTTGGGTATTTATAGGGTAGGGCAAAAGGCTGAAAGAAAACTACTGAAGGTTGTGGTGTTAGTTATCAGTTGTTGTAACGACTGATGACGTGGTCTTAACCTTCAGTGGTTGTAACATCTGAGGAGTTGGTGTTAGTATTCAGTAGTTAAAACTACTGAAACCTTGGTTTTGTCCTTCAGATGTTGTAAACGGCTGAAGAGTTATTCAGTCTTCAGCAGTTATGAACTACTGAAGACCTAATATTCTTCTTCAGACGTTGTAACAACTGAAGACTTGGTGTTAGCCGTCAGTAGTTGTGAACTACTGATATCAGTAGTTGTGAAACTACTGAAGACATGGTTTTGTCCAGTTGGGTGGGTATGAAACAGCAGCTGTTGGTATCAGCTGATGAGAAATTACTCATCAGCTGTTTCCGTCAAATCAGTTGTTTCATGCTAGCCTCCACACTTACTCATCAGCTCTTTGGCTGACTTTCAGATGTTTCATTGACCCTTCAGCTCTTGTGAATATTAGCCTTCAGCTCTTATGATCAGATGTTCACAAGTGCTGATGATATACTCTTAAGAGCTGGTGAACAAATTTTGTCTTCGGTACTTGTGTAAGATTACACATCAGTACTTGTGAGCAAAATTTTTTCTTCAGTACTTATTTATTTGAAACTCATACATCAGTAGTTGTAATCCACCTCACTACATCAGTTGTTTTCAATAAATAATATACAGCAGTACTGTGAGTCAATTTAGTCTTCAGTAGTTGTGAAAGAGCTGAAGACTAAATTACTCATCAGTACTTGTATTTGACCTAATGCTCATTAGTAGTTGTGAATTGAGAGCATCAGCATTGGTCAAATTATTCTAGCTGCAGCATACCTAGCCTTAGTACCAAGCTTTGGAAAGTGGCACTATCTAAAGGCTTGGTAAAAATATCTGCAAGCTCATCAGCACTAGGAACAAACTTAGGATCAATCAGACCTTTTTCATAGCAATCCCTGATAAAATGATGTCTGATCTCAATATGTTTGGTCCTAGAGTGCTGGACTGGATTTTTGACAATGCAAAGAGCTGAAGCACTATCCATTAGTAATGGAGTCTTTGTCTCAGTAATGCCATAATCCTGAAGTTGATTCTGAAGCTAGAGTATCTGAGAGGTACAACTTGCAGCAGCAATGTACTCAGCTTCAGCAGTGGATGTAGCAATTGATGTTTGCTTCTTACTCTGCCAAGAAACTAAACAATTGCCTAGGAATTGGCAACCACCAGAAGTGGATTTTCTGGTGACTTTGCATCCTGCATAGTCACTATCAGAGAAAGCAACTAGTTTGCAAGAATGCCCAGTTGAATACCAAAGACCTAGTGATTGGGTACCTTGCAGATATCTAAAGATCCTTTTGACTGCAATCAAATGGGATTCTTTAGGTGCAGCCTGAAATCTAGCACAAACACATGTTGCAAACATGATGTCTGGTCTAGAAGCTGTAAGGTACATCAAGGACCCAATCATACATCTGTAAAGGGTTTCATCAACCGCTTTACCTTTCTGATCTACATCTAGTTGTGTGATGCTGCTCATGGGAGTAGAACAGGGCTTACATGTTTGTAAATCAAACTTATTCAACAACTCTTTTGAATATTTGGACTGATGGATAAAGATTCCATCATCCTGTTGTTTGATTTGCAAACCTAGAAAGAACTGTAATTCTCCCATAGCACTCATTTCAAACCTTAGCTTCATGAGCTTTGTAAATTCATCACACAACTTTGGATCAGAGGATGCAAAGATGATGTCATCTACATAGATTTGAACAAGGAGCTTATGTTGTCCCACAGTCCTGATGAATAAGGTTTTATCAATGGTGCCTCTAGTGAACTTATTTTCTAAAAGAAAAGTTGATAGTGTCTCATACCAAGCTCTAGGAGCTTACTTCAGCCCATAAAGAGCCTTATCAAACTTGTACACCCAATCTGGATGTTTATTGTCCTCAAAGCCTGGTGGTTGACACACATAAACTTCTTCTTTTATTTTTCCATATAAGAAGGAACTTTTGACATCCATTTGATAAACCTTAAGACTGTGAAAGGCAGCATAAGCTAAGAATAGTCTGATTGCTTCTAGTCTAGCCACTGGAGCAAAGGTCTCATCATAATCGATGCCTTCCTCTTGTGCAAACCCTTGAACGACTAGCCTAGCCTTGTTCTTGACAATTTGGCCCTTCTCATCTGTTTTGTTCCTAAATACCCACTTGGTGCCTATAGCACACTTACCTTTGGGTAATGGAACAAGCTCCCACACTTGCTGTTTCTTAAACTGAAGAAGCTCAAGCTGCATAGCTTCCACCTATCCATTGTCTCTTAAAGCAATATGATAGTTCTTTGGCTCTTGCTGACTGATGAAGAGAGCATAGAAGCAGAAGTTGGACAATTGATTCCTGGTTGAAACTCCAGCATGAATATCACCAATGATCTGAGATGTGGGGTGATTCTTGAGCTCTTGATAGACTATGATATCTGTGCAAGTGTTTGTAGATCCATCAGCAGCAACAGATGGTGATGGAGATTCCTGAAACCATGTAGAGGATGGCAGCTCAAACGAAGTAGAGCAAGCAGAAATCTCATCAGCATTTGTAGTGGATGGAGCTGCTGAGGCTACAGGAGCATCAGGTTCAGTGGACTCAGGCAGGTTGTCACTAAACCTGAAGAAGTGAGTACTGACTACATCATCATCAGTATCACCAGGTGAAGATCTGTTGACAGGCTCAACAGATGGAGGTTGATAAGGAACATATTGCAGTATGTCCAGATCAAACAACTCCACAGGGTTTTATGGAATCTTGTCCTTTGGAGATTCATTGAACTTAACATGCAGAGTTTCTTCAACCCCCTTTGTTCTACAGTTGAAGACTCTGTATGCCTTGCAAGTTGATGAATAACCAACAAAATACCCTGCATCCACCTTACTAGCAAACTTCTGGAGTGGGTTGCTAGTGTTGAGAATGAAACATGGACACCCAAATGCTCTAAAGAATGAAATCAGAGGGGCCAAATGATGAAGAGCTTCATAAGGAGTCTTCATCAACCTCTTATTCACTAAGGCTCTATTCTGTACATAGCAAGCTGTATTGACAGCTTCAGCCCAAAAGGTCAATGGCAACCCTAAGTCAGCCAACATTGACCATGCTGCTTCAATGAGGGTCCTGTTCTTTCTCTCCACCACTCCATTCTGCTCAGGAGTTCTAGGAATGCTAAACTGCCTTCTAATTCCCTTGGACAGGTAGAAGTCATCAAGTGTGTGGTTTCTAAACTCTGTTCCATTATCACTCCTCACACACTTGACCTGTAGGGAATACTGCTTTTCTACAAGTAACACAAAGTTCATTATTGTCTTTGCTGCTTCATCCTTGGAGTGCAAGAAGAAAGTCCATAAAACCTGGAATAATCATCCACAATTACCAGGCAGTATTTCTTCCTTGCCATGCTCATCACTCTGACAGGACCAAAGAGATCCATGTGCAGAAGCTGTAAGCAGGTAGTGGACTTTGGTTCTTCTATTGAAGGGAATGAAACTTTGTGTTGTTTTCCTTTCAAGCAAGCAGTGCAGTCATCTTCACACTTGAACTCCTTCTGAGGCAATCCTCTTACTAAACCATGGCTTATAAGCTGATTCATGTTCTTGAAATTAACATGACCCAGCCTTCTATGCCATAGTGTAGACTCTTAAGGAGATGCCTTGGAGAATAGGCAAGGATGGCCTTTTAGATCCATCTTTTTGGAAAGATCTAAGGCATACACTCTTCCTGTCCTGTTGGCCTTCAGGAGAGTGTGTTCATCCAATGCCTTGTCAATCAAACTCAGAACTTTGGATGACAGAATCCGACAGTTCTGGCTTGTGAAAAGGGCAACATGGCCTTTGTCACACATTTGACTGACACTCAAGAGGTTGTACTTGAGATTCTCAACATGGTTAACATCATCAAACCTTATTTCCCCATTGGAAACAAAGCCTTTTCCGATGATGTAACCCTTTGCATCATTGCCAAAGGAAACAAATCCCTTCTTTCCTTGAGAGTAGTCATTAAGAAGGAAGCTGCTTCCTGTCATGTGCATGGATCCTCCACTGTCTACATACCAGATGCTTCTATGGCATGTTGAAGAACCCTGCAAACACAACCATGTGTTAGTTGGTCTTGGAGACCCAAACCTGCTTGGTTTTGGGTCTGTTCTCAGCTACAGGTGCAGCACTAACAGTTGTGTTAAGTGTGACAGCCTGAGGTGAAGAAGATGGTGCAGAAGAGGAACCCTTTGGCTTGGGCTTCCTTTTCTGTGGTTTCAACACAGGAGCATCTAAGTGGTTGACTTTTCCCACTAGTTGCTGAACCATCATCACCAGCTGTGTCTGATTTTGTGATAAAGCCTTCAGCTCTTCAGACACACTGGAGTTTGCTGATGATGGATTCCTATGTTGTACCATCTTTTTCTGAGCAACCTCAGCTGTTGCCTGAGTAACCCTACCTTCGTTTTAGATTTAGCTTTGGGCTTAGGGATTTCAGGCTTGGATGTTGCTAGTACAAACTTGGTTTCAAACTCATTCCTTATTTTATTGATGTCCTCATTGATTTTCTCCTTCTGTTTGAGTTTGGAACCCCTTTTGTACCAGCAATCATCAGTAAGATGATTGAACAAGCCACATATCTCACATGACTTCTTCTTCATCTTATGCTGATCATCAGCTGAAGAGGATTTAACTGCTGAAGGCTTGTTCTTCAGCTGTTTGCCATCAGTACCAACAGTTTTCTTCCTAGTGCCTGCTTTCCTGGTATCCTCTTTAGCTGTTTTCAAACCTTTCCTATTGTTAGTTTTCTTCTCTTTAGTGCTAACAGCATTTGAGGTTTGAACTTCAGATGTTGTCACTTGCTCTCCAGTACCTTCAGTACTTCTAGTGACAACACCTGAGTTGATCAGCCTTTTGGTCATATGACAGTCAGCATTTGAACCATCAGCTGTTGTAGCATCAGCTGATTGGTTTTGGCAGGTGTTAATGCTGACTTCTATCTCTGATGATGCTGATTCAGAAGATAGTAGGTCACATGATGAGAAGGATTGGTTATTGCTCTCCCCATCAGATTCAACTTCTGCTCTTGAAGTGAAATCTGTAGGAGGAGCAGTGTGATTATAACCAATGCCAAACTTCACATTGGAAGCTGATTGCTTGCGCAAAAGCATTTCAAAACCCTTGCATGATTGCACCCATCGATCACACTCAACTTGGGTGGTTGCAAGAGTTTCCTTGAGGTCTCTGTACTTCTCTAGAAGTACATCTTCCCTAGCTTTATCATCTTTGATTTGGCATTTGAGCTTGTAAATCTCATCATTTTTATCTTTTAGTGCATCCTCAAAATCAGCTTTTCTTTTTGAAATAGTGTGCTCAAGCTCAAGATTTTTATCTATTAAAGCTACATTTGCTTCTCTAATAGAAGCAAATGCTGCTATGCATGATTCTGAACAAAGCTTGGCTTTTGCCTCAGTGGATACCTGAGATGAGGCATTCGATGATGACCCCTCAGCAGAATCAAGGGCCATCAGAGCAAGATTTCCAAAAGGTTGGTCACCACCATGTTGACCAGCACCTTGGAGTAGTTGATCCTGACCAGATAGCTCTTCTGGTAGACTACTCCAGTCAACAACACTTGGGGTGAAAAAGCTATGTTGTTAAGGTTGTGTGTGATGATGAGATTGGGAAGATTGAGGCTCAGGAAGAGCATGAGGTGGTTGAGCCGAGGGTGCTTGAGCTTGACTAGGCTGAGGCATGTAGTAACAGGGGTAAGGATATGGCATATGACCCTGTGGCACAAAATAAGCAGGTGGTGCCTGTGATTGTGATGGATGGCCAGAGCTGGAGGAAGGTTGCCCTCTGTCCTGTGAGCTATTGCTGGGAAAAGTCACAAAGGGTGCAGAGGAATTAGATCCAGATGATCTACACTCTCTTGCAAAGTGTCCAAGCCTTTGGCACTTGTGACACCTCAACTTGGTCTTGTCAAAACCAACTTTGGTTTTGCTAGAGAGTCCAGGGAATTTCCTACCAGTTCCCTTGTAGAACTTTTGAGAGCGGATATTTATCATTGCCATTTGGTTCAAAATATCCATCTCTTCCAAATCATCATCTGGAATGCCCTTCAAGTCCTCCAACAAAAAGCACAAGTTGTCACCACCACCTCCTGAACTACTAACACCAACAAAAGCTTGTTCTGAATTGGTAGAGAAATCAATATGCTCATCATAAGAACTTTCTGATGAAGCATATTCTGACTCATGACTTATCAAGGCAATATTACCTTGGACAAAGTCATCAGTGAGCTTGCCAGAAGAGGACAACTTCCTCTTTTGCTCTATCTCTCTCTCAAAAGTGAGCAGTTTCCCATGACGTTGGGTGAGAGATATAGTTTCCAGATCAGCACTGGAGCGTAGGACAATGGTGTATGTGTCCCATCTCTCAGGCAGTGACCTGAGGAACCTGTTGTTCATCTGGCTGTTGGTGTACTCTTGTTTGACCATCTTCAGCTCAGAGATCAAACAAGAGAACCGCTCAAACTGCTGGGTCAGAGTCTTACCCTTTCTATATGAGAATGTCTCATATTGTTGGGCAAGGATTTCCCTATTGTTTGCTAAGACCGAATCAGTTCCTCCAAATTGTTCCTTTAGAGCAACCCATAGGTCATGAGCAGACTCATGATGCAAGAGCCCTGAATAAATCTCATTAGGAATAGCCACGGCTAAAATTCCATGGGCTCTAGCATCAATTTCGAACAGCTTTAGATCTTCGTCCGAATATTGTTCATGTACCATAGGTTTGTATGGTTCATGTACCACTGACTTCCAACAACCAGCACTATTGACAACGAAGTGGTGAAGCATACGTCTTTGCCATATGTTATACTCGTTCCTAACCAGCATCGGAGGCTTGGTTGAGGAACCAGTATTGTGAGGATCATTAGTTGGTGTCGTCATCTCAGGTTTTAGTCAAAAACAAGTTTAAACAAGACAAACGTAACTCAAAACCACCAGAGAACCTCAAGATTTTGGCCGGAAACAGCAGAAACTCACTCTCTATGGCTAGTTCTTGCAAATTGCTAATTCGATCAAACAGAGAGATCAAAAGAGCAGTTTCAAATGATCAATAGTGAAATCGATCAATTATTAACCTGCTCTGATACCATTTGACAGGATCTCAGCCTCTTGTTTGATCAATCAGATTGGTTTGCAGCGGATTTAGCATGTTGATTAGCAATTATAGTAAGAACATAAAAGATATTGCAATTAAAAGCACGAATATAGAGAGAGAAAAGAGTTCTGCGAAAAATTAATTGTTCTATTGCTCAACACGTTTCGGCAATTAAAACAGCATGGTTCACCATCCTTTTATAGGCGGCAAAAGGATGGTGGTGATGTCCTTTCTCTGACATCAACCGATTATTAAAATTACAACTGACGGAACATAAAACTACTGAAGATGTCAACAGCTGACATCTTCTTACAAAAGTGTTCCTATCTTTTACAAGTACTGACAAAAGTAAACTACTGAAAGCCTACAACGACTGAAGAACAAACTCTTCAGTCGTTTATAACTACTGATACTATAACAGCTGAAGAACAAGCTCTTCAGCTGTTGTACAACTACTGAAAAAAATAAACTACTGAAAGGGAAAAACCATCACAACAACTGAAGAAGATTTCTTCAGCTGTTGTGACAAACTTTGAGTCTTCAGCACTTGTTCTTCAGACTTGGCTTCAGATGATGTAACAGCTGACGACTTCAGCAGATGTCATCAGCTGTTGTCTTCAGTCTTTGTTTTCAGACTTTGTGCTTCAGTAGAAGGTCTTCAGTTCTTCAGTTCTTCAGCTTTTGATTCTTCAGCACTTGTCTTCAGTACTTGAAGTCTTCAGTACTTGTATGATCAGTACTTCAGACTTCAGTACTTGTCTTCAGTACTTTAGAGTCTTCAGCTGTTGTTCTTCAGTTCTTTGATCTTCATACTTTGATCTTCAGACTTTGTCAGAACAGCTGATGGGAGTCTTCAGCAGTTGTTGCAGTGGCATGTGGGACTTAGAGGTTTTCCTGATCTTGGCTCATTGGTTCTTTTGGTCCAACAGAAAATCATGAATGTTTGTTCGATAACTTGATTTTGAAAGATCGTATGTTTGATAAGAAAGTTGGACTTTGACAAAATCAAGCGTGTTTGATATTAATGTTTTGAAAACATTACTCGTTTGATTCATACTTGATCATACTAAGTGACTGAACCAAAAATTCAAATCTTGTTGAATCAAATGGTTTTGAAAAAGGTCAACCAATTGATTGTCTATATGAACTTTGATCAACTTAACGTACCCTTTTCTGAGCAATCTCTTAGAAAGTGGTATCTAATGTCTATATGTTTGGTTTTTGAATGTTGAACAGGATTATCAGTGATAAACATGGTAGCAGAATTGTCTATATGTATGTGTGTTCTAAGAAAAATAAAGCCATAATCAAGCATTTTGTTTTGAATCCAAAGCACTTGAGAACAACATGCAGAAGTAGCTATATATTCTGCTTTAGCTACTGGCACAGACACATTTGTTTGTTTCTTGCACAGCCAGGAGATCAATCTTGATCCAAGAAACTGACAACATCATGTTGTGGATTTTCTGTTTTGATTACATCCACCATAATCACTGTCTGTGTATGCATATAAAGAGAAATCTCTATCTTTAGGATACCACAAACAGTGTTGGTTTACCTTTTAAGTACCTAAAGATTCTCTTTACTACATTGATGTGTGATTATTTTGGATCTGCTTGGTATCTTGCACACATGCAAACTGCATACATAATGTCTGGTCTGCTTGCTTTTAGGTACATTAAGGAACCTTGCATAGATCTGTAGAGCCTCTGTTCAATTGATGTGCCTTCTGGATCTGGACCAAAATTCAATCCAGTTGCAAATGGTGTTTTGCTTGATGTGCAATCTAACATGTTAAATTTTTTTGCAATCGAATATGTTGTATTTCTTCAATATCTAATTGACATACTTGCTCTGATTGATGAAAATCCCTTCAGCAGATTGCTGAACTTGAAGACCAAGGAAGATTGTAAGTTCTCCCATTGAACTCATTTGGAATTTTGATTGTATAAGAGTTTCAAACTCTCTGCAAAGTTGCATGTTGGTGAAGCCAAAAACTATTTCATCCATATAAACTTGAACTACTAACAAGTCTTGTCATTTTCTCTTAGGAACAATGTTTGGTCAATCTTTCCTCTTGTGTACCCATTCTATAATAGAAACTTAGATAACATTGCATACCACTTTCTAGATGCTCGATGAAGACCATACAAAGCTTTATCTAACTTGTAGACTCTGTGAGGAAAGTCTAGGTCTTTAAACCCTGGTGGTTGAGCAACATATACCTCTTCATCTATCTGTCCATAAAGGAATGCAGATTTGACATCCACTTGGAAGACATAGAAAGTCTTTGATGAGGCAAAGCAAGGAACACTCTAGTTGCTTCTAGTTTAGCTATAGGGGCAAGGAACACTTTGATTGCTTCTAGTCTAGCTACAGGAGCAAAGACATCTTCATAATCAATACCTTCCACTTGAGTGTATCCTTGGGCAATAAGCCTTGCTTTATTTCTAATTACAATCCCTCTTCCATCTGCTTTGTTTCTAAATAGCCATCTTGTGCCAATGACATATTGACCTTCAAATAGATCAACTCGCTTCCATACCTCTTGCTTTCTGAATTGCTGTAATTCCTCTTGCATTGCTTCTATCCAAATGTTGTCTTTGAGTGCTTCTATGATGTTTTTAGGTACAGTTAGGGATAAGAAACAGGAACACAAGCAAATGTTTGCTGTGTCTGATTGACTTCTTGTCAGTCTGGTATTGGGGTCACCTATGATGTTTTCTAAAGGATGATCTTTGTGAACTCTGGTTGTTTCAACTTGATCAACAGGGATTGTCGAATCAAGATTCTTCATTGTTTGCTCTGGTGGTGGAGGATAGGCAAGGGTATTTGAAGTTGTGGGATTATCTGGCTGTGTGGGTTCATTGAATGTTTATGGGGAATCATGAAACAAATCTAAGATTTCATCTTCATGATGTGTGTCTAGTAATGAATGATAATCATCATCTTCTTCAACTACGGTTGGTCGATGTGACTTTGTTTGGTTGTTTGGTTGTGGTTGAGTGGTCACAAGTGTTGATGAAGATGGTGTGTTTGTTGATGTTCCTCTAGATGTGTTTGTTTAATCTTGAGGAGGTGTAACTGTGGTACTAGAAGGAGTGATGGTTGTTCTCCTTGGAGGATGAGTAGTTAGTAGAACATCAATGGTTGTAGGAGGAGGTACATTGGATATTCAATATCTTCTTGTGTACCTAAAACATAAAAGTAAGATATGTTAAAGGATTTTGTTAGTGTCTCAATATTAAACAACCAGTCTGATCCAATGACTTTCTTTGTGGATGAATGTTCATTAAAAACAACATATGTTGTTTCTTCCATAATATCAAGTCTTGGATATTATACTCCGTAAGCTTTTGAGCTTCCAGAATATCCAACAAAGAATCCTTCATATGCTTTTGGAGCAAACTGATAAATGTTCTCTAGTGTTTAATATTAAAACAGAACATCCAAATGCTTTAATAAAGCCAATAAATGGTTTTCTTTAAAATATTAACATATATGGAGTTTTGTTTTGTTCTTTAATTATTAATATTCTGTTTTGAATGTAGCAAGCTATATTGATTGCTTCAGCCCCAAAATATATGTGCAATAGAGAGTCAACTAGCATAGATCTGGCTGCTTCTATCAATGTTTTGTTTCTTCTTTTAGTTACTCCATTTTGCCAAGGAGTTCTTGCTACACTTAACTGATGACTAATTCTTTTCTCTGCACAAAAAGAAGAATTAGAGTCATTTTTGAATCCAGTACCATTATCACTTCTTAGAGGTTTAACTTTAAGATCTATTTGATTCTCTATCTTAGTGATAAAGGATTTGATGATTTATGATGTTTCTGACTTGTGTAGTAGAAAAAAACCCATGTGAATCTTGAGAATCATCTACTGTAGCAAGACAGTATTGCTTCTTTCCTATGCTTAGGATGTTTGTTGGCCAAAAAGGTCCATGTGAAGCAATTGGAGTGGTGTGTGGTTTGAGTTTACCAATTTAGACTTTTGAGACACTCTGTTGTTTGCTTTTCAAACATGCAGTGAAGTGGTTTGTACAGAAGAATTATTTTTGTGGTAAACCTATTACTAAGTCACCTTTTACAAGTTGATTCATTCTGTTATAATTAGAGTGACCTAAACGTTTGTGCCATAATTAAGAAACATCTTCTCATGCTTTTGATAGTAAACATGTTTCAGCGGTTGATGCTGACAGATTGTTAATATTGACAATGTATGTGTTGTATGACGTGGTTTTTTCAAAAGGATACAATCTTCAGGTATTTGAAAACCCGTCTTGAGGATGTAGCAATTGTTGGAGTCAAATAAGGTGGCGTATACCTTATCACAGATTTGGGATACACTTATATGATTGAACTAAAGGTTGGAGCAGTAGTTGACATTTTCAAAGCTAGTTAACCCATTTGATACTGTTCCTTCACCGGTTATCTTTCCACATGTCTTATCACCTCCAAAAGCTACATTTCCTCCATGTTTGCTCTTAAAAACCTGAAGGAGGAAACAATTGCCAGTCATATGTCGGGAGCATCCACTGACAACATACCATATGCTGTCAGCCTTTCTATGATGTCCCTACACAAGCAAATAAATTAGTTACATAGTGCAACCCAAGTCAAGATCGTATTGGGTTTTTCGTCTTTTCCCATAACATAAATTTCTTCTAAAATCGCATTGTCTGCTGGTTTAGAGACTCTAGGCACACTAGATTTCCTTTGAATGTTTTTGGCTCTATCTAGAGAAGTACTTTGAGTTCGTCTCCTTTGAATGCCAGTGTTTGTTTGTTCTCTGTTCTGAGACTTTTGTCTCCTGTTTGATTGTTTAAAGTTGTCAGAAAAATGTTTTGTCATTGTTTAGAACCACCTTTTGATGAGGAGTTTGTCTTGGTACTCCTACTTTGCTCATATTAGGAACAACTGTTTGTTTCTCAGTTGGTTTCTCAACTTGAGGCTGTATGTTTTGCATTTTGTTTTTCTTATTGAGAAAACAGTTAGCAGTGCTATGATTGTTCCTTTTACAAATTGAACAATAGTTATGAAAAAGGCAAGATTCAGTACTGTGATTGTTCATATTACAGTACTTGCAATATTGACCATATTTACATTTGTCAGGACTATGAGTGTATTGATCACGCCATTCACAGTATGGTAAATTTGCATTGCCTTGTTTGGTTATAACTTTTGATTTTAAATTTGATTTAAAAGGAATATCAAAAGGTGTTGTTTGTTTTTGCTGAATTGGAGCTTTTCCTTTCCCTTTGTTTGTTTTATTAGTAGAGGCAGTGGAAGTTTCAGCTTTTCTTCCACCTAAGCAGATGTCAAATCCTTTTGTCTTCTTTGTTTGCTTGGTTGGTGTATCAACAACACTTGAAACTTTTGCGGTTTTAGGAAATAGTTGATCCGACTCATCATCCAATAAATCAATCATCATCATCTGTTGTTTTTTCATCAAATTCATTATTTTCTCGATAAAAATTTGTTGGTTTGATATGTGAAGTTGCTTGACTTTTAACAAGTTTTATCAAAGGAGTTTTTTATATTGATGCTGATTTTGATGATAATGATGATGATTCTTTTGAATCATTAGTCCTGTCATGTGGGTCAAGAGACTCACCCTTTTTGTTTGTCATTGATTCAGGTAATGGAATATAATTGTCATTATAAGGTGGATTCGCCTTATTATATCCTAAACCTGAATGGTCTTTAAAAACCCTTTATTGAGCAAGAACTTCTTCAAAGTTATTGTTGCTCACTTGAAATTTCTGAAGCTTCACTTCAGTTTCAGCTTGTATGGTTTTTGACTGAGTCAAAGATTTAGGGAGTTTCTCAACTTGAGCTGTAAGTGATTGTTTTTCAGACATTAATTTGTCCAAATCATTTTGTAATGAAAGTATTTTGATTCCATAGTGTTTTTGTTTTGATTTAAGACTTTCATTCAAAATCTTTGTTTCAATTACTTTCTTAGAAAGTTTGTCTGCATGTTCTCTGTATCTATTGACTTCATCACTACATGCCTGTGTACACAGGTTTTCCCTCAGCTCTTTTGGGATTTTAGAGATCTTATCTTCTATATATATACCATGAGTGCATGATTAGGAGATTGAATCTCAGCCTTGTACATGCTCTAATCACACTCACCATCTTGTTTGTTAATCATGGTTGATGATTTTGAGTGTTGATTTGGGCTATACCGTGTGAGTTGAGGTGGAGTTGGTGCAGCAGGGATGCTAATGGGATATGGAACTTTTCTATTTGAATGGTACCTGCTTTATGTTTGCGTTTGATTGTTGGTTCTGTCGACTCTTGGTTGTTGGCATTCTCTTAAGAAATGTCCATATAGTTTTGAATTGTAGCATCTCACCTTTGTCTTGTCAAAAACCTTTTTGATTGTTGGTTGGTTTTCTTATCCATGCTCAACCCTATGTTTCTTTGCAGAAATCTTTTTGATCTATAGGCAATCATTTCCATAGACCATAAAAGATCCATTTCTTCAACCGTGTCTGGTGGTAATTCATCCAAGTCTTGTTGGATGATCTGTGATGGTGTGAGGTTAGCACCCAAGTAAGCTTCAAAGCTTGTGGAGAAGGTTGCATAGGTTGCCTTCTGCTATTCACTTTGCAGAAAGTTATGAGAGCATCCATGGGTTTCTTAAATTTATGTATGTTTTGAGACTTTTGATGTTGTTGTTTCTTGGAAAGCATGATGATGTTGATGTCTTTTGCTTTATGGTATTGCTTCATGAGGAGCATGAACACCAGTCTTCTTTGATTTCTATTTGTTGTTGGATGATTCGGGAGCAAATAAGAAGGAAGTTCCACTTGAATCTAGAAATTCTTCATCTTCATGTTCTCTAGTGCATGTGAAGAATGCACTATCTGTTTGTTGAAGTTCCTTGAACTTGTATGATTCCACATGTCTCATAGTGTTGTTGTTTCTGGATCTTTCATCTAGTTCTAGTGCTTCAACTTTAGCCACTAGAGCATCTAGAGATAATGCTTCAAGATCCCATGTTGATTTCATTATTGACACTGACTGAGTCCAGCTCTCAGGCTGTGTGTGCAACATCTTTTTGTTGATCTCCAGATACTCATATTTGAGACCATAAACAATCATCTCATTTACTAGATGAACAATTTTGTGAAGCTATTGTGGAATTGATTCTCCTTGAACATGGTTGAAGGTCTCATATTAGGTCCTCAAGTTTTCCTTTTTGATTTCCCTTATCTCCTCACTACCTTCACACATAGTGTGAAGTACCTTCCAAAGTTCATGTGTTGTTTTGAAATTTTCAAGCCTTGTCAAAATTTCAAATGGCAAAGTCATTGCCAATATGTTGTATGCTTTCATGTCTATTTTCACCTTCTTGAGTTCATCACTAGTTACACTTGTCAAGCTCACTAGATTTTGTTTGTTGCAATCTGGACCAAGAGTCACATGAATGTATGGTCCCACGGTTATGGATGTCCATAAGTCCTATAACACCCGAAATTTCTAGTCAAAAAAAAAGGAAAAAAAGAAAAGAAAAAGAAAATAATAAGAAAAGAAAAGAAAAAGTATCTTGAAGGAAAGTAAAATGAACAAAAATGGAGGGGGGCTTTTTGTAAAAGTATAAAAGTCAAATTACTTTTTTATATTATGGGTATGGCCGCCCATAATATGTTTCACCAGCTGCTTTTGTCGACCAAAAGGAAAAGAAGAAGAAGAAGATCACAGTTCTTCAGTTCTAGAGAGAGAAAGCAGCTGATCTTGGCCTAGGTAAGTAAATTTTGCATAATTGGTTCGGTTTTATTTGGTGTTCTACCATAAAACCGAGTTTTAGATGTTATTATATGTTTATGTGTGTTCGGGTTATGTTTTCTTGGTGTCTAGGTGTTAGTGTAAGACCCCGTTCCGGAGCACCTCACACTTGGACTATCATTGCAAATAACACATAAAATACATTTAATTAAAACATCACAGCAGAATAATTCAAAACCATTTCATATATTAATGACAGCTTTTGCAAAATAATACAATGTAGTTAACTGTTAAAAAATATCATAATTTGCATTACATCATAAAAACGTCATTGTTATACAAATGGATGCCATCCCAAAAAATGCCAAGTAGCTTCCCGTGCCATCCTCAGCAACAATCACATGCCAACTGAAAAATACATAAAAGTCAGCGTTGCTGAGTGAATTCTAGTTTTATATGTATCAAAATACCTTTCTATTACATACTTTTGCTTATGTATACGGTCACACATCATACGTACATTCAAACAGTGTTCATTGTTTATTTCGTTCTTTCATACTTTCATTATTATCTTTCCTCATCGTATTCATACTTTCATTTCATTCTTTTTATTAGCATTCGCTTTCGTATACATACTTTCATTTCATGTTTTTCATTAACATTCTCTTTCGTATACATTCTTTCATTTCATACATTACACTATCTCTTACTTTCATTCTCATACTTTCGTATCGTACGTTACATCATTCTTTTATTGTTCTTACTTTCTTTTCGTACATTACGTCATTCTTTTACTTTCATACGGATCGATGTACAATACCCCGAACATTGTGCACGAAGCTGATGCTGGGCCTGTGGTAATTAAATCACGAACATTGTGCATGAAGCTGACCCAGTCACCTAGGACAAGTCATCTCACCCTTTCATTCAGACCAATTGGCAATACCCCGAACATTTTGCACGAAGCTGACCTAGTCACCTAGGGCATACCACAAAGGTCTTGTCAATCTCAATGATTGACGCTGCATGCATCCTTCGGGTTATTAAAACCGCACACAGTTGAGCTAACGAAAACATGGTCGTGCACCTCCTTTCTATTCGCTTGCAAGCCATTCTTTCATTCATTACGTTTTACTTCTCATCTTTGTTATCTTTCACTTTATTACGTTATTCTTTACATTCATTTATACATTTGTCATACTACGTAAAGTAATAACATAATATTTTAACGTAGTTATAATATAATATAAATACGTTTGAATATCATGAAAAGATAACACATTATGCATACCATACATCAATCATACATACTATAACCCTAGACCATCATATAATCATACTTAAAATAGGTAATCATAGCCCATGGGTCAAACCAAAGTCAAACCCTACAAATTCTAGATTTCTAAAAATCCAGGAAATTTTCTAAGTCTTACGCGCATGGGTACTATGCAGGCGCATGGACACGATGCAGGCGCACGGGCACTATGCAGGCGCATGGCCTTCTGGGCGCATGGGAACACTTAGGCGCATGGAAAGGTTCTGGGCGCATGGGCACTATTAGGGCGCATGGCCCAACACTTGGTCATTCTGGGCAAATTCCAGGCGCATGGCTACTATTTGGGCGCATGGTGTTTTGGGCGCATGGGGAACACTTAGGTAGTTTGACCGTTGGGCGCATGGGCTACTATTTAGGCGCATGGGCAACCAACTCACCCTAATCAACACAATCTCAGTCCCAATTTAGATCTAACCAGTTCTAGTCTCAGTTCTTACACTCTAAGCAACAAGACACATTTATAACACAATCATAACATCATATTCACTGAAAACATACACCCACCCACATACACATTCGCACATACATACGGGTATATACACCCATTTGTAAAAAC
Source organism: Flaveria linearis (assembly GCA_024085815.1). Classification (NCBI taxonomy): domain Eukaryota; kingdom Viridiplantae; phylum Streptophyta; class Magnoliopsida; order Asterales; family Asteraceae; genus Flaveria; species Flaveria linearis. The sequence continues at coordinate 82,543,498 of CM044002.1, read as the reverse complement.
ATACTTACATGCATTTTCCAGCCCGAAAATCAGTAAAAACATATAAAAGTGGGGTTCTAGAACTCACCTTATGCAACTTTCATGTATGACTCCTTCAAACTCGAATGCAATTGAGTTCGACCACCTAGACACCCACCAGAACATACACCCGAACACAAACAAACACATAAGCATAAGACCGAGGCTAGAACTAGCCAAGAACAACTTAAAAACACTAAGTCTTACCTTAAACTCGGTTTCTTCTTGTTCTTCTTCAAGAAATCCGAAGCTTCTGCTTTCTCTCTCAAAAATCGGAATGCAAAAGTGACGTGAAGAGCATTATGGGCGGGCATGCCCACTTTTGTACAAAATAATATTATAATTTTATACCTTTTACACATTTAACCCTCAACTTGGGTTAAATTTCATCTCCTCCCTTTTTTCCGTTTTATTCTTTATGACACAAATTTTTAAAGTATCCGGGTGTTACTGTTAGGAGTATCAAGACTTCTCAAATTTGAAAGAGTGGTGTTTGGAGGCAGTCGAGGTGAGTTTCTAGACCTGGCTTTTACTTGTTTTAAACATGTTGGGGTTGAAAATGCATGTAAAACAATTTTACAAATGTTATGTATGTTAACCGTATGATGTATGTATGACTGTTTATGTTTTAGGAATTGTGAAGTTGTTATTCATGGTTAGAAGGCTAGAATTGTAAGTTGTGAAGTTGTTATTCATTTTTACAAATGTTATGTATGTTAACCGTATGATGTATTCATGTTATTCATGAGGCTGGAAAATTGACTTAGAAAGTCTAAGTGAGGCTCATGCGCCTAAACAGTACTCCCATATGCCTGAACAGTACCTCATGCGCCTAAATATTTCCTTAGAAATACCAAGTGTATGATCATGCGCCTGAACAGTAGTTCATACGCCTAAGTATTTTGCCCAGAAGCCTAAGTATTGGGGTCATGCGCCCCAATAGTGTCCATGTGCCTAAACTTTTCTCAGACGCCTAAGTATAAGCTCATGCACTTGAACAGTACATGCGCCTAAAAGTTAGGCTGAAAATACCTAATGTAGAGTTCATGCACCCAAATAGTGCTGATGCGCCTAAGCAGGGCTCATGCGCCTGCATAGTGCCCATGCGCCTGGACACTTAGAAATTTTTTTGAAATTTTGGAAAAAATCAAAATTTTAGGGTTTGACCCTAGTTTGACTTGTGAATTATATTTGTCTATTTTATGCATGAATATGTGTTGTTTTTATGTTCCATAATAAATAGTATCATGGGACTTTAAGTTGTGTGTTTATGATCGTAAACGTAAAGTATTATCATTAAAGAAAGTTCAAAAATTAATGATAATGAAAGTGGAACATAAAGAACGAATGAATGAAAAGTCTTGCAAGTAAAATAAAAGGAGGTTCACAACTTAATGAGAGTTGCTAGCTCAACTGTGTGTAATATAGCATGCGATTTTGGCTAACCCATGAGGGTTCACACACAGGGGGGTCAGTTTTGGTGACTGATCCATAGTACAAAATAGGATCCTTGTCACTTTACCTTGAGAATGAGGCGGCAGTGTGCCGGGAATAAGGTGGCTATATGCCCAACTATAGGGGTAAAGATATGACAGGATCTAGAAACAGTGAAAGATAATGATAAAGTACGACTAATACGTGCGACAATGAATGATGAATAAGGTTATACCTTGTTGTATGTATGATGAATGCTCACATACAAAAGTAAAGAATGTATTTTATGAATAATAGTATTTTCATATATGAACTGTATAAAGTATTTTAACACTTTAAAACTAGAACTCACTCAGCAACGCTAACTTTTAAGCATTTTCAGGTGGCAGGTAATCATTGCCGAGGATGGCACGAGGGTGGAGCTCCTCGGCAAGGCAAGACCGACATCCATTCACGTATAATAATGTTTTTGTTTTGTAATGCAATTAAATGATGCTTTTGTAACTTAAACAATGTTGTATTGCTCAACAACAGTGATTATAAATGAAATGCATGATTTTTTGTTAATGTAATTCTGCTGCTTAATCCTATAAAATGTGTATTGTTTTATATAATAATGCGATGATTGTCCAACTGTGAGGTCATCGGGAACGGGGCCTTACAAGTCCGGGTCTTGGAAGATAATCCAATTTCTGAACATAATATTCAATTGTTTGAAATCAGCTTTGTTCTTCAGTCTTGATCGTTTAAGACCACTGTTTGTTCTTGAAATTTCATCAGACATGTTTGTTAAATTTTAACTTAACAGTTTAATTCAAATTTGACTGAATATTTAGCTCGGTGCTAAATTTGATTTTATCCTAAAGTCACTAGGATTTGTTTGATGTTTATGACACTTTTAATTGTTTACTGAATAAAGGAAATTAATTAATTACTTAATTAATGTCACCGTTAAATCTCGGTTGAACAAAAGGAATATTCTATTAAGAATGTCACAATCAATCAAGATAGTCAAAACCCTTTAATGAATCCGGTCAAAAAGTCAAAACCTTATAAGCAAATAAATTTATTTAAAAAGTTAACTTTTGTGGATCAAAAAGTAAATTTTTAGAAAATTCAAAAGAAGAATGTGTTTCTTCTTTGATTTTGAATGTTTAACCGACACAATCATCGAAGATTATGATGGTTTTAATGATCAAAAACTAGGGTTTTCCTAGGGTTTTTGCCTGCTGTTATAACTTTAACAAAAATAATAATCGGTTTGTTGTTTGAAGATGTTGAATTGCCTGATTTAAGTGTAGACCAACTCAAATATGATATTTAAATACAATGAATGGATTCAAAGTATTCAAATGAGTGTTTGTATGATGAAAATCGATAAAACAATACTTATGTACTGTTTTATCAAGAAAGCTTGAATAAACCGATGAGGTTTTACGAGTTTTGCGATGAACACGTATGAAAATAGTGTATGAATGATGTTTTGCGCTTTAAGCACACATATTCTTCAATAAAATTCACAAAGACAGATTATCAAATCATGTTTTAAGCATATGATGTATGTTTGTAGTAGAAGAAGGAGTTTGTGTTGATTTTCAGCTTGAAGTGTATATTTTGAAGCTAATGAACCACATATATCATGTTGTTGAATAAGAGGATTGAAAATCAGTTATTTGATTTGAGCCAAAGCTCTGATACCACCTAATGAAATCAAAGACACTTTTGATGTTTTAAACTTGTTAAAAACAAGAACAAGCATAAGTGTATGATTTCCCCGAGGATCTTTTCTAATCTCTCAACAAAGATAACAACCAGGTTGTTATATTATATTCAACAAACAATAATCATGGTGTGGAAACCCATGATTAGAGTTATGATATAAGTGTGTGCTAGTGTGTATGATTGGTAGTGATTGAATGCTTGGATGATAGTAACTACTTGATTGTATTGATTTGTTCAAAAGCTTACGAAGATTGTGCTATTTATAGCCTATACAGATAGCTACATACAATTACAAAAATGCCTTTATCAAAACAAAATTACATAAAAAAACCTAAGTCTATGTTAGACTGTCCAATGTGGATGCTAAGTTGTCTGCTGTGGATGATGAATAAGCAACCCGCTGTGTCTTGGATGCTGTCCGCTATGAACATTTGTTGTATGCTTGTCTTGTTAGTTGTCCGTTGTGGAGTGTTCATCCGTTGTGGATTGTACATCCGCTGTGGCTTGTTCATCAGTTATGGACTTTGTTCATCCACTGTGTGTGATTGTTCATCCGTTGTAGACACTTGGAAGTTGTTCTTCATTCACTGTGTAGATTTGGTCATCCACTGTGGGTATTTCTTCATCCACTGCCAACACTTGTCAAACTTGTCATAGATTTGTTCATCCGCTTCAGTTGAAGTGTCAAGGGGCTGGGATGCCATGGTTGAGGTTTGAATGATGTAGTCACTTGGTGAAGTGAGAGCCTCTTCCATATAGATCTCCTAAACATGTTTAGGGAGATCCACTTCAGTAGTGGGTGGATGATATAGACTAGACATGGAAGAGGCAGGAGTACTCATCTCTCCTTGAGCAGGGGTGGGGAAGAGAGACTCATGATACTTACTTAAGCCCATGTATTCATCATCACAGAGCTCTAGGTTAGGTATTGGTTGGTTAAGATGTAGAGGCTGGGGATGGTAACTTTCCTCTGATAATTACTCACTATAGTTTTGAGACTATGAGTGAAGGCTTAAGGTTATTGGGGTTGTGAGCTCATCAGGCTGAGCATGAGGAACCTCAGTATTGATCATTGGTGAGATGTGAGCCGTTTGCTCCTCAGGGGAAGTAGGAGCTTGAGTGTCCACTTCCTCCTGTATGGGTGGTGATATGGGGGCCTGTACAAGGGGTTTGGTTCGATTTTCTTTTATAGGCGATCATTATTTGTGGCTGTGTGGGTTGTTCAGAAGTAGAAGGTATGGGTTCAATACTAGCTGGTGCTGCTAGGTTGTCACATTAAGTAACGAGCTCTAATATTTTTGGGACAAGGGTTGTTTCTACCCTTGAGAAGCCCACAGTAGACTTTCTCATAGTCTTAAAGATGTCAGGCTTTATCTATCCCAATTTCAGAACATTATCTGTGCCCCTTGACAATGAGCACAATTCACAGTTAAGAATGTGCTGGACATATCTAGGTGTAACAACCCCTCCTTAATCCTAAGATGAGTAAATGGCTTATGATACATCTCTAAGTAGGCATTTGACTAAGCCATGCTCCTGAACAATGCCCATGCGCCCGAAGAGTGTCCATGCGCCCGAACAGTGCCCATGCATCCGAACAGTGCCCATGCGCCCTAACAGTGCCCATGCGCCCTAACAGTGCCCATGCTTCCTAACAGTGCCCATGCCTAAGTCCTGGGTGTCCCAGCAGTGCTCATGCACTTAAACAGTTGTCATGCACCTAAGTCCCAGGCGTCCTAACAGTTGTCATGCGCCTAAACAGTTGTCATGCACCTATGTCCCAGGCGTCTCAACAGTTGTCATGTGCCTAAATAGTTGTAAAGCGTCTAGAATTTTTCTTATGTATTCGATTATATATTCAACTTTTGATTAATTTTCATGTTTGTTTAAACCCAATGATAGTAATTAAATAATTTAGAGTTTAGTATTTGACTAGACACTATCCTTTGTATGATTATTAGAGACTAATAAGGATCTTTCAACACCTAAACAAATTCGGATGATATGGGTATCCATAACATCCGCGGTTCAATAAACAATAATAATAATAGATTTCAAATAAAACACTTGATACAATTTTCTTCTCGGCCGCCCAAACCCACCAACCAAAAAAACATTCTGTGAAACCCCAAAAACCACTTTAATACCCCACCAACCAAAAAACATTCTGTGAAACCCCAAAAACCACATTAATACTCCACCATTCTCTCTTTTCAATACATGCAAATATCACATTTCACTCTTTCTCTCAGACTCTCTCTCACTCTTTCTCTCAGAATCACTCTCAACTGAAAAACACATACACAAACACTCCACAACTCTCTCATTCCTAAGAACCAGGAGTTCCATCCTTGTTTCAAAGATCATAAGCTCCTTCAAGCCTTCTAACCGTTGGGTTTGTTGGACCTTTAACATTGTTGTTTAACCATTTAAACAAGAAAACGCAGCGGAATAATAGAGGCCACCCTTAGATCGACGATAAACCTTTTTATCGATGCAGCTTCCCAAGCTACTAATGAGGCGGCTATGTATTCGTATTCTGTAGTGGACAATGCTACCCCATTCATAATGGAGATATACCCCGATTATGATCGAGAATCATCTCGATCAGTTTGGAAACTCGCATCCGTGTAACCCTTTACAACGAGTTCCTCTTTATCAGATCCGTATATTAGAAACATATCCTTAGTCCTCCTAAGGTATTTCAATATACTTTTAACAGCCATCCAATGACCGTTACCTGGATTCTGCTAATATCTACTTGTCATGCTTAATTCGTATGACATGTCCGTTCTAGTGCATATCATCGCATATATGATGGATCCTATAGCAGACGCATATGGGATGTCCTTCATACGATCTTGCTCATCCTTTGAGCTTGGACATTGAGATGTACTTAATACTGTCCCTTTTTGAACAGGTACCATACCTTTCTTAGAGTTTTCCATCTTTCACCTTTTAAAGATTTTATCAATCTATGCAATATGGTTTAGACCTATCAACCGCCTCGATCTATCCCTATAGATCTTTATTCCCAAAATATAGGCGGCTTCACTGAGATCTTTTATGAAAAAACAACTTCCAAGCCAGGTTTTAACACCTTCCATGGTTGGATTGTCATTTCCAAATAGTAGTATGTCATCAACATACAATACTAAGAATGTGATTACACTCCCACTAGCCCCTTTATACACACAAGCCTCATCAGCATTCTTGATGAAACCAAATTTCTTGATCTCTTCATCAAAATGTTGATTCCAACTTCTCGATGCTTGTTTCAATCCATAGATTGATCTCTTTAACTTGCATACTTTATTAGGATGCTTTGGATCGATAAAACCTTCAGGCTGAACCATATGGACAGTCTCTTCGAGATGTCCATCAAGAAAGGTGGTTTTGACATCCATTTGCCAAATCTCATAATCATAATGAGAAGCAATGGCAAACAATATCCTAATAGACTTTAGCATTGCCACAGGCGAGAAGGTTTCATCATAGTCAACCCCTTGAGTTTGAGTGAAACCTTTTGCTACAAGTCTTGCTTTATAAGTATCCAAGTTTCCATGCATATCTGTTTTCTTCTTGAAAACCCACTTGCATCCAACCGGTTTGGAGTTAAGTGGAGGGTCAACCAATTCCTAAACTTGGTTGTCATACATGGATTGCATCTCTACGTTCATGGCTTCCAGCCATTTGTCACAATCCAAATTGGACATTGCATCATGGTATGTAGTTGGCTCATCGGAGGCAACCACATAGCATCCATCCATGAAAAATCTATATTTTTCAGGTGGAGTGCAAATTCTACCAGATCTGCGAACGTTTTGTGTGTATCGATCAACCTCTTGATCATCATCAACAACCTCTTATTGATAGCTAGTGTCAACCAAACGTGTATCGGCTTGTGGATCTTGATCCTCATCAAATTCCACTGTTCTATGCGTCATTCCTTCCATAAGGAACTTGGCTTCCAAGAACTCTGCCCTTCGAGCAATAAATTCCTTTTGCTCTGTTGGATCAAAGAAGTAGTATCCTATACAGTCTCTGGGATATCCAACAAATATACACTTAGTGGATTGACTTTCCAATTTGTTTTGGGTGTTAAGCTTAACATAAGCTTCACAACCCCATACCTTTAAATATGATAGCGATGGAACTCTTTCCATGCCATATTTCAAAAGGTGTCGAATCCATTTTCTTGGTTGGGCCATATTCAAAATACGAGCCGTGGAGAGTAGTGCGAAACCCCAAAATGATAGAGGTAGTGAGCTTATAGCCATCATAGATCGAACCATATCCAATAGGGTTCGGTTTCTCCTTACAGACACACCGTTATGTTGTGGTGTTCCGGGAGGAGTAAGTTGTGAGACAATCTTACAACTTCTTAAAGGATGCTGAAAAGCCTCACTTAGGTATTCACCTCCTCTATCTAAACGAAGAACTTTGATAGTTCTATCGAGTTGATTTTCTACTTCATTTTTGAAGATTTTGAACATTTTAAAAGCTTCATGTTTATGTGTCATCAAGTACACATAACCATAGCGATTGTAATCGTAGGTAAAGGTAATGAAGTATCTTTCACCATTCCTTATCATTGTCTTAAAAGGACTACATGCATCCGAATGTATGATTCCTAATAAGTCTTTTGCCCTCTCGTTAGTACCACTAGAGAGCGACTTGGTTATCTTACCTTGTAAACAAGATTCACACTTATCAAATGAATAAAATTCATTTGTTTTCAAAAGACCATTCTTTTGAAGTGTTTGAATCCGATTCTTGTTTATGTAACCAAGATGACAATGCCAAAGATAAGAATCACTTAAACTCATTTTAAGTTTCTTGGTGTATGATTGGTATAATATGTTATTATAGGATGAATCATCATGAAACAATTCATAAATACCATTAAAAGGCATAGCCTTGAAATATTATACATCATCCATATAAACATAAATACCATCGTTTACAAACTTTAAATCATAACCATATTGATTTAAACGGGAAACTGAAATTATGTTCCTAGTCAAACTAGGAGCATACAAAATGTTTTGAAAAACAACTTCCAAACCATTTGAAAGTTTCAAAACATAGTCTCCTTTCTTAAAGTGCTTATTAATTTTGAACCCTTGCAACAGATTGCAAATGTGAGTTCCACACCCGGTATCCAATACCCATGTGTTTAAAGAAATAACATCTAAATCAATATGGATCATGAAAGTTGTGCTTGAGGTTTGCCCAGCATCCCTCTTATTTCTCAACTCTTTGAGATAGGTTGGACAATTCTTTTTCTAATGTCCTATCTCACCACACTCAAAGCATGGATCGTTTTGCATTACCTTAGGCTTCATAAGCTTAGGGTTTGGAGTTTCCGCTTTAACCTTCCCTTTCCCTTTGATGTGCCCCTCTCCTTTGGCAACATTAGCCTTAGGATCGGGAATGGCCCCTTTTCTATTGCCTCTCTCATTGATCGAGAGAACAGGTAGAACCTTTCTACCCATCCTCTTCTTAACTGTTTTGAGCATTGCGTAAAGCTCACCAATGCTCTTGTCCCATCCGTTCATATTGTAATTCATTATGAACGTCTCAAACTTTTAGTTAGGCCATTAAGGATCAAATCCGTGGCCAACTCCTTTGAGATAGGACAGTTAAGCCTTTTGAGGCGATCAATGTAGCTTTTCATCTTAACTACATAAGATGATACCGATTGGGTTTCTTCCATGTGACACGCATGAAGCGCTCGAACCGTTTCGAAGCGCTCTACCCAAGGTTGTTGAAGGAACATTTCCTTCAATTGGGTAATCATGTCATATACCCCATGATGCTCCAAGTCCTTTTGGAGTTTAGGAATCATGGTTCCCAACATGAGGCAGGATACCTGCATGGAATCCTTAGTATACTGAAGCCAATCATTATAGGCCTCAACATCCTCGGGGTAGGGTTGGTCAGTAGTAGGATCGTCAAGGACATAGGCTCTTCAAAATAGTTCTCAGTGATAGGGTATGGACGGTCGGGGTGGTAGCATTATTGTTTGTGGCCATTCTACAAAATTTACAAAGTTCTTATTAGTATTTCTGAAAAATTACATTTTAATCATTAATACCCTTTATTTCTCATAGACAATTAATACTTAAAATCTAGAATCCAACGTTACATTCAAATAATGGTTAGGTGACCTTTATCCCATTATTTAAATTAACAAGGTAGTCAACATTTGACAATTGCAACCTTTTGCAACTTCTAGCCTTTATGGGATCGGTTAAACATCTTATGTTTGGTTGGCATGTTTAATCCCATCAACATCATTGTACGCCATGCTTCGGTGACCCTATGCACATGGTTTCCAATTCAAGTCGTCCTACTTACACACACATGTGAGTTTTCACATACAAGCGGTTAGGTGACCTTTATCCCACAAGTACGTTAGACTCACCTCAAACACACAAGTTCCCTACAAGTGGTTAGGTGACCTTTATCCCACAAATAGTTCTCAAGTGATTCGACTGTCGTGTAAAAGGATGGTGTTAAACTTGTTTCCAAAAGGGATTAAGTTTCCATTAATTCTAGTCTTTGAAAACTCTATGTACCTTGTATTTGTATGCTTTCAAAAACATGGTACCCTATGGTTCTTCCTTTTGATAAAACCCATTTATTAAAATCATTAATCCTTTTAAAAACATTTTATTAATCACTTAATGATTTGGAACCATAAATTTTCAGCTTGTTTTGTTTGTTAATTAGTTTGTTATGCATATCCAAATATCCAACAATCATCCAAAATTAAACAAATCAAACAAGCACAACCAAACAATCACAAGTGCACAACCATAGCCACTAAGTTGACCACACTTGTTTGCCATCACAAGTGTTGTCATAAGGTCATTCCTAAGGGTTTAAAATTGACACATCAAAGTGTCCATGAACTCCCACTTGAACCCGCATCCGTATGCTTTAAGTGTCCATGTCTTTTGTGTCCTTGCTTTTGGGTCTTCATCTTGTGCATCTTCTTTTAGAAAATTATATTCTAATACAATTTTCTAATAAAAGAAATGCACCTATTCTATTTATTACATAACCAAATGAATAAACAAATTACAACTCAAATAGAAACACAAAAGAAATTATTACAACCCATAAAGAATGAATACAACCAACATGACAAGATTACAATCAACCAAATCCAAAACACACATGGTCAAGGCTATGTTATGCACTAATATATCTATCCATATTCATCATTTCAAGAACCAAAATGAACCCCATTTGACCCTAAATTTTCAGCCAACATAAACCAAGAATTTAGGGTCTTTTGTCCAAACAAAAACCATAATCAACCACTTGATATCTTTCTTTCAAGGTTTAATCATAAGCATGTAAGATATAAGCTTGAAAGGTTGGGGATTCATCATAACATCACAAAAAGCCCCTATTAGGTTGTTTAAGTCCTATAAAACCAATTTTACAAGGACAAATGAAGCTAGTCATCCACATATCCGGCTCTAGATGCCAATGTTGGGTTTGTTGGACCTTTAACATTGTTGTTTAACCATTTAAACAAGAAAACGCAGCGGAATAATAGATTAATATAACGTTATAATCTGAAAATCAAAAGTTCATAACTTTTTTTCAACAAACCCAAAATCATAAGGATCATTTATATGTGTTTGAACTAGCTATCAACAAGAAATAACAACCGAAACAACATCAACAAACTACCTTTGTAGGCTGCTGAAAACGTGAGGTTAGAGCTGCTGAAAATCGTGATTTTTGATGAAGGAGCTGTTCTTGAATGGCCAAAACACCAAGGAGAGGTGTCCTTAAGCATCCATACCCACAAGCATCATGCAAACACCTTGTTGCTAGGATTTGAACACCAATTTCGAACCAACAAGAGCTGAAAATCCGAATTTTCAGCTATGTTTCTTCAAGAAGGTAGAGAGAAAACCCATGTTCTTGATAATCCTTTGCATGTATGAGAGAGAGGGAATAGAGTGTGTGTGTTTTCAAAGATGGGATAGTTTCAAGACAAATGAATTCCCCCTTTTCAAAGGGGGGCGGCCGAAGTGGGACAAGGGGGTTTTTTTGCCCCTAAAATTTTGTCTTTTATTTTTAACTAGCCATCTTGTTAAATTATAAAATTAACCCTTTTAATTTTATAACTTATGCACACTTTGTGATGTTACTTAACTAATTTAAATAACATTACAAATAATATTCTTAAACAAAATATCCCTATAAGTTGTTCCATCTCATATGCAAGTTATTTAGAAAACCCATTTTCTAAATTGGTGTCTTTATTCAATTTCATGATCATATCATCAATTAAATATTTATTGGTGTTCGCTAAGCTTGTTATTGGGTATGACCCGACTTGGATCATGACGTACTAACCACATCAATGTTCTATGTGTCTTGGGCATAAGGAATCCAACACTAACTACCTCAAACATCACAAACAATGTAAAATGTAAGTGTCATTGTACCCCTATGAACTAAATTTTAACATATTCACCTTTATCTTACTCCGAACCATACTCTCATTGTTCTAACAGAAAGCTTGTTGCCATAACCTTGTAATTGTGGACTCAAACTTCACTAAAGGTACTATCCCATGTAAACCCGTGAATCTAGGGGTTGGTATACAAGGCTCCACCTTGAAAACCCTCTTACTTATGTGTTATTGCGCCATCTATCATCTTGAATTGTAAACCCTCCCAACCAAAGTTAAAACCTGCTTTAAAACAGTAAGTGAATATTATTATAATCTGATTTTAAAACTACAATAATAATTAGGAGATGTTTGGGCACGATTTATAGGGTTACACAAGTGTAAACGGTGTAAATTATCAAGTATATACAACATATATGTGATACATAGTAAACCCGAGAATGATGATGCATTTTTTAGTAGTTTAGTGATGATTAAATGGTGGTAAACTTGTGACGGAGGCTGAAAATGTCAAAAGAATGGTATATTAGGCAAAACAAGTTTGTTCGGGGACCCGAAAAATAGAAATAATTCAAGAAATGTCATAACATGAAAAACCTAGAACTTAGAATTTTTTAGGCCCTAGAATAATTATTTTAGTAATACAAATTAAATTAGATGAATTTTTGGGTTAATAGGTAATTTCTATGAATTTAATTAACAAAGGTAAATGTAAACTGAGGGAATTTTAGATAAGATCTTGGAAATAAAATGAGAAGCCTAAAATCTATTAAAGTCATATTATTTCATAAAGATAGAGACTCTAAATTTAGAATTTGGTTGTAATTAAAAGACTTGAAACTAGATGCTTAAAATTGATGGTTTTACCATAACCGGTAACTAGAAACTTGTGTTTTAAACTTCACAAGGTAAGATTTGAAATTCTGGAGTTCAAACAGGCTCTAATAGGCTATAAAGTTGTTAACTTGAGGGGCCAATGTGTAAATTCTGCATTTTAACCAAATTTCAGCAACCTCGTGACTAGAAACTAATATTTAACTTATTAATATGTTAAAAAAATTTATAAGAACCATAAAACTTGACATACACATACCAAAACCCTAACTTTCCTAAAAAGAAAAATTTTTGACGTAAACTTCTAAGAAATAAGGCCACGCACTCCTTCAACCATAAACATGCATTTAATTACACTTCCAATAATCTAAGAATCTATAGCTCATTACTTGAATCATGATCATAGGATGCTAGGACTTGAAACTTTCTGTGACTAAGGAACCTGTTGATACTAAGGTGAGGTCTTGTGTCCCCTTTTTATTATTGCTTTGGGGATGATGCATGTTCTTTTGAACTAAAACTTTTACTGTGCTATTTTATGATGCTTATGTTGTGGATAATGTTGATACCTGCTTATACTTGAATCATAATCATTAATTCTTTTGTGAACCGCTTGTTTTATGGGTAGATCTACTTGGGGAATCCCCCACACACAGTGCCTTCCTTGTAGGAAGGGTACCCCACTGAGATCCTGAGCGATTATTTGTGGCATGTGACAGGTTTCTGTAAGATACTATGGTGGACCATTCGGCAGGTATGATACACTGTTTGGGGCCCAGTTCTCCCTTCGAGGTTAACCGGTATAATTATAACATTAGAAGAGGCTAGCCGGGACTGAGTGCAGGGTTGATTGTGACCCCACAACAGTGTTGCTTGATTTTAAACTTTAACTTATGGACTTTTAGGAGTCCTTTTTGTTTTAAAACTTTAAGCACTTGAACTCACTAACTTTTTAGTTGACACAAAACTTTTTAAGCATGTTTCAGGTAACCTTTGATGGAGGTCTAGCTTGACTTAGAGGACTTATGGATGACCTAGCACCCTGACCTCATGGCATTATTGATTTCAAACTTAAACGTTTAGATAATTTGTATTGGATGTTACTTAAAACTATGTACACTTGTGTTGAAACAATTTTGTTGTAACTGGGCTTTAGTATAGTCCCGGATTTATTTAAACCTATGTAATGCCATGTGATTTCTCTACTTGCATGCTATTATGATGGTTTGTTTCCGTTTCCATGTATGTTGCACCCTCCTTGGGCCCCTGGTATGACACTAGGAAATATGTAATATTCTAAGGAGTACAAGTTTGCAAGTAAATTAGTATATACAAATTGAGAACACCTGAACTTAACCCCTTGATCTATCCTAGTGGACTATACAAGAAAGGTCTTTAGGAATTTGGTCCCATCCTCCATGCTTGTTGGATAAACTGTGGATGAAAACAAGGATAAGTTACTTCCACTGGGAGGAGTCCTTCCCTATCCCAAAGTTTCTTATAGAGTAATCATCTTCATAGCCCATCAGTCTAAAGGAGTGATTGATAGTCGACTTGGGGAAGGACAAATCACCTTCTACATCATCCAGCCTAAGATGTGTGTTTATAGAGGATGGAATGATGAAGATTGTCCTCCCCTGCACTATGGTAGACATGCCTTCTCCCCATCCATGATGACCTCTTGGCAGGTCTTCTAGAACTCCAATAGTTGATCCACAGAAAGTGGAGGATCTATGGTGAGGGAGGTGAAGTAGTTGGATAGAGTTAAGAAGCGACAAACCTCTGAGAAACCAGGATCTTTCTCAGAGTTCAACAGAGCAACCTGATTATATTACCTGTGTAAGTGTATGGAAAATCGGGTTCGTTTTTGCGACCAAGGTTGGCTATTTTAAGGTAACTTTAAGGTGAAGGAAGATAAGAACAAAGGTGGTTTGTGGATGAATATAGGTTGGAGAATTTTGCAGATGAAGAAGATAGTAATAGATTAGGAACCGTTGAGTGTATATATATGAAATGGATTTGAGACAAAGTTATTGTAAAAGGATAAACTTTGAAATCCGAACGTTGGTTCCACCTCTGAAAAATGTGCTCAAAAAGTTAGTTTTCTTGTAAGTCAAAAATCTTCGGAAGGTATTTTGTCTTCGGAATAAAAACTTCCGAAGCCAATTTTACTTCGGAAGATATTCCTGAGCTTTATGAGAATTTTGGTTCGGAAGAAAAATACTTAGAGTATTTTTACTTTTAAAACATATTTACTTTCGGAAAAGATTTAAAACTTTGAAGTTTTATTCTTAAGAAAATAATTTTCTGAGGCTTAATTTCTTTCGAAAGAAAATTGTCCTTTAAAAACATATAAGTACTTAGAAGCATATTTTTGCTTCAGAAGATATATCAAATTTTCTTCCGAAGGTAAATTTCTTGTAAGTAGTTATCTGACTTGAAGACTTAATATTCTTCCAAAGACAATGTTAATCCCTTCCAAAGAAAAATATGTTTAAAATTTCCAAAATTCTAAGGAATGTCATTTGAAAAATTTTCTTACATAGTAAATTAGGCTTATGTAGGTGATACTTTAGACAAATTAGAACACATATGTTTTAGAAATAGTCTTGAGTTAAGCTTTAAGAAAATCTACTCAAAGTTAATCATCCTAATAGATGAAACAAGATATTTAAATCACTATTCATCAAAGCCTTTGTGAACAGATGAACATATTGTTCATTTGTATTAACTTTGATTAGTTTTATCAGTATATTTTAAAAATTATCTGTGATAGAGATAGCACTATTGTTATCTATGTGGATTGGAGTCTCCTTAAAGCTGAATCCATAGTCTAGCATCTGATTCTGAATACAAAGCACTTGAGCACAACAACTAGCAACAGCAATGTATTCCACTTCAGTAGATGATGCAGACATACATGATTGTTTCTTGCATTGCCGTAAGACTATCCTTCCACCAAGAAACTGACATCCCCCATATGTAGACTTTGTAGTCATGTTGCAGCCACCATAATCACTTTCTATATAAGCATACGGATTAAAGTCAAAATTCTTTGGATACCAAATGCCTAGTTTAGGAGCACCTTTGAGATATCCAAGAATTCTCTTGACAGCAACCGGATGTGACATCTTGGGGTTGGCTTGATATCTTGCATATATACATGTAGCAAACAGAATATCAGGCCTGCTGGCCGTGAGGTACATAAGAGTCCTAATCATTGCTCTATAGAGATGTTCATCTACACACTCCCCCTCAAGATCAGGTCCAAGGGAGTGGTTTCTAGCTATGGGTGTCTTTGCAACCTTACATTCAGTCATGTTGAATCTTGTAAGTATGTCTTGCATATACTTTGATTGACTTATGAAGATGACATTGCCAACCTGCTTCACTTGAATTCTTAGAAAGAAATTAAGTTCCCCCGGGACACTAATTTAATTCTATTCATCATTAGCTTCTCAAAATCCTTGCAATGTTTTGGATTAGTTAACCCAAAGATAATGTCATCTACATAAACTTGAACCAACATCAAGTCATTCCTTATTCCTTTGATGAATAGTGTTCCATCTATAGTAACTCTCTAAGCTAGAATTTGTAGGCACCTCAGATGTATCAGCTGAATTTGTCATGGTTATGCTTATAGGAACTCCATCTGCAGGGTTAGTTACCACTGGAGCTGAAGTAGTGTTCTTGCTAGGTCTTCTAAACTCAAATCTTGGATCACGATCTCTTGTTGATAAGTTAGCGGTAGATCCTGAAACATTCTAACAATATTTGTTAAAAAATTTGGTAACTAAATCAAGATTAGACAACCAACCAGGACAGGAACCTTTTCACACAGGGAGTATGCTCATTGAAAGTCACATTCGCTGACCCATCGCCTATTCTAGTTTTGAGGTTGTATACTCTACAAGACTTAGCTTGGGAAGAGTATCTAATAAAGTGTTCATCATCTGATTTCTCATCAAATTTGGCTACTTGATCTTTGGTATTCAAGATGGTGCAAGGACATATAAATGATCTGAGGAAACTAATAAAGGTCTCCTTTTGTGCCATAGTTCATAAGGAGTCTTAACATGAGTTTTAACTACTAAAACCCTATTTTCCACATACCAGGCAGTGTTGACTACCTCTGCCTGGAAGGGGATGGGCAGTTTAAAGTCAGACAACATGGTTCTTAGAGATTCAATAAGTGTTCTATTTCTCCTCTCAACAACACCATTTTTCTAAGGAGTCCTGGGATCATTATATTGTCTTGTAACACCCTTATCATCATAAAATGTGTCAAGGATTTGGTTTTTGAATTCAGTTCCTTGATCATATCTTATGGTCTTGACCTTGTGTTCATATTGATTCTCAATTTTCAGAATAAAGTTCTTCAAGATCTCAGGAGTCTCATCCTTAGTTCAAAGGAAGAAGACCCAAGTGAATCTTATGAAATCATCTGTGATCACCAAACAGAATGAGGTCCTTTCTAGACTCATTACACTGGTGGAGCCAGAGAGATCCATGTTTAATAAGTGCAGGGGAGTAGTGATGACATTCTTTTCCTTTGGCTTGTGAGACACCTTGTGTTGCTTCCCTTTTAGGCATGCAACACAGTGATCATCAATTGTAAACTCTTTCTTTGGCATATCAGTTACAAAAGCATTCTTAAATAATTTATTTATGTTATTAAAGTTTACATGGCACATTCTTTTATGCCAATGGAAAGACTCATCACTATTTGCTTTAGATAGAAAGCAAGAAAATCCTTTTGAGGGAGATCTTTCCTGTAAATCCATCTTGTACATGTTCCCATTCCTAGGGGCTCTATGCAGGATATGCTCTTGAGGAATGACCACCGTGGGCTTGAGAACAATGAACTCATGCTCAGTAAAGAGCATGTTATGTCTCTGATCACAAAATTTGGATTCACCTAGTAAATTGTACCCATGCTCCTTAACAAAGTTTACCTTTTCAATGCTGAGCTTACCATTTGTGACCATGCCCCTTGTAGTAATATAAACTCCATCATCTCCTCCAAAAGCAACTGACCCTCTATTAATTTTCTCAAAGTTTTAAAGCAAAGAGCCATTGCCTGTCATGTGCCTGGAACAACCACTATCAATGATCCATACATTCTTCTTAGTCTTTATCTTTTCCTGCATAAAAAAGATAAGGTTAGTTACATTTGGAAACCTAAGTCTTATTGGTGTTGTGCTTGTCAAAATAGACTGAAGACAATGCAATAGTGATTGATCCTATGTTAAGACTTTTAGGATCATCTGCTATTGTTAGTGAAGAACTTTTAGTTTGTTGGTCTTCCTTTATCTTCCACAGCATCTTCAAAAGATTAGACTTGACCTTAATACTTCAGAAGTGTTGAAAACTCTGGAATTTTCAGAGACTATGCCTTCGGAAGATCTTGCTTTCATTGCAGCAAGCTTCAGTGATTCGGAAGCATTCCTTTCTTCTGAGACTAATTTTTCTTCCAAAGGCAAGTTTTCACTTGTCTTCATTTCCACTTTGGCGCTTCCAAAAGGAAAAGACTTTCCTTTTAAAGCTATCTTCTTCTTCTTCTTCTTCTTCTTCTTCTTCTTCTTCTTCTTCTTCTTCTTCTTCTTTTTTCTTCTTCTCAGAAGTCTTCTTTGGTCATGTGGATAGTACTTTTGGGATTGTAGACGCAATCCTTTGCATGATGAGAAGTACTACCACACATGATGCAATCAACTCGCTTCCCTCTAAGAGACTTCTTGTGTGTAGAAAGCTGAGCTTGATCACATTCCATTTCCATCTTCATCTTCTCAGATGTTGGAGCAAGCTTCCTAGGATGAGGCTTGCTCTTGGAGATGGATGGTTCAGGCTGTGTAGTAGTGGTATAGCTGATCAGCCTTCTTTCCTTTACAGGAATAAGGTGGACATGAGCTAGAACTCCTGGTATGAGTGTTCATAGTTGAGTCCTCAACCTTTACCACTTAAAATCCTGCAGGGATAAAGACTTGTTTATGCTTGGAGTTGAAAGTGGCCTTGATCTCTTGAGCCTTCTTTGATCTTCTTTCGGCTGCTCTAACCTAGTTCTTCTTCTTAGACTTTGTCATACCTAGCTTCTTCTTCTCCTTAGGAGAATAGTGACCCTTCTTAGGATGATCTTCTTCACTCATCTCAAATCCATCCTTCATTATCTCCTCAGGATACTCTTCTTCAATGGGGTCTATGAGGGAAAGCAAGTTTCCACCTTGGAGATCTTACAGATAGTAATATGTGTAGAGGAGCTATTTCATTAGATCCTAGTCCCTGCTTGATTTGATAACACAATTTTGCATGAAAGGATGAGGATATCATGTTCTTGAAGGTTTTTTCATCAAGAACACATTTTTCTGCCCTTGCTTTGCTAATCACAAGCTCAGCCTGGCATTCAGTTAACTTAGTGATGAGATCTCTGATTTTAGTCCTGTAGTTGGTATGTTCATGCTTAAGAGTTGAAATGGTTTTCTCTAAATCTTCTATTTTAAGTTTGTAATCATTTTTAGCTCTTTTGAAATTAGCTTTTAAGATGTTTAAGGACTCAAAGTCAGAACTCATCTCTAAGTTATAGGACCTATATCTGTTAACTTTAGCAATGCATTATGGGGTACAAAGATGTTCCAATACCTTGGCTTTTTCATGATCAGCCATCAGTGCTTGGTTTGGAGATGCATCTTCAACCTGGAAACACCAATCAAAGCCTCATTCTTCAACAGCAACTGCTGCTTTGTCCTTGGGTTTCTTAGTGTGTGGAGCTCCCTCAGTGTAGTTTGGCTTGGGTTATGCTTGGCCACCATTTGTCCTTGGTGCCTTGCACTCCTTAGCAAAGTGTCCCATTTGGTTATAGTTATAACACTTCACTTTGCTTTTATCCGGCCTAAACTTTTCACTAGATACAGTGCTAGAAAACTTCCTCCCTATCCTATTGTAGAATTTCTTGGCTATATCATTGAGAAGAGCGATCTGTTGGACTATCTCCACATACTCCTGATCATCTGGATGGATGTAGTCCAAGTCTTGAAGGGTGAAGAAGAAGTTACCGATGCTTTCATCAGTAGACACGAAGGCTTGTGATGAACTTGTCTCTTAGAATGGGCTTCCATTGATGTAGCTCTCCCTTGGTATCTCCGAGAAGGTGATGAAAGGACCCTTTTATGAGTTCTCAGGGTAGTAGATGAGATGATGTTTTGTTTCTCTGCAATCCCTTTCACACACATGAAGGGCATAACTATGTTGATTGTTGGAGTTACCAGATGGGTTTTGCATGTTCATCACCATCTGGTATCCACTGAGTAGATGATACAACTCAGTAAGAGTCAGGGTCTTGAGGTTTTCAGTCCTCTTAATGACCACACAATAGTGTGTCCATTGTTTGGGAAGAGAGGACATGAACTTCCTCACAATGTCCTTATTCTCAAGAGTTACTCCAACCTCTATTTGAGTATCCACAATCTTAACATACCTGAAGTATTGTTGAGTCATGGTTTCACCTGTCTTGAATGTGAAGTTCTTAAACTGCTACTTCAAGAGGTCTTTCTTGTTCTCTTTAGCTTCATTAGACCCCCCATACATGAGCTTTAGTGCATCCTATAGTTGCTTAGTAGTTGTGCACTTTTTAAAGCCTTTGTAGATTGAGATTGAAAGAGTAGTTTTAAGGGCGGTCATGACTTTCTGATCTACATCTATCTTCTTCCAGTATTCTTCAAAGTAGTCAGACAATTCTTTTGGTATCATGCCACCTCAAACAACATCTGAAGAGGTGCAGGGTACATGAGGTTTAGAGACAACAGATCCCACATCCGGCTATCTTGAGATTTGATGAAGCCTTCTATTCTTTGGCACCAAGTATCAAAGTCATTAGGAGTGATCAGTGGAGACTTTTCATATTAACGGTTTCCATATCATCCTTTAAGAGAGCTACAATTGAGATGTTAAGTGCTTTGTGAAACTGAGAGAATTTGAGATAGGTGAGATCTTACAATCAAGAGCCTGAAATACTCTGATACCAATTACAGGACCGCTTAAGGGATGGTCAATACAATCATTCTCACAATGAGTAGAGTGTTAGAACACATAACAAATCAAATAAGAGACCAAGTTTATAAGAAAGGTACTAAGAACATAACTAAGTAATGAGATAAAATAAAGAACAAGAACAAGATAAGTATGGCTTTCAAGAATGTTGTATATTGTTGTCAAGTTCTATTACAAGTGTTATGAAGCATAAGACAGATACAAGAACCTGAGATACTTTATACTACATCCTACAACCGGCTATACTTTGAAAGCTAGTTGAAAACACTAATCTAGAAAAAAAGATCAATGTATAGTCAAAAGGCAGATTGCCTTTTGACTTGTGACTATGACATGCATAGCTCACGTCCTAATATATTAAAAAAGAATAAAAGGTACAAAGTAGAAAGTTATAGACTCTGAACCATAATCTATAGTTTATAAAAGCGTGGACCTTTTTACCAACTTATACAAGTTGGTGAGTCTTTAGAGTGACAATGGAAAGTTGCTTAGCTTTATGCAAAAGTTAATCAGAGAAAGCATATCTTCTCTGTCTTTGGAAGAAATCAGTCTTCAGTCTCTTGGCTTCAGAAGATTTAGTCTTTGGCTTCAAAAGATTTTACACTTAAAATATTTTCTCTGAAGTGTGTAAAATTTCCAAAATAACTTCTACTCTCCACATCATGCATGCATGCTGGAAGCTCTTTGGTTGCTTTGGTTGCATAAGCCTTTCAAGTATAACCTTACACCTCCTTATTCTATTAATTTGTTTTCTCATTTAGTCAACCTATTTGATTACCAATTCTCATGCAATAGAAGATTCGAAAGGCTAACTAATGATTTAGGGTAATTCAAAATAATGATGACTCACTTAGGGATTATATATGTAGATTTAGTTAGGAATCCTTAGATATCTTAAATCTTGACATCGCCATCACAGTTCAGACTTTTAAGATAGGACTAAAAAGTGATTCTCGTTTTTATGAGGACCTCGTGATGAACTCATGTAGAAATTGGACCAAGTTAGGAATTGAGATTTGAGAATTATAAGATTCGAAGAGGATATATTGATCCAAAAAGAATGGAGACACCATCTAGTTACAATCATCCTAACTAAAAATTAGAACCTCATCCTAGAATTACCATAAAACTAAACCTTATTTGAATAATTAAAGACATGTTTCTCAAGCCTCTTAAGGCTCATCTACACTGATCAACCATCGAATGGAATGGAAGATCAGATAAGTTGCTGCAGCCCAAACCTCTTCTTCACAAACCTCAGTTGAACCCCCATGAATACATTTTGGATCATTTATGTCATCTACATCGGATGAGCCCAAGACTAATAAGGCCTGGGCTTCCGGTAGTAAGTAATCATTTCAACTTGTGTGCGGGGACATCCACATGATAAGAATGTAAATATTTGGATTGTGGACAGTGAATGCTCTAGACACATGTCAGGGAACAGATCTCTCCTATAATAATTTTAACATTTTGATAGAGATCCTGTTCAATTTAGAGGTGAAGTCTGAGGATACATTTCTTGTAGAGGTAGTGTATCCAGTGGTAAGTTAAAGGTGGACAAAGTATACTTTGTCAAATAGCTTGAACACAATCGCTTAAGTGTTTCTTAGTTCTATGATTAAAAGCACCAAATGATTTTCACAGAATATGATATTATCCTCAAACCCGTGATGGAAATTCCTCAGGAATTTATGCTTCTTAGATCTCCTAGGAGAGGGGATATGTACAAATTGGATATGAACAATGCTTCTCCACTTGGTGAAGTATCATGCTTTCTTTCAAAAGCTAATGGTGATGAGTCAACTCTTTAGCATAAAAGAATATGTCATGTTAATTTTAAAACCATGAATAAACTGGGTAAAAATAACATGGTACATGGTGTGCCTAAAAAGGAGTTTTTCTATAAAGACAACTATGTTGCTTGTCTAAAATGGAAGCAACAAAAGGCATCCCACAAATCCAAAGAGGTTAATTCCATCACTAATCCATTACACTTATTGCACATGGATCTATTTGGTCCCATAAGTATAATAAGCATTGGAAGGAAATCAAATTACCTTGTGATAGTTGATGATTTTACAAGCTTCATATGGGTATTCTTTTAAGAACTAAGGATAAAACTGCTGAAACATTAAAATCTTTTATTGTCATGATAGAAAATCAAATTGATGACAAGGTAAAAACAATTAAACGTGTTCAAGGGACTGAGTTTAAGAATCAAGTTCTTGACTCATTCTGTAACTCAAAAGGGATTACCAGACAATACAATGCTCCTAAAACTCCTCAACAAAATAGTGTTGCTGAGAAAAGGAACATGACACTTATTGAGGCTGTAAGAACAATGTTAGCTGATTCAAAGTTACCTCTAACTTTTTAGGCAGAGGCAGTCAGTACTGCATGTTATGTGCAAAACAGGGTCTTATTGTTAAGCCTCATGGAAAAACCCCTTATGGGCTATGGAATAAGAGGCCACCGTTCATTGGCATTCTAAGGTCTTTTAGCAGTAGGTGCACGACAATTTTGCAAAATTTGTTTAAAAGTCAGATGATGCTATCTTTGTTGGGTATTCCTCAAGATCTATAGCCTATAGAGTATACAACATTAAGCATCAACAATTTAAGGAATCATCCAACATTGTTGTAAATGAGCACACTCCTTGTGTTAAGGGGAATGGTCCTAACCACATCTTTGATTTAGAATTGTTTTCCAACTATTCTAAACCATCTTGTGAGAATGTTTCAGCTGGAACAGGAACTCAAAATGACTCCTTTGATGATCAACTATTTGAGTTACCCAGACCTATTCCAATTTCTCCAAGAAGACATGAAGAGCAAGCTCACACTATTAAAAGTCCAGAAAGCTTAAATATCATAGGAAATAGTGGAGCTTTAATAAGTTGTTAGTCAACTGAGCCTTAAAACTCATCAGCTAACAACTCTAACTCTCAACACCAAGCTGATTAAGTTAGTAATCTGGAGGAACAATCAAATGTTAATGCTGCTTCATAGCAAAACACCATTGATGCTATCACTCTATCATTCAATCAGTCCTCATTGAATGAGTGTGTGATATCAATTGGAACTAATGTTCATAATCCTGAGCAAAACTTTTCAAACATGGATGTATCTATGCAATTATATGTGATTCCCAGGCTCAAGATACATAACACTCATCTAGCGGAGAACATTATTAGGGATGTCTCAGAATGTGTGAGAACTAGAAGACAAGCTCATAATAGGATTTTCTGCTTGTACTCATGCTTTCTCTTTTAATTGGAACCGAAGAAGGTGGAAGAAGCTCTCAAGCACAATAATTGGATTGACGCAATACAAGGGGAGTTGCTTCAATTCAAGAGACAAAAGGTATAGAACCTATGTCCATTGCTACCTGGCCAAGTCCCTATTGACACTAAGTGGGTGTTCAGGAATAAAAGAGATGATAGAGGTTTGATCATCAAGAACAATGCTAGAGTTGTAGTTCAAGGATACTGTAACACTCGGAAATTTATATAAGAAAAGGAAAGAAGAGTAAAAAAAATAAAGAAAAGTAAAATAACCCAAGTTAAGGGGTTAAAGTTGTGTAAAAGGCAAACTTATTTATCGTTATGTTTAAAAGTGGGCATGGTCGCCCACTATTCTGTTCCATCAACTGCTTCGACTTTTTAGAGAGAGAAGAAGAAGAGTTCAGTTGATTTTAGAAAGAAGAAGAAGAAGAATTGGCTGAAAGGTAAGTTTTCAACCGAATTTTCAGCCTTATGACCGAGGCTTATGTGTTTGGGTGTGTTTGGGTGTGTTTGGGTGTGTTTGGTTGTGTGCTTTTGGCATGTTTTGGTGTTAAAACTCCTAGTGAGCTTGAATTTGAAGGAGTTTTTCTCAAAGGTTGCTACAGGTGAGTTTTAGATCCCTATTTTTCTGTTCTAAACCTCTTTTGGGGCTGAAAATGTACGTAACTAACTTTTTAAAACTCTCAGTACATGAACCATACGTTTATACCTGCTTATACGGATGAATGTATGTTTGGATACATTTGGTTTGTGTTACATGTTCATATGCTTGTTTTAGGTGCTTAGTATGTAATAAATGGGTTAGGAACATGTTTGAATGATGATTGGGGTCTGATAATAGTGTAAGTTGAGTAGAACAACTGCCCATGTGCCTAATATAGTCCCCATGCTCCTAAGTGTCTGCCATGCGCCTAACATAATACCCATGCGCCTAAACCTGCCCATGCGCCTAGGTTCCCCATGCGCCCACTGCCCATGCGCCCAAGTGTGGCTCATGCGCCTAAGTGTCCATGCGCCCAACTGACCATGCGCCCACATAATGTTTAATCGCCGTATACTGCTAATGCGCCTGAATAGTTCCCATGCACCCAAGTTTCCTCACGCGCCTAAGTATTCCCATGCGCCTAAGCACCCATGTGCCTACATAGTGCTAACGTGCCCAGCAAAGTGCCCATGTGCCCAAGATAGAGGTCATGCGTCTAATGCCTTAGAAAATTTCTAAAATTTTGAGGAAATAGAAATTTAAAGGCTAAGACCTGGAATGTTCAGCGATTAAGTTTTGTTGGTATTATGCATGTTTGTGGTCAGATAATTATGTCCCATATTATGTATTATTATGTGACTTTACATGATGTGTTAATGCTAATATATGTAAAGTATTATAGTAAATGAAGTGAAAGATTAAAGATAATGGAAATTGGAAAATAACGAGTGAATAAAAGTATCGCAAGGAAAATTTAAGGAGGTTCCCAACTCATTGAGAGTTGTTAGCTCAACTATGTGTTATATAGCGTGCGATCTTGGCTAACCCATGAGGGTTCACACACAGGCGGAGTCAGTCTTTGTGACTGACCCATACGTGCAAAGCGGGGTCCTTGTCACCTAACTTCGAGACCGAGGTGGCTTTGTGCCCTACATTTGGGTATAGCTTATGACAGGATCTGGATAGAAT
Organism: Flaveria linearis; assembly: GCA_024085815.1. Classification (NCBI taxonomy): domain Eukaryota; kingdom Viridiplantae; phylum Streptophyta; class Magnoliopsida; order Asterales; family Asteraceae; genus Flaveria; species Flaveria linearis. The sequence continues at coordinate 82,518,046 of CM044002.1, read as the reverse complement.
TGAAAGATAATGAAAAGTGCGAAACGAACGAATATGTATGATAATGGAAGATAATAAATCAATTCCTTGATGTGTGTATGATGAATAACCATGCACGAAAGTAAAGAGAATGTTTTAAACGAATAAAAAGTATTTTAAATTTATAAAACTAGAACTCACTCAGCAACGCTGACTTTTATGCATTTTTAGTTGGCATGTTACTTGTTTCTAAGGATGGCACGAGGGTGAAGCTACTTGGCAAATAAAGATTGGCATCCATCTTACGCAGAAATAATTTTTGTCTTGTAATGCAACTAAGTGTCATTTTGTAACTTTAACAATGATGTATTACTCGGAAAAAGTAATTATTAATGCATGAAGTGGTTTTTGTTAAATTATTCCGCTATGATTTTTTATGACATTCTATAAATTTTAATATTTTTAAATATTATGTGCGATAAATGTCCAGCTATAAGCGTCCCGGAACAGGGCCTTACAGATACACATAAGAGGAAGGGATAGATTACACATATTTCTTTGCATCTGTTGCAAGACTTGAGGCTGTGAGAATTTTCCTTGCTTTTATAGCATCCAAGAACTTCACAGTTGATCAACTTGATGTCAAATGTGCATTTCTGTATGGGGATATCGACAGAGAAGTCTATGTGTGCTAGCCACCTTGATTTGAAGACCCACAACATCCCAACTATGTGTGCCAACTAGATAAAGCTTTTTATGGGTGACACCAAGCACCTAGGTTGTGGTATGAGACATTGTCTCAGTTTCTTCAAAAGAATGGCTATACCAGAGGCACCACAGATAAGATATTGTTCATAAAGAAGTCTGGGAAGGACATGTTACTTGTACAAGTCTATGTTGATGATATCATATTTGGTTCCTCTAATAACGAAATTTGCAAAGACTTTGAAAGCATCATGGGGAAGAAAATTGAAATAAGTTCCATGGGAAAGATGGATTTCTTCCTTGGAATTCAAGTGAAACAGATGGAACAAGGGTTCTTCATCAATCAGTCTAAGTATGTCAAGGACGTTTTAGAAAGATTTGAAATGAAAGATTGTAAACCAGCCAAGACACCTATACAAAGAAATCATAATCTTTGTCCTGATTCCAAGGGGAAGGATACTGATCAGTATCAGTACAAGGAAATTATTGGATCGCCAATGTATCTCACTACAAGTAGACATGATATTATGTTTGCAACCAGCATCTGTGCAAGATATCAGGCTACTCCCAAGATGTCTCACCTAATTGCTTTCAAGACAGTTCTTAGATACCTTAAAGGAGCTCCTAAACTGGGCCTTTGGTATCCTAAGAACATGGATTTCAACCTTTACAGTTACACTATCAGTGATTATGGTGGCTGTAACATTAACAAGAAATCCACATCAGGAGGATGTCAATTTCTTGGTGGAAGGATCATCTGCTGGCAATGCAAGAAGCAATCATATGTCTCTACATCAATTGCTAAAGCTGAATATATCGTTGTTGCAAGCTGTTGTGCTCAACTGCTACAGATTCAGAATCAGATGTTACACTGTGGGTTCAACTTCATGGAGACTCCTATCCATATAGACAACAAGAGTGTTATTTCTATCACAGAAAATCCAGTCAAGCACTCTAAGACAAAACATATTGATATTAGGTATCATTTGATTCGAGATTAGAAAAACTTGATCAAACTAGTCAAAGTTGATTCAAATGAACAATATGCTAGTTTGTTCACCAAAGCCTTCGATGAATAAAGATTTAATTATTTAATTACGACTATTGGGATGATCATCATTGACTAGCCAATCTTCTTTGAAAATCTTTTGAAAATATGTCCTGTCTAAATTGTCTATTTACAATCAAATCCCTGTTACAAAAGGTTTTTCTCCGAATTTTGTAAGTATAAATTCTTCCCAAGAGAAATTTACCCTTGTAAGAAATCTATATTCATCTTCTAAAGGCAAATTCCTCTGCATAAGTATTGTCTTCTGAAGAGTTTTTAGCCTCAGAAGATTATTTGATCATAGATCAAATTTCCTTTCAAAGGATACTAACTTCTTCTCTCGGAAGAACACTTCACTCTTGGAAGCAAATTTGTCTTCAAGACATACTTTGCTTTGGAAGTAAAAGTGGCTTTGGAAGATAATCAGGAAATGGAAACACAAGTGTTCTCTCGGAAGCAATTTTATTCTTGAAAGAAAACTTTACTATGTAATGGACATCTTTGGCCCCACTCTGCAAAAAGTAAGATTTTATTCATGATTGTCGTAATATTTTAAATGGTTTATCTTACAGCTTCTGTCAAATCAGAACCTAAACTGTCTTTTCACCTTATCTGTTTAGCATTTTACCCACTGTTTAAATATTTCCGACTCCCTTTCTTCGAAAATTTTACCATGCTAAAAGCTTTAAAATTTCACTATCTTCTTCACACATTTTCAATTTCTTGCAATCCAATAGGTTCTTCATAAATAATGGCCCTAAATCCAAACATAAACATGTCGCTATCCTTGACTCTTCAAAGGATGATGATTTTGCCCCCATCATCCAATTCCTATTTCAATCTGCATACTTCGCTTCTCTAACCGTTAACCCCACTATCTACTCAAACCATATGGCCGAATTCTGGGCCAATGGTCAAAACGACATGCTCAATGATGAAAGGGTTATCAAGTCTAGAATTTGCAGACAGGAGATTACTATAAGTGAAACCACCATCATGAAGGAGCCCCTACCGAGTTCCCAAAACTTGTTTTGGAAGACACTATTACCTAAATAGGATATGTAGGAGATGTTAGCAAGTCTACAGTCTAAATGTTCAACTTTTAATACAACTGGATGTTCTTAATACATATCATCCTACACAGCTTGTCTAACAAATCAGGGGGTTGGGATCAAATTCCATATGATATGGGCTACCTAGTCCACAGGTTAGTAAAGGGCCTTAGGTTCAACTACTCTTGATTTGTGCAGAATAACCTGAGAGGTAATCTTATTAGGAATACATTTTACATGTATCCCAGGTTTATCCAGTATATAATCAATTGTGAGTTAAATCAGGATAAACTTGAATATACAAATGTTCTAGTGGTTCCCCAAATGAGGCCAGGTATCTTCAAGATGCTGAAGAAGATATCCACTAACTTTACTGGAAGGTTCACTAATCTATTTCCAGGTATGCATGAGCCTATGGCTCCTGGTGACATTCCTGCAGACCTAACAGGTAATGAACCCACACCAGGAACTACCACTTCACAACCAATTACTTCTTCCCACCCTATCAAGTTCACCTACCGAAGACTCCCCAAATGAACCCTTGTTCAATCTACTTTAATTAAACAAGTCCCCTCTATTGAAACAAAAAAGGCTAGAGTGGAACAAAGGGCTCCCACTTAGCTAGAGGTCCAACCATCCTCCATAAGTGACCTTAATATCAACATTGAGCCTCCTCAATCTCAACCTGATGAGCCTATTGCCTAAGCTTTAAACCCTCAGGGTGAGTCCCAACACTCCCCTGAGTAGCCAAAAAGGGACAACCACATCACTGGCTTAATGTCACTAGATGTTGACCAAGGTCCCGTGTCATTAGGAATAACTTATGTATCTTTTGCTGATCTATTAATTTGATCTGGTGAAGATCTAATGTATCATTAGGTCCATGATGTTGATCTACCCCACCACTCTCAAGATTAACTGAGCCTCAGGGAAACTCTGATTTCTAGCCCAAATCAGTTAAATCAAACTAAGGTGAGTTCCACAAGTGTGGAGGGGAGTCATGTAGACTTAGCTGCCACTACTGAGAGTGTCTCATTGAGCTCTAAGGACAGTGGTAACATAACAGAGACTGATTCTACAAAAACCTTTCCAATTGATGCCTCTGAAAGGGACATCAGTATGCAAGGGAAACTAGGGTGCGAAGAAACCACATTTGGTGATGATGATGAACATACTAGGTATGTTATCTCATGTCCCCATGATTATTCAAAATAAGATTAGAGAAGTCTGCAACTCACCATTTATTACTTACTTTCTAAAGTCTCAAACCTTGAATTTAAGGTTAGGACTTTAGAGGATAGGTCTGCCACTCAGCAACTTGAGATTGAAAATCTTAAGGCCAAACTAGCTGAGACACAGATATAAAAGTTTGTTAGGCACGTACCTGTTCAAGTCTCTTTAAGTTCTTCCTCTAGCTCGTCTACTTCTTAAGATGATGCTACCAAAAAAGGGGAGAATGTACAGAGTCAAAGTCATGAGGAACCAAGCTTGGCCATCTCAACCCTCTCTTCACTCTATCCAACACAACAATACTCTACAACTATCTTCCCTCAGCCACCTCCCATAACAATTCAAGTAGACCCTAGAATGCTTATCGATCTCAACAGATTCTTCACCAAGTTTCTAATAAGCTCCTCACTTGAACAACCCTCACATGATGTTGCTATAGTCTACTTTGGAGCAGAAGAGCTTTAAAGGTTGAGTGCATTACCTACCACTGAGAAGGAAGCTGGTCAACCTAAGGTCCCTATTGAACCTGAGATTGACTTTGAAGGGAAAATAAGGACTGATGGCCCAGCAACTGACTCAGTTGGGACAGGTAGTGCCATTGCAATCTCTTTCGAAGCAGAAATTCAAGCTGTGGAAGGGATTATTTATTTGTCATCTTTGTTTGATGATCTTCTTATCACAGAGGCTATCCTTGATCTAGCCTCTGAGGTAAACAGTGAGGACTTTCTCAAAACCCCTCTCTCTAAGACACAACAAGTACTACAAGCTCAACCCTACTCTCCCTAACCTAAATCATCTAAGCCATAATTTCCAAAGGCTGAATCTTCCTCAGATCCCAAAGGAAGAAGGAAGATGACTGCTGAAGAGCTTCTTGAGGAAGAAAGGTTGGAGAAGTTGAAAAGGAAGAATGGTTGGAGAAGTTGAAAAGGGAAGGTAGATTTGACACTGGGAAACTGTAGGTTGCAAGCAGCGTAGTAGCAACGACAACTCAAGAATCTATTAATAACAGGAGGAGAGTGGAAGTGATAGATAGACTCATCAGCCTAGGAGTGGATAATGAAGAAATGCTTCTACTCCCACTTGATGAGCTTGTGATGCTGGAAAAGGCAACCCTACTGCAAAAGGAGAAATAGGAAGCAACAAGGTTGGCCGAAGAGGAGGAAACTAGGAGAAGGCAAGAAGAGGCAGAGCAAAGGCAGAGGTTGGAGAAGATAGCTTTCCTACGCTCTATGGGCTATTATCAAGAGGAGCTGACTCCTCATGAAAGTGAGACGATCTTGTTTCTTTTCAACATAGAACAAGATCAAATCAATAAGGAGAGGAAGAAAGGTACCACAGTGAAGTTGAAAGAATAGAAGAAGAAGGAGGAGGAGGCCTAACTTGCGGCTACCAAGAAAGTGAGAGACAAAGCCTGGATGAAGGCTTATCTTAGGGCCTACGACTTCACAGGTAGGCAAGTAGGTCCCATGTATGAAAAGGCCCTACAACGACATGTTAGTGATATCAAGGCTGACATTCGCATGGGAAGAAGGAAAGAGTTTTCTTAAACTCAAAGTGTACAAAGGATGGTACCCAAACCAACACCCAAACCACAACCAACAAGATCTGATCCCACACCCTTTCCCTTTCCCATCAAAACTGAACCCACTACTAAACCTTACAACCCTGAACCTACACCAACAGCCTTACCTCCACTCTCATCCATTGCCTCTCAACAACCACCACCACTACCCATCCTAAAGCCTAAAACACAACCCAAAACCTAACAATTAGCTAATCCCTACTCTGAACCATCTAAGTCTCTAACCTTAGAGGAATTCAAGGAGATCAAAAGGAAGCTCGTTAACTATGTAACCCTGAGCGACATCTCTTATGAAGAAGAGTCCATAAGATTGAGATACAGTGATGGCTCTTCCTATTCCCTCACAAGAGATGCATTCCTAGATCTGCCCTGGGGAACACTAAACCAAGCTCTTCAACTCTTAGCAACAAACTCAGACTCCCTTGGAAGAAGAGAAGAAGCTGGGAAGAAGATTGGTGACTATACTGGACACCAGCAAAGGGGCAAATTGCCAAACATGCCCCTCACCCCTAGGAAGAAAATTGTCCAGTGTGGTTTGATGAACCTTCTTACAACTTTGTTATGGAAAGGGAGAATGGTGAATTCAACATACTTGACACACCATCTCTGCTACACTCAAAAAGATTTGATATTGTTGAGTTAGCAGAGAAACCATTCTCCAATCCCTCAAACTCCCAAGTAGCTGCCCATATCAGAAATCATCTAAGCAGCCTTCATCTTGCTGAGCTAACCAAGAAAACAAGGACTGAAGAGGAGTTGAAGTTGAAAAGGGAGAAGGAGAGGGTGCCACTACTAAATGAAGTTCATTCCTTCAAATGGTCGATGTCTCTGCTTCAGATTCAATAGTTAGATGGGAATATGAATACACTTCCCGTCAACTAACTCTCTTAAGAGGGCCACAACAAAAGGTACATGTCATCCAGAGCAATAGATTGGATCCCCTGTCTATAAATGACTTGTTTATAAACTTGTCAGCACTACTTTAGGAAAAAACAAGGAGATTGACAAATACCTTCTTTCCATGGTGTTGAAAGTTTTGAGAAAAAGAAGGCAGTGAAGTTTTGGTAGCATCAGCCTAGGGAGAGTTTGTTAAATCAAATAAGATATCCTCGATATCCACCTCGATATCCTTGAGTGACACCACCATATCCTCGTCGGCTAAACACTTTCGCAGATAAGATACATGGAAAGTCAGGTGAATTCCACTTAACTCTTCGGGTAGCTCTAACTTATAAGCCACCTCTCCTACCCTCGCGACAATCCTAAATAGCCCAATATATCTCGGGCTCAACTTCCCTCGCTTCCTCAATCTGATGATCCCTTTCCAAGGCAAGATTTTCAACATAAACCTATCACCCACATCGAACTAGATCGGTCTACGCCTCTTGTCGGCATAGGACTTTGTCTATCCTTCACTGCCTTCATAAAGGCCTTGATCTTTTCCAACTTTTCGGCCATAGCCTCGATCACCTCAATATTACCCAACTTCTTCTGCCCGATATCACCCCAACATACGGCCGTCCTACATTTCCTACCATAAAGCATCTTATTAGGAGGCATACCAATACTAGCATGATAACTGTTATTATAATGGTAAGTGTTCGTCCCAACTTCCACCAAAATCAATGACGCATGCTCAAAGCGTATCTTCTAGCGTCTGAATGGATTTCTTGGACTGACCATCTGTTTGGGATGGTAAGCCGTAATGATATGTAACCTCGTCCCCATTGCATCGTGAAATATCTTCAAAAACTTCAACATAAACCGAGTGTCATGGTCAGACACGATAGACACCAGTACACCATGACGAGCTACAATCTCTTTGTTAAACAGATCTGCCAACTTCTCAAAAGAATACGTTTCATGGATTGGTAGAAAGTGAGCACTCTTCGTCAAACAATTAACTATCACCCATATGGCATCGTAACCCCTTTCCATGCGTGGCAACTTCTTAATGAAGTCCATGGTGATGTGCTCCCACTTCCATTTGGGTATACCCAAAGGTTGGATTTTTCCGTATGGCTTCTGATGCTCCGCCTTCACTTGCTAACAAGTAAGGCACTTGCTCACATACTCCGTTACATCGTGCTTCATCCCTGGCCACCAATAATCCTTCTCCATATCCTGATACATCTTTATGGCACCACGATGAATCGAGTATCGAGTCTTATGAGCCTCGTATATAATCTTTCTTCTTAGATCCCCATAACGAGGTATGGACATCCGTCCTGATCAAGTTCTAACACCGAGAGTGTTCTCACCCAACTCTGCGACTAGACCTTTCATACGCACGGAATTAATCCGATCTTCTTTCAGCGCTTCATCCTAAAACTCTTTCACCTGTTTCATCACATCAGCGGTCATAAACAACTGATAAGCCTTCAACCGAATCGGCTCGGGTCTATCCTTTAGGCTAAGGGAATCGGCCATAACATTAGCCTTACCTAGATGGTAATGGATCTCACAATCATAATCCTTGATGAGCTCCAACCATCTCCCTTACCTCATGTTTATGTACTTTTTCTCAAAGAACTACTTCAAGCTCTTTTGGTCGGTGAAGATAGTACACTTGGTCTCGTACAAGTAGTACCTCCCAATCTTCAACGCAAAGACCATAACTGCCAACTCCAAATCATGAGTAGGGTAGTTAGCCTCACGGATCTTCAACCGTCAAGACGCATAGGCTATAACCCTCCCTCGTTGCATCAACACGCAACCCAATCCCAAATAAGAAGCATCCGAATAGACCACCAAGTCTTTGCACCCTTCAGGCGATGTCAACACAGGAGCTTGAGTCAATCTCGTCTTCAGCTCCTCGAAAGTATTCTCCTTTTCTTGACCCTATACGAACTTCACATCTTTACGAGTCAACTTGGTCAATAGTGAAGCTATATTGGAGAAATTTTGGATGAACCTCCTGTAATAACCTGCCAAACCCAAGAAACTACAGATCTCGGATGGTGTCTTTAGAGATTTATATTGCATCACCGCTTCAACCTTTACTGGCTCCACCATGATCTTTCAGGATTAACAACATGACCCAAAAACTGAACCTTTCGTAACTAGAATGCGCATTTAGAGAACTTGGCATACAGCTTCTCCCATCAAAGTTTCTCTAGTACCTTCTGAATGTGACTGGCGTGTTCCTCCTGGCTCTTCGAATAAATCAGGATATCATCAATGAACACAATCACTGATTTATCTAATATCGACCGACACACCGGATTCATTAAGTCCATAAAAGCAGCTGGCGTGTTGGTTAAGCCAAAGGACATCATGAGAAATTCGTAGTGTCCATAACGCTTGCAAAAAGCTATCTTAGGAATGTCCTGCTCCTTTACCTTCAACTGATGGTAACCAGATCAGAGATCTATCCTTGAGAATCAACTGACACCTTGAAGCTGATCAAATAAGTCATCGATCCTTGGTAATAGATACCGGTTCTTCACCGTCAACTTGTTCAGCTCACGATAGTCAATGCACATCCTCATACTATTGTCCTTTTTTACAAATAAGATCGAAGCACCCTATGGAGAGATACTCGGTCGATAGAACCCCTTGTCTAACAATTCTTGCAACTGAGCCATCAGTTCCTTCATGTCAGAGGGAGCTAGACGATACGATGCTTTAGCCACAGGTTGGGCACCAAATATCTTATCGATTTGGAACTCTATCTCATGGTCAGGTAGCACGCCTGACAGATTCTCCGGGAACATGTCTGGAAAGTCACACACGACCTGGATGTCCAACAGTCGTGGCACTGTTGCATCTACATACTCATACACTTCTCTGCCACCACCATCAAAATAACCTTCGACACCATGCAAACCCTATCGCTATAAATCATCATAGGACTCCCATCGGGCGCCATCAATCGAATCATCTTCTTACGACATATGATACTTGCCTTGTAGGATACGAGCCAATCAATCCTTAGGAGTACATCAAATCCACCTAAGGGCATCATGAATTATCTAGTAGAGAACCTATGGCCTTCCAACTCTACGTCATAATGCTCTACCACATCAAAAATCCTAGTAGACTTACCAATAGTGGTTTCTACATCGAAGGGCTCATTAATCTTTCTACTCTTAGTGGGGAACTTATCATAGAAGGAAGCAGAAATAAAACTTCTACTAGCACCAGAATCACAAAGCACAGAGGCACAAGTTTGGTTCACTAGGAATGTACCTGACATAACATCAAGGTCCACCCTAGCCTCCTCTGTGGTCAAAATGAATGCCCTAGATTTTACCCTCTGCTCCTCCTTCTCCTTGCTAGTCTCCTTCCTTGCCCTAGAGTTCTCATTCCTCGGTTTCTTGCAGTCTCTACTCATATGCCTCATCTCACCACATTTGTAACATTTCGCCACTTGACAATCCTTTAATATGTGGCCCTCCTTCCCACACTGAAAGCAGAGATTTGATCCCCACTTATATTCTCCTGCATGCTCCTTCCTACACTTTTTGCATGCCCTACTTTCCCCCGCCAACGTCTTTCGTTCATCAACCCTCACCTTTTACCACCAGCCACAAAACGACCACTGTTATGTTATTTCCCATTCCCATTCCTGTCATTGCCTCACTTCTTCCTCACGTCCACTACCGACACCGCCTCTCGCTCACCACACAGTCTCCCCGCCAAATCGACCACTGACCTGAACGTACCTAGCCGGGCGGTGATCAAATGTCTATAGAATTCCGTCGGTAGACCCTGGATGTATCTCTTGATCTTTCATGACACAGGGGTCACCTGCTCTAGCACCAGCCTTGCCATTTCATTGAACTTAGTCGTGTACTACTCGTGTGTCATGGTTCCCGTCTCCGATTGTAGGAACTCTCTCTCAATTTTATTCAACTCCCTGTGAGGACGGAACTCCTCAATCACTAACTTCTTCAGTTACGACCACCTCATACTACTAATGGCCTTGCTACCCTCAGCCTGGACAATGTTGTCCCACCAGCATAAGGCCGAATCCACAAATGAGTGGGTAGCAAACTTCACCTTCTAGTCCACCCTGCACCGCTCATATCCAACACAACCTCTATTTCTCTCACCCATCGGTGAACAGTAGCAGCATTCCCATTCCTATCAAAAGTCGGGGGTTTGCATCTCTGGAATGCCCCATAGTTACACCCGTTTGTCATTTCCTGCACAACTTCCTCCTCCTCATCTCTGGTTGCTCCCGTTCTCCTTCCTCTTCATCCCCTCTCCTAGTGGTCTTCTTCTTCTCTTTTTTCTCCTCCCTTTAATCCTCCCTCACGACTCTAATAACCTCAGTCACCATAGATGAAAAAATTGTCTGTATGACTTGATGAACCTCCTCAGCCTCTTTCACTAAGGCCCTCAGATTAGCACTCTTATCCCCACCTTCCTGGTGATGAGGCTCGGGCTCTTCAGGCGTCATTTTAGCAGCCCTAGTCGTGTTCCTCGTGACATGCGTCCAATATCACGTCCACCATGTACTCCACCTTGTGAAGCCTTCAAAGATCTACTACCGGCCATCTCTAAATGATATAAGATTTAAGCACCAACACAGTCATTCAAGGTACTAGCTCAGATTATGTCAAGTGTAGTAAGTCTCTAATTACAGTGGCCGGTTGTGATTAGCCACTTACTGTACTCTTCATTTCCTAAGCATTTCCTATCCTGACTACATCAGCATCCAAATCTACTATGGGCACATAAACCACATAACACGCACACATAATTCCTTTTCATTAATGTACATAAAACGTCTACATTAAACATTTAAATGTAGGCATGTAGCTACTAGGACTAACATCCCTTCCCTTATTGTCCCATTCTCAGTTTAAGTTTGGTTTTTGAAAGTGTTTACCTAATTCTTTTAAACTTTAGCTCTTACGCCAACTTGTAAGGCCCCGTTCCCGGGCTGCTTACTGTTGGACCTTCATCTCATAAAACATTTAAAACATGACATTTGCAGCAGAATTTAAACTTTTCATTAATAAGAGAATCGTGTCAAATCATCATATTGTTAAGTGTACATCTCAAAAATTTTATTAACATGGTATCATTCTCAAGAATGTGGATGCAGTCTTCAAATCTTTCCCAGTAGCTTATGCATCCATGCCTGCACCTCCTTAGCATCAATAATCACATGCCAACTATTATGCATACAAAAGTCAGTGACGCTAAGTGAGTTCTATTTTATAAATAAATAATTTACTTCGCAAAATACTTCCTTTACAATCGTACGTGATCATACATCATACATATATTTTGATAATAATTATTTATTATCTTTTTATCATCGTTCATCATTGTTCGTCATCGTACATTTGTACTTTCATTCATTAACATCATTCATTTACATCATTCATTTTTATATAGATCCTGCATATGCTATACCCCCGCATCATGCCTAAAGTATGCTACTGTGTTGGGGTTTATAAATAAACCCCCACGTCATGCTCTAAAGCTGACACAGTACCGGGGTATGCAACAAGGATCCCATCACATCTTGGTCAGTCATAAAGACTAGACCCCTGTGCGCATACTTAAGGGTTAGTTAAACAACACATAGTTGAGCAAACAACTACCTCGTTGAGTTGTGAACCTCCATCATTTGCTTGCAAGACTTTCATCCGTTCATTACGTTCCACTTTTCATCATTGTTATCTATCACTTTCATTACATAATACTTTACTTATTCATACATACGTATCAACTAAAGTTACATCATAAAACATATAGTTTGATTGTCATTACATCATGGAAAGATAACACATCACAAGCATCACAAACATCACAGCAGGTTATACGAAAACTAAGGCACACACCAACATTATCTCGGGTGAAACCTAACCTCTTGCGCGAGAACTCACCTCATTCAGAACCTGTACATCACATCAACTTTGTCACGTGAAATCCTTCTAGTCGTGCAAAAATCTCCATATTGCGCGAGAACTTACATATCGCGCTAGAACCTACATATCGCACAAAAACCAAAGTCTCGCGTGAGAACAAATTTTCCGCATGAGAACAAACTTTTTGCACGACAACTTCACAAATTCAAATTTCGTACCGTACACTAAAACTGTTCGCGCAAAAACTACGGGTTTTCCTGCCCAGCCACATAACTTATCACGTCTAAGGCTGTTCTAACATGCTTAACCTCATAAACAACATCATACAAGCATAAAACAAGTATTTTAATATGCATAATAGCCCTAAAACGTAAAACTTGTGTATAAAGGTGACTAGAAACTCACCTCGTGAGGTTTTAGCACAACTCGACCTTCCCGAAGTTCTTACTGAATGAAATCTACATATCCATGCATCATATTCGTCAATAATAGCTTCTTTATATATAACACGAGTTACTACACTGGTTACATACCTCAAACACCTTGAATTTGCACTTTGTCTCTCTAATAAGCCTTTTCCCCACTCTAGCAGCAACACTTTTCACGCGAGTAGGGGTTAGGCATGTGTGTTTGTAGCTATTTATACCCAGTTACATATTTCCCAGACTTCTCGCGTGAGACGTCTCCTTCGCGTGAGAACTGCCTTTCGCGCGAAAACCTCCCTTTCGCGTGAAAACTTGTCTTCCTTATTTTCTTGAAATTTCCAGGCATTAGAATTAACTTAGTATATTATTATCAGCTTAGTTAGAGATTCTGCTTCTTTAGCCGAGTGAGACTTAGTGAGCTTGTGAGGAAAATCTTGTGTTAAGAGACAAACACCGATCCTATAGAAAGTCACTAAATCGACTATTTAAACACATTAATGAGAGTCATATAATACCTTTCAAATTTGAGTGAACCTATAGTACGACGAGCATTTTTCTCACTGATCTTCATCAATCATCCAAACCATCACAAACCTTGTGTGTTGATTGTTCATCCAAATCCATCTCATCTATATTTTGATTCTCAGCCAAAGTAATATCAAAGCAAGGTGATTCTCGATGGATTTGTAAACTTCAAATACCGAAACCAGTGATGAACAGAGAACCCTAGGTGAAGAAAAATTCAAAAATTAACCATGAATAATGGATTTCAATGACATTTTCAAGTTTAATGAAACTGATTTTAGTATGTACAACGAGGAACAAACAATTCAGGAACCCTAGATTAACCACAATGAACAGGGGAACGGAGACTTGAAATTGTTGAAATCAAATCCAATGTTTCATTTTAAATTGATGGTTAAAACAATAAAGATGATTGGAAGTAAGCATTGGATATACCAAAAATGGTTATTAATCATAAAATTAAAGATAGGTCAAATAGTAACCTTTGAACTCTCAATTTTGACCTGAAAAAGTCAAACTGAGAAAAGTTGCACCTTCCCTTAGTTGTATAATTTGATTATTATAAGTAAATTACTAACACATGTGTGTCTATTGTAGAATCTATGGCAAACCTCACTTGGCACAAACTCCATAATGTTAGTGGATACCTTGATCCAGATGTGCCAGAATCTGAGGGTTTGAGAGACATGATCAGGTTCATTTCCATAATAAAAGTAGCACATGCCGTCACTGTTAGACCCATTATCTATGAGAACTTCATCAGATCATTCTACGGTGCAGCTGAAGTGGCTGAAGTAGATGGTGTGAGGACCATATCTAGGAGGATCTTTGATAATCACAAATTAGTTATCTTTGAACAAACTGTGAGACAGTGTCTACAATTTGGGGATGATGCCAACTCTCCCCAAGAAGTAGAAGAAGATGACATCATGACCTTCTTTACTAACATTGGTTATGAAGGGGATTTTAAGGGAAAACGTATCGTCAAGGGGTTAGTTGACTTACAGTGGAGATTCCTAATTCGTCTATTCCAACATTGCCTATCAAAGAGGAAGACTGGTTGGAATGACATCCCCATCACTATATTATCAGCTATTTGTGCCTTGTGCACTAACAGACAATTCAACATGTATGCTTATCTATTCAATGGCCTGGCCTCAAACATTCAGGAAGGAAGAAGACATATATTCATGATGTATCCCTTATTCATCCAATGCTTTATCAATGAAGATTTCCTTGATATTGTAGCAGAAGGCCCTATGATGGATATTCCTCACTCCAATGCCAAATCCTACAAGTATATCAAGAAGAGAGATCCAAGGAACTTCTATAGTGGAACTTTCTTTCCTCTACTTCCATGGATGTTACGGCAGATAAATCCAGAAGAAGTTCAAGCTAAGGAAGTTGTTCCTGATGTTGAGGAACAAGCTCATGATGATGTTCCTGCTGATGTGCATGAGATTATAGAGGAACATCCAACTTCTTATGATCAACAAACTGTTAAAAAACACGCTGAAGTAGCTGAAGAAGGACTAAGGAAAGTGTCACCACATGTTCATATAGGTGGTGATCTTCATACTTTGCCTTCAGTTTAAGGTGGTGATATTTCCTCACCTTTCAGAGTATCAATTGTACATTCTCCTCTATTATCACCAATCCACTCCCATCATATGTCTCCTACATATTCTTCACCAAAAGCTATTATTGCATCTATTGAATCTAGCGAATCTACTAGTTCATCAGATAGTTTTGAATCATCTTCAGATGAGGAGGATCATCATCCAGGCTTTCAAATTCCTGAGAGACAAGTACAATCAGAGGTTGGTGCTTCAGAAAGCTTTGTAGAATCTGAAGTCAACCATCCTGATGCTAAGGATGAAATGATCTCTAAGCTATTACTGAAGGTGGCCAGAATGGAAAAACTTTTGGATAGAAGATGTAGCATCATAAGATATAGACTTTTAAAGCTAGATGAGAAGGAGAAAGAATTAAAAGAGCTAAAAGCCAAATATCAATCTATTAAAAAGAAAAGAAAAAAGAGATTGCTAAACTTAAAGCAGCCCTAGAACAGGCCAAACAAGAAATCAGTGGACACTTGGATGTTGCAAGCATTCAAACTCTTGCAATGGAAGAACAAGAGAATCTCCTTGATGTCCAAACTAATATAATATCTAGTTATGCTTGCCCGGCAGTGAAAAAGCAATTGATGAGCTATAAATGTCGGGGCACCCAACTCCCCAGCCGAGGCCATTTCAGTGCACCCATGCGAGCAGTGAGCGAAGTTATGTGATAAAGCCTGTACTTCCAGAGCAGCCTAAGCGACTAGAGTGGAGTTAAGTCAAAATGTATGATATGATCGACATAGATAGATAGAAGCTCTAACAAAAAGAGTTTTTGAACTTGAGATGTTGATTAAGATTAAAGAAGAATTAGCCAAAGAAAAAGATGAGAAGGGTGATAATGAAAATGATAAAGACAAGGATGATGAATCTGAAAAAGAAAAGGAATCAAAAGAAGACGAAGATGTCTCTGGTAGGAGCAGTATTGATGATGATGACCCAACACCATCAAAGAGACAACGAATTATAGAAACTGTTTAGCAATATCAACACAGTGTGGTTATGGAGGAAGATGAAAGCATGGCCATGGTTATCTATTCTGATCCAACTTCCGAAGAAAGACTTTGCTAGGACCATGTACGTACGGAGTACTAACTGATAATGCGTGTATACCAACTCAAATAGTGCGGAATCCTATTTGATTGGCGATCCAATCAGTTAGAACGACAATCTGATCAATCCAACGATAAAACAAACGTTAAGAACGAACAAGAATTGATCAGAAACGAACTATGAAGTAGGAACTGGTTTTCTTGAGCCTCTGGACGACTAGGATACGATTATGTGTGTAGGTATTTGAATTCTTACATTTTTCCATGAATTAAGTGGTATTTATAGGTTAGAGTTTTCCATTCATATGATTGAACCATTAGCATGGTTTAGTCGTGCGACTGAAACATGCGGTTGATCCATCACGACTGAAGGTCCAGTCATGCGACTGAGTCAATCTCATGTCACAATCGTGCGACTGATCCAGTTTCCTGGTTTAGTCACGCGACTGGTTCATTAGCATGAAGTATTCATGCGTATGGTCCATTCGCATGGTCCATTCGCATGAGAACTTCACACGGTCAAGTTTAAACATGTTTCTCAACCATATTTGACTAAGAATTATGCAAACAACCACAAACCTATATAGTTAGTTCAATATGCGTTATCACACAATAAACAATGAAATATTAAACATTATAAGCATCAACCACATATTGTATTTCATTCATACCCATTCAATTACATATATGTAAGACATGAAAGACATTTTACTTTTAGCTCCTAAACTAGGTACACATGTATCAAAAAACTCCCCCTTGGACCTAGTTTACATCAGTGTCTAACATTCTTCATCTGCTCATCAAACTTCTTGTACTTTTCCTCTTTTGTAACTCCGGCATTTATCCCAAACACAAAACAGAGTCGTATAACCTTTTGAAACTGGAGGGCTTGTACAATGTCTTGTGTATCATAAAACAGTGGCCACTGGTACAATGTGTATACATCATCAGCATATAGATTAGTTAGCCACATTAAGTCAAATACCTGAATAGTATCCATTTGGCCCTCTTTTTGCAAGACTATCAGAGCTTCACCTGTTCTCCAATCGTAGTACCACCACTTGAAGTGTGGAGTGAAGTCCTGTGGCATTTCCCTTAGAGTGATTCTTGACATAATGCACGGAGGACTCCGCTTTAACAATACCTTTGGCTTTCCAGTAATGGAATCAACTTCAGACCTTTTGATGTACCTCTTCGGTTGTTGAGGTCTGAAGTTAACCCACCTGGTATGGTACTCTCTCCTTAATGTAGCCTCAAACCAGCCTGACATCTTTTTCAGGTCAGCATACAGTAACTTTAAGCGTGCCAGCTGGTTGAGCTCAAAACCTGGAAGAGTCTTTAGATCATGTGGAAATCTAAAGTACTCTATGCCCTTTTGTCTCTTCATTGCATAAACATTCAGATCCTTAATATAAGCCCATGCTATAATCTTTCCTATCACCTTTAGATGCTTCTTCACTTTGTAGAGCTTGGTGTAGGCACTTGGTTTTGGTGCAGTGCGTTGGGCTCGGATCTTTGCAAAACAAGCCGCCTATTCAGCCTTTTTGATGTCAACATTGGCGTCCGAGGCTTGGGCTTGGCTTTTTGACTCCTCTGCCTCCTTCTCCATCTCATCCAGCTTATCAAATGTATCACTGCCGAGAGTATCACCCAAATTAGGAACCATATTTCCCTCTTGGTCAGTGTACTCTGGATAATGCTGGGCTGTGACATCTTCAATCTCTATTTCGTCCACATCATTAAGCTTGTCGTCACTAGCCACATCAACAGTAGGGGTGTCCTTGACAATCTCGTCCGGGTTGAGCCGGAACATCTCAGCAAGTTGCTCATCAGTAAGGTCATGAATTATCTCTCCTTCTTCGGGAGTATAACTCACAGACCTCCTGACAATCCCTTGCAAATCAAGTATCATAGTTAATTGAGACTTGATTTGCTATAGGGGAGCAACATCGTACTCGTCTTGCTGAGATAATTGATCTACTTGATTTAAACATATAAATACATCAACCATTAGTCAATAATCAAGACAGTTAAATATCAAATATATATAAACATTAAGTACATAAGTTTAATACAAGTTTTACGAACAAAAGCTTTCAAATACATAAATATCTAATTATTACTTTTGTCCTGAATCATGGGCTCGTTAGCAGGTGGGGCAGAAGATGATGCTCCTTGGTCATGATTTCTCTTGGTCCTTCTCTCTCGACCCTGAGCTGAGGCAGATGCAGCTGCATCTCCTTCTTCATCATCATCATCATCATCCTGCCTTCCTCTTGTCTTTCCATCATCACTCGCCTCATCATCATCACTATCATCATCTTCACCATCATTATCATCATCATCTCCTTCTCTTATCTTGAGTGGCTCATCCTTTGATACTTTGAGCTTGAGCATGATGGTCTTGTTGGAAGCCTCCAACTCCTCTATCTTCTTTGCTGATTGGATGTTATGCTCCTAGAGTTGGGCAATTTGCTGAGCTTGCTATGAGATCCGCTGTGCTTGAGTAGCGTTTAGTTCCTCAAGCTGACGTAGTCAGGCAGCCTTCTCTTCATCAACAGCTAACAGCTTCAGCACCATACGGTTATGTGCTGCCAGCTGTTCCTCTACCGTAATGGAGGGTAGAGTGGGTCCAGTGCTGAATGTGGTGTGTGATGAGGGATCGGCTTGGTGGCTAGTGGTGGTAGTGGTGGCTGTGGTGAATATGGGTTGTGGTATGTCAGTGGGTGTGGATTGTAGGCTGTAGTAGTGGAAGGTGGACGTGTACTAGTAGTGGTGGAGGGTGTGGTAGTAGTGGTGGTAGCAGTGGTGGAGGGTGTGGTAGTAGTAGTGGTAACTAAGGTGAACCTGGGCCTCTTCCCCTTCTTCCCGTAGGGTTGAGCCATCCTCTTTCTCCTTGATCCCTTGGAGACAGTGGCTCCCCATTGGCTATTGGGCTCGTCTGGGGTGTAAGATGGATCAGTAGCAGCCTCCCCAGACTCGCCCTGGCGCCCACCTGCCGCCCTAATCCCCCCCTCAGTGGCTACGACCTGGCTTCCCACCGTTCGCACCAGAGGCTCTTCATCAGACTCCTCCTCCTCATCAGGTTGGAAGTCCTGATGGAATCCTGTAGTCTCTGCTCCTCTCCAGGTGGATGATGGAGATGTCACAGCAGTAGTAGTGGCCCTAGATTGGGTGGGCCACCATGTCCACCATCACCGCTATCATTATCAGAATCATCAGCGGGGAGCACGATCTGCTCAGATGTCAGAGTCACTGTCATCATGGCGCCACTTGTTCTTCACTAGCGCCACATAGCCCTCTCGGGCCAAATGGCCAAACAACCTCCTTACCGGGGGCTTCACCTGCTTGCCCTGGTAATCCTTCATCCGTCTGAGGGTGGTATCGTCCATCACCTCTAATACCACGGCATACTCCTTTTCCTTTGGCAGCAAAGGGAGCTTCTGATCGATAATCATCTGCATAAAGCGAGGGTACATGCAGAAGCTCTCCTTGCCCTTCGCCTCGATGTTCTCCACAAGGTAGGTGAAGATCATCCTCGAGAAGCTGAACGGATGGTTCAGCACCAACGCCACATAGGCATTCTGAATGTGGTCGGACATCTCATCGAAGCCTTCGTTCCTTGAGGCAATGCAGTTAAGCAACACATGGGCTAAGTACTTGAATTGGGGGCACAGGTTGCTCTTGTTGAGCACACCTGCGTTGATATCCCTCGAGTACTTGGCCCACAGAAAACAACCTCGTACTATCAGCAGGTGTAATCGTGTAGGGTAGTCAGCATCATCCCCAAACTCCAACACTGTCTTGAGATCTTTCTCAATGATCTCTATAGGCTGACCAAAAATGGAGCTCTTGATATAGTGGGGCTCCGAGGACCTGTCAACCATAACGCTTTCCCAGAAAGCCTGCTGGACTGAGCGGTACGGCGTGCACTGAGTCGATATAGCATGGAAGATCCTCGATCTCCTTAAGAAGGTAATAATGCCCGAGAACTCAGTCGCGTTCCGGGAGGCCAGGTCCAGATGAGTACAAAGGTTATGCTTTGTGCTCATAGTCCAATGACTCGCCATCTATTACACAATGTAAATAAACGTTAATGTGTGTCAATAAGTAACAATTTGATTTATTGGACTTGAAATCTTCTGTTCTGTCGTGCGAATGAACTGTGCGACTGAGATCTAGTCATGCGAATGAGCTCATACGTACGACTGAGCATGCGACTGGGCTTAGTCGTATGCTATCCCATGCGTTTACATCAGTCATGCGACTGAACTCATATGCATGGTTCAGTCGTGCGATTGAGCCATTCGTCCAGCTCAGTCATGCGATTGAGGCATTCGTACAGCTCAGTCGTGCGATTGAAGTTCATCAGGGTGTCCATTCGCATCATAGACTGTTTTGTGTTCAAATTCAAATTTTTAGCAAAACATGATGTTAGACTTCGTGGTTTGGCTCATTAGTCTCGCAAATAACCGACATAACACCTAATAACTTTTATTTGAACAATATACTTAGTTTTACAAGTTTCTTAGGCAAACTAAGTCTCGGTTAAGTTTCGGATTTAAATTCGATCATTAGGGCACGAATTGATTGAACTTTGAACTGAATATCATCGCACATTACCTAGATGAACACTAGAAGTCGTTTGATCACACTAATCGGTAATTTAGAACAGTCAGGAAAGATCGGGTAGAGTAACAGTGTGTCATGCAATTTTAGGGTGATTAAGGGTGAATGGGATTCTGCGACCGACTCCCCGTCTATTTATACTAGGGTTCCTCCAGTCGTGCGACTTGATCCATTCGCACTCTTCAATTGTGCGATTGGCTCAGTCGGTCACTTTCATTCGTGCGACTACGTTTCAGTCGTGCGACTGACTCATTCAGTCACCTCTATTCATGCGATTGGTTCAGTCTTGTGGTCCAATCGTGTGAATTTACTCATGCTTATGGTCCAATCGCACGTCTGGTCAATACGTGTGGGTTAGTCGTGCGATTGGGCTCATACGTATGGTTCAATCGTACGGCTGGTCCATACTCATGGTCCAGTCGTGCGAATGGCTCATACGTATGGTTCAATCGTACGGCTGATCCATACTCATGGTCCAATCGTGCGAATGGCTCATACGTATGGTTTGACTTTATGACCATACGACACTTAGCCCTATTAACAATTGATAAAACATTTCGAGCATTCGATCATCTCAGACATGACCATTTTATCTTAGAAAACTGTTGATCATCTCAGACGTGATCCTTTTAACAACAAAACAGTTTGTCACCACAGACGTGACCCTTTTAACATTTGAATACCCGTTTGGTCACCTCAGACGTGACCCTTTTAAGTGATTAAATCTCAAATAGACTTCCAATGCATAGTTCGACGTTTAATAACTAAATTGACTAAACAATTAAACAAATTAAACAACTAGAACTGAAAGACAAAACTAAAACTTATTTTAGTAATTTTGTGTGAGGTTGGAATCCTAAGATAAGTATCTACCAGATTTTCCTTTCTAGACAATATAGCATCAAGTTACATTGATCATAACTAGAACGATTCATTATGGAATCATACAGGTTTATCAAATCATTTGGGACATGTTACCAAAGCCTTTTGATGCTAGATTCTTGTTTTCATCAAGAGTTATTAGCATGTTTTGGAAATCATACTAGTGCTGTAAGATACACACAATGATTTGGACTTTCAAGAATTGCAGCTCACAATGATTGTCAGTATACTTGTCATCTTAAATCCATACACAGATTTTTGACATGCATTAATGATGATTTAAGGTTTAATTATTTCAACACGTATTTGTGGATCCCACACTTATGGTAATCAACATTCCTTAGGAGATTTTTAAGCGGTCTACGGGTATTTTGACAAGAAGAAACTATTCTAAGAGCTTTCAAAGAGATGCAAAGCCTCAGGTCAGTGCCATCGCACAGCAGAGAGACGCAAACAAAATGAATTCTGGAATATTTAGGTTATGTTTATCCTCAGGTCAGTGCTACCACACAGCAGAGAAGCACACAACCT